>JARHVA010001381.1:932500-1545000 GCA_037957365.1 Torreya grandis | reverse complement strand
AGGTCCCATGCTTTTGAGGTATCAATGTGTGATCTTCGTATCCTTTTTATCCATATTCTAGTTTGTTGTTTAGATTACATTTGTTTAATATTTTCTTTCATTATTCAAGTTGTTTTATTTATTCCACCTAAGCTCTTGCATCTCTTCCTTTGAGATGAAGTCCAAGAATTAATGGCAACCCTCATGAATTCACCTAGATTCCTTCAACCTAACCATATAACATGGATAAATAACTAGCTCAACTTCTTGTTATAGATCCTACACATCTAGATTACACCAATTTCTAAGGATAATTTTGATAATGAGTAGTAAGAGAATAATAATGATGATACAAATACCAGTGTTCATGACCCACCACATCAAAATCTTGATCTACTTCCACCTATTATTGATAATGAAGTTGCTCTCAACAAATATTTGATTCTACAAAGTTTTAGAGAAAGACTGAGGGAACAACCTCGAGTTCATACTATTATCTTATAATCTATCATGGAAATTAAAAAGGCTAAGCAATTTGAGTCTTTCATTCCTTCAGAGCTGCTAGTTATAAATGACACTATTGGTGAAACTATGTTTCAACAACCCCATATAGCATCCCAACCTTCTTATGAGGCACCACCAATCATGCCTAATACATATTTATCTCCTGATGTGGCTTCCCTTATGCAAGAGATAAAATATCTTCAATCTAAGGTGCTACATCTTTAACAAGGTACCTTTAGACCTACATAGGCTTTGGATTCTTTTGCTCTACTTCATACACCATTGGCACATCATATTGCTATTACACCCTTGCCACCAAGTTTATTGCCACCCAAGCTCACTCTATACAATGGTAATGGTGATCTAGAGACACATTTGGGATCTTTTCATGTAGTATGCTTGGAATATGTGCCAAATAATTGTTACTAAGCAAGTTATTTCCATGGAGTTTAAAGGATTATTCTTTAAAATGGTTTTATAGTCTACCAAATTAGTCAGTCAATGCATTCATTCCTTTAGCTGATATGTTCCTAGCTTACTTTAGCATTAAAATAGGTGACAAGGTTTATTATGCCCAAGTTACACAACATAAATAAAGGTCAAATGAGCATCTCATAGATTATGTTCTTTGATATAAGACTATCTTGGCTAAAATGACTAGCCCCATGGCTGATCAAGAATTAAAAGATCTATTCAAATAGAGTCTTCTGCCAGCTTTGCATGTGTTAATAACGTTAAAAATATTCTATTCCTTTGTTGAGTTATGTAATAAACTAAAGGAAAGGGAAGTCAAACTCATTTTAATGGAGAAAATCAAGTACACAAGCATATCAAAAATAATAAACAAGAGTAACAGTAAAGTCCCATATAAAGTAAAGGTCAATGATAGAAAAAATTAAAGTAAATCAATAGTTAATATGGATTTAAATCCCCCTTAATGATTGGTTTTATTAGCATGTCTTTACGAATCTACTAGTATCTCCAACCAAAGTTTTATAACAACTTTTGGAATGTAATATCATATCTCTCCTTCCCATTCAAGAAGGTGATCAAACAAAGCCTCTCCCATATGTATAAGATCATAATGCATTTTGATATTTTCATAGGGCACCAGGCCACACAATGAATATATGCATCGATTTGAAACACAAGATACAAGATTTGATAGATGGAAAATTTATTGATATTGGCACTCTAGTTAAGCCTCCTGAGGCAAAGCAAACACAAGACAAGGCTTTGAAAGTTTTCTTGAATCCTTTGCCATAACATTATAAATATGAGATAGGAGATACATCAAGTGTTCACCATGAATATCATGCATACTTTCCACCATCTAAATAACAATCACCTTCAGTTGAGTCACATCCTTTGAGCAACATGATATATGTGTATAATTTCATAGTTCTAGCTAGACCTTCAATATCCATTTCAAAGTAGGAGATAGTTGAGGATGATTCATATTACCATGCATTATTTATCAAATCATACACTAACCATCATCTCATTCATAGTGTTCTCATAGATAATGGATCCAGTGTGAACATGTACACTATGACATTACTACAACATTTAGGATATTTAGAGTAGGATGTTACCTTAATGGACATAGTTATTAATGGATTTAGTGGGCACATACCAATTTCATTAGGTGATATTATAATTCCAATATAAGTTGGTCCAACACATGTGGCCACACCATTTACTATTATTCCTAGTGTAGGATTCTTTGATTTGTTACTTGGTTGACCATGGATTCAAAAACTTCAAGTAGTACCTTCTATAATTCACAAATGCATGAAATTCATTCACACTAATTAGGTTGTTATAGTTAGTGGAATTCCATATGAGTTACCACTCCCCACTTTAGATCCATCTCCTACTTTACAGTCACCAATTTTAGCTTCTCCACCAATTACAATTATTCCTCTAGTTTAGATTCAACCATAGTCAAGGCATCCATCACTAGCATAGAGATTTCATATACTTCCACATAGGCCTCTTTCAGATCAACCATGGTTTTAAGACTCTAGACATTTTTTAGTTATAGTGTTCACAACCAAGGTAGTATCATTGAGCTCTCATGTCTCTACAGATAGAGCACACTTTCAAAGAGCTTATTCTACTACCAATTGGGTCCCTAAGAGCCCTCAAATTGAATCCACTTCTTAGAGTTATAAGGGGACCCCACAGTTAGTTTCCACTAAATATATTTCAAAAAATTTATAGCATACACAACTTTTAGAGTCACAATCTCAGCCCTTCCATCATTTTTCATGATCACACATGATCCCTTTCCTTGATACATGACACCATGATAGGGAGTCTCTTATGAGACTCATTAGTTAATATCATTTCTTCCTAGTCTTGCTTGTATATATCTTCTTTTAAATTACTTGTACATATTCTCATTATGATTTATTATACATAGCTTAATTTAAAAATATCAAAAATAATATAACATTTAAAAATAAAAAAACATTCAAATATATCAAAATACCAAAAATATTCAAACATTTTAAAATATCCATAAACATTAAAATATATCAAAAATCCAAGAACATTCAAATAAACTCAAAATAGTAAAAACATTTCAATTCTATGCATTATCCATGATTTACATTTCTACTACCATGCTAGACTTACATTTTGTTGTTCTATGCTATTTTATGTCATTTTATCTACATTACCATGATTCACTTGATCTTCTTTGAGTGTGTGTAGTAACACCTAGATCCTTAATTGCTTCACTCTACCCATTGAGGGGGCATCTTACTTCTACATTTGAGATATACCTCAATATATTTACCCACTCTGGGCATTCTCTACATGACTAAACCATCATTGTTATGCCATTCTTACACCACATAATCTATTTATCATGTTGGTGTACATCACTTACTAGCTTACATAGATTATTCTATCGACACTCATAAGTATATAACAATTGTGTATTTCATATCATCTACCTAGTCTTGTACTCCATGATTTACATACTTTCACTTTTAGATTTGATTAGATAGATGTGATTGTCTTTCTAGCATTTATATGCCTTCTTTTCTTGATTTCTATAGTTATATGTGATTGTATTTCTCAGTTCTTATTTTATCTCTTGTGTTTACCTTAGGACATTTACCAATGTCCTTTGCTTTTATTCTTGTCTATGCCTTAGGACATTTTCCAATGTCCTTTGATTTTACTCTTCTATGTGCTTATGTCCCTCTTTAAAACCTTGATTATTTCAAATTATATGTGTATGTGGTAATTGAACATGCCTTATATGCTTGTTTTCCTAGTTTGAGTGACATGTTCTCATGTCCCTTATTTGTTTGCCCACATGGCCACTCTTGTGTGCTTCTTTGTTCTTGATTTCTGTCATTATTTTAAATTCCATGATCCATATCATGCATTATCTCTCTTTCTTGGATGCCATGATGTACATCATGCTCCATCCCTCCTTAATAACTAACAACTAAATAGACTATTTAGTTTTAGTTCAATACATTTCACATGCTATTACATTATTAAATCTATTTAGGCATACCCCTATTGATCTAATAATCTTCAACACAAACTATGATATTTCTTGAAACTTCTTTTTGATTATCATTGATATATCATGTATTTCTTAGCATAACACACTTGTAGGGATATTTTTTATAAGGGTGGTCATTGTAGGGTATTCATTGCTACCCTCAAAAGAGGGGGAAACAAATAGGGGTTTTATCATAGAGATCAAAGCCTCTACTAGTCAAAAAAATAGTTTTTAGAATACTCAAAATAGCAACCAAAACCCAAACCATGCAGAATAGACCAAAAAAAGTGATGATTATAGAATAATTATTAGAATCAACATAGGAAAAGAGCACCAAAAGTGGACAACAACACCAGACAATAGGGTGTCCTATTTTTGGTGCTCCTATCCAAACAATAAAAAACCCATATTTTCTAGAAATAGAAAGAAAGGTAAGTTTAGTTAAAATTTTATCATTTTTAGTTCAAATCAAATCCAGTAGTTTTAATATAATTTTCCTCAAAGAATCAAGATATAAACGACATCAGACATGACATGATGGCTCTCACTTCCAATTTTAGATTGAGCATTTGGTATAACTTCCAAATTAGAATGCATGTTAAAAACACCAGTGATTGGGGGAAATTTGCATGACACATTGACTTTATTTTATTTTTAAGTTTAGTATATTACCAAGACATTCTCATTAGTTGTGTACCTTATTCCATCTATAGGTGGTTAGAATCATTCTTGAGTGGCTTCTACATAATCTTAGCTCCTAGTTTTAGAGTGGCTTTCATACAAGCCTAATCTCCACCTTTTATAATGGCCATGATTAGCCTAGTTTCAAGTACACATTCAACTATCCACACCACATTGTTAGATTTTAGAGAATTAATGATCTTTAGGATCCATCTCATATAATGCACATCCATACTAGTATTATTTCATATATTCATTTAGTGGGCAATGACGGAGCTAAAAGACTAGCTAGCCTTTGTATTCTTGAGCCACCTACTCAGAGGGATTGGATACATAGTCCAAACATTGGTTAACACATGCATGATCACATAGCTTCACTTAGTGGGTGATGATGGAGCCAAAAGGATAGCCTTTACATTATTCAACCACTCTTAAAGAATTGATTGCTTAGCTCCATTCATAATATTACTTTTGGTTCATCACATACCCAACATTATCTAGCATCATTCAAAAACACATCAAGGTTTATATTGGTTCATGTACTTGGTGAGGCGTATTCATTCCTTTCTCTTTCTCTCTCGTTTACCTAGCTTTTATATGTACTTGTTTTAGACATAGAATGTCTGGTAGAAAATAATCTAATCTTTATTTTCTCTTGCATATTTACACTTCATGATGTGATCTCTCTATGCACACTCATCATCACACAACTTGATGGACTTCACCCTTATAGGTAAGTTCAGGTATGGTTTTTTGTTTCCCTTTATCCTAGTATTTCAATTTGTGTCATCACTAGAATAGAGGAGGGGAAAATTTAGTCATATAAAATGTCCAAATTGGTAGTTTGAGTGTGACTTGTGACACCCTATCCATAGGACCTTCTTGGATGCTCTTATGTGTTAGGTTGTGCAGCTAAAAGCTTCACTATTATGTAAACATGGAAGAGGTGCTAAGTGTTATAGCAACTGGCATCGGTTAGGCCAACTAACATTGGTCAAAGGTAGACAGGAAGCTGCCAACATCAGTCATGGATCAATCGATGTCAGTCATCTCCAAATAGATAGTGACTGACGTCGGTCACCTGTGTGGTTCCAAAACTGTTAGTTACATGAACAATTTGTTTAATGAACCAGTTGTTTGCATGTAAAGACTAATTTTATTCTTGGAGCTACGTTTCTAATTATTATAATTAGAAGTCTAATTATTGTTTGCATGGGATCTATTTAAGAGACCCATGGGCTATATTATAAAGTGTGCTAGAAAGAGAGAGAAAGGTTAGCTCCTTTAGAGGGAAGAGAGAAAGGTTAGCTCCTCATAGTGCCACAGTGCCAAGTGTGTATGATCAGGTAGATCTATGAGAGAGCAAGATCTGGTAGAATATCCAGAGGGGTGTTGGTGTGTAAGATCTAGGTTGGCAGGTGTGCAAGGCTAGGTTGATCTATAGTATAACAAGATCAAGTGAGATCTACATGGTAAGTAAGGTTGGTTGATCTACATGTGTGTGTGTGTGTGTGTGTGTGTGTGTGTGTGTGTGTGTGTGTGTGTGTGTGTGTGTGTGTGTGTGTGTGTGATCTAGGTTTGTAGGGGTACAAAAATAGGTTGATTTATAGGTGGTAGCAAGATCAGGGAGATCAGCAACACAACAAGTAGCAAGATCAGGTGAGATCTACTTGGAGTATGTGGTGTACTTAGACTTGGAGTACATTGAGTACTTGGTAGACTGGCAGTATTGTTACTGACTGGTAGAGGTGAACAACAACTCTATGTTTGAGTTTTTTATTGTGACCCTAATTGAGAGAGAGAACTCTTGAGGGAGATTATTCTATGCCCTAGAGGTGTGGGAGCCCTAAAGGTGTGGGAAGAAGAGTGTGGCATCTTCTTTATTATAATTCCTTCTGGAAGAGTATTAATACAATTGGGTATTGTCTCTCATATTCTGTATTGTTTTTAATTTCTAGTTACTTATTACTTCTAGTTAAATTCCATGTTTAGTTGCTTATACAAGGTAATCAATTGTGTTCCTAATCCTGACAGTGGAATCAGAGTTGTTTGTTGTTCTAGATTCCTGACAAGTGGTATCAGAGCTAAGGTTGTAGGTTCACAGAGCTTGGTTCGGAGCAGGTTTGTGTTTGATTATAGGACACTCTTAGGGGTTTCTAATTGAGTGGGAGTATAGTAATGGTAGAAGAAATTATGTTAAGAATGGAGGAATTAAAAAGCAAGAATGATCAATTACAAAATTATGGAAAGAAAGAGTAGGTAAAGAAAGATTGTTGGTTGGTTGAAGATTAGCATGAAGGAAATGAAGAAGCAGATGTTGTAGGGATTGTTGCATAGGATGCTCTTCTATGTTCCTTGGATAAATTAGAATCTTGGTTTATAGATTCTATTGCCTCTTTCCATGCAGCCCCAAATAGAGTATTTTTCCATGTTAATGTCCTTGGAGACTTTGGAAAGATTTATTTAGGGGTTGGTGAGCCTTGTCAAAGTATTGGCAAAGGGGAAGTGTGGCTAAAATTGTAGATAGCCAACACATGGGTGTTGAAGAAGGTCATGCAGGTCCCAGTTTTGAAGAGGCTAATTTCTTTAGGAAAGTTGGGTGATGAGAGATGCATAGTAACTCTCATAGTGGATGCACTTGAATTAGCATGTGGTAAGAAAGTAGGTACTCTTTATCTACCTACTTGTATTACTGATTCTCCTTCTATTGCAAAGACGTGGCTTTGTAGGCTTGGTCACATGAGTAAGAAGGAGATGCATGTTCTTAAGAGGAAGTCTGATGTCTTTGACAAACTTAAGAACTAGAAATCCTTGGTGTTCATGGAGGAGATGATGGATAGTGATCAGCTAGGGAGGCTGAATAAAACTGAGCAGGGCAATTTAGATAGGGTTATGATCCAAGGTAAGCTCACGGGTAAAAATTTGTCACTCATAGGAAAACACAGTTACCGACATTGGTCAGGTGGAACCGACATCGAATAGGTAGGCACTGATGTCAGTCATGTGCAGACTGAAGAAGTTAGTGGTGTCAGGTAGGTGGATATTGACATTGGTTTAGAGAATCGACATCGATGACTAGGTGGACACTGACGTTGTTTAGGGAACTGGCGTTGATGATTAGGTGGATTCAACATCGGTCAGGTGCAGACTAGGGTCAACTAGGAAATGGATTTTGGGTGGACAACAAGTTGTTAAGGAGTCTCAAATACCTATATGGAGGATTGAAAGTGTAAGTAAGCCTTAAATTCATTATTCACCTTATTTATACTACCTAAACTTATTACTCACTGATGGTCAAGAACTAGGAAGTTTTAAAGAGGTAATGAGGTAGAATCTAGGAAACAGTGGGAGCATGGCATGAATTCTTTGGAAGAGAACCAAATGGGAGATTTGGTAGAGTTGCTAGTCAGGATAAAAGCACTAAAAGATGAATGGATTCCTTGGTTAAAGAAGAGAGAGAATGGACATGTGAGATAGAAGGCCAGGTCATATGGTCTTGAGGAAGCTCCAGGATAGTGGTACAGGTTTGATAGGTGTATGACAAAGCATGGCTTTAGTCAGTGTTAATGTAATCATTGTGTTTACTTTACCAAGTTGGATAGTGGTTGTGACATTATCCTATTACTATATGTAGTGGGTTCACACATGCAAGGTTTTGGTGAGCTAAAGGTAAAGTTAGTTCAGTGGTATGCCAAGAAGGATTTATAAGGAGCAAAATTCTTTGGCATGAATTTTTCTAGAGACATGGAAGGTCACAGGTTGATTTTGTCTCCAAATGATTGTGTGAATAAGGTAGTGGTGAGGTTTGATATGTAGGATGTAGAACTGGTTAGCACACCTATGGATGGATAGTTCATAGAACAGTGTCCCAATTCACAAGATGAGGTTAAGTACATGTGTACTAGATTTGTTATTACCCTAGTAGTGGGTGTTGTCAATGAGTTTGTGGCCAATCTAGGAAAGAAGCATTGGAAAGTAGTTCAGTGGATTCTTAGGTATCTGAAAGGGACCAGCAATAGGTATATATGCTATGCAGGGTCAGGGACTTCTCTACATGGGTATGTAGATTCGGATATGGAAGGTTACTTGGATGATAGAAGTAGCATCACAGGTTGTGTGGTGGTTGGTCTTCAAGATTGAGCTTGAAGAGGGATACAAGCTAGGAAACAAATTAGATGGTGTATAGGTACAAGTATAGGTGCAGCTATTTATCTCCAAGTGGGAGATTGTTAGGTTGTGGAGCTAAAAGCTTCACTATTGTGCAAACATGGAGGAGGTGTTGAGTGTTACAGTAATCGGTGTCAGTTAGGCCAACCGACGTCGGTCAAAGGTAGACAGGAAGCCATCGACATTGGTCATGGATCAGTTGATGTTGGTCATCTCTAGACAGACAATGACTGATGTCGGTCACTTGTGCAGTTCCAAAACTATTAGTTACATGAATAGTTTGTTTAACGAACCCGTTATTTGCATGTAAAGACTAATTTTAGTCTTGAAGCTGCATTTCTAATTATTGTAATTAGAAGTCTAATTATTGTTTACATGGGATCTATTTAAGAGACCCATAGGCTGTATTATAAAGTGTGCTAGATAGAGAGAGTAAGGTTAGCTCCTTCAGAGGGAAGAGAGTAAGGTTAGCTCCTCATAGTGCCACAGTGCCAAGTGTGTATGATCAGGTAGATCTACAGGAGAGCAAGATCTGGTAGAAGATCCATAGGGGTGCTGGTGTGTAAGATCTAGGTCAGTAGGTGTGTAAGGCCAGGTTGATCTATGGTATAGCAAGATCATGTGAGATCTACATGGTAAGTAAGGTCAGTTGATCTACAGGTGTGTGTGTGAGAGAGAGAGAGAGAGAGAGAGATCTAGGTTTGCAGGGGTGCAAAACTAGGTTGATTTGTAGGTGGCAGCAAGATTAGGGAGATCAGCAACACAACAAGTAGCAAGATCAGGTGAGATCTACTTGGAGTATGTGGTGTACTCAGACTTAGCGTACGTTAAGCACTTGGTGGACTGGTAGTATTGTTACTAACTGGTGGACTTGCAGTATTGTTACTGACTGGTGGAGGTGAACAACAACTCTATGTTTGAGTTGTTTGTTGTGACCGTAATTGAGAGAGAGAACTCTTGAGGGAGATTATTGTATACCCTAGAGGTGTGGGAGCCCTAGAGGTGTGGGAAGAAGAGTGTGGCATCTTATTTATTGTAATTCCTTTTGAAAGAGTATTAATACAATTGGGTATTGTCTCTCATATTCTGTGTTGTTTCTGATTTCTAGTTACTTATTACTTCTCATTAAATTTTGTGTTTAGTTGCTTATACAAGGTAATCAATTGTGCTCCTAATCCTAACAGTGGAATCAGAGCTATTTGTTGTTCTAGATTCCTAACATTGTGACCCTTTTAAACTCCTTTTTAATCATTAATAGTCATCTATAGCCTTCCAAATGGTCATTCCAACTCAGCCTAACTCTATTTCCTAAGAAAATTCTATCTCATCAAGTCTTGAGCTAATAGTATATGAGTTCCATAACTAGACAACAACCTAGGGTAACCTATTTTTAGTGTTTCTATCTAATCACATATAGAGCCCAAATGACCATTTTCATTTTATTCATATCCTTCATCATGTCATCCTAACATGAATACATCTAACCCATGATAAATATTTCCCTATAAAATTCCATCCAAAGGTCATTTAAAAAAGGAGGTGACAAATATTACAAACCAAGCAATAACGTAAGAAAAATAATAAGGAAAAATTTCCTAATCTCTACATATAATCACCCAACATAGCTAAAAATAGATTCAAACCCTCACACTAGTCCCTAACCACCTCAATCACTCTTAGTTTGTCATTTTTGCATCCACAACACACTATTGCACAAAGCACATTAAATTGAGAATTACATATGGCTTGATCCCTATTTAGAGTATTGGTATGTAGGTAATGTTCATATACAAGGGGTGTGGATGCATGTTCAATGCATATTACACACACTAACCCCCCCTCTTTTACAAGTTTTATAAAACATAATGAAGGTCTAGGGTTTCAAGGTTAATCATCTTTACAAGGAGCTCTATTGACATTCATGACTCAATATTTCATAAGTAGGATCACATAGGAATAATGTAAAGAACCCAAAAAAATTAGTTCTCTGAGTAGTTTAGACAATAGCACTGGTAGAGGAAAACAATTCCGAAATCTAGGGCATCCTGTTTTTGGTGGTCTTATCCTTTCATAAAATGAAATCTAGATTCTAATTTATGATATTGTCCCAGTCCTACAAAACTAGTTTTACACCCTGCAACACTTGTATTAGTTTATTTTAAGCTAAGTTATATTTCTCCTAATTTATTATTATTTTTAGAATGGTAAAAAAGGTAAAATAAAATATCCAAATCAATATTATAGTTATTACAATATTATTTACTAAGTTATTGATCTATACCCTTAACTAAAATAGGAATAAAACTTGATTATTCCCAAAAAAGTTAAATCACTTTCATTTTAGATCACACCATTGTTGCCTACCTCACCTAGAAGTTAAAAGGATAACACCCTATGTATTTTATGAGAATTAATATTAAATATGTTGAGCTTTAGTATTCTACCTTGGACAAACATGTTTATGCCCTAGTCAATGTAGTGAAGAAGTTTAGTCATTGCATCCTCTATAATAGAGTACATGTCATTATCCCATACCCAACTATAAAGCAAATATTGGGGTATAATGTGCTAAGTGAGAGGAGAGGCCAATGGATGATATAATTATAAGAGTATTCCCCATTAATTCACTTTTTACTCTATGGGAATGAATTATCGAGAATCAACCATACACAGATAAGAGACCTCTAATTAAAATATATGCATTATATGTTAAAGAAAGGAGTTATATTTTATAATGAACCAAGAAGGAATCTACCTCTTATATGTATCGTAAGAAGAGGCCAAGGACATAATGGAAAGTTTCCATGAAAAATTGGTAGATAAACATCCCGTAGTAAACACCATAGCTCAAAAGGTTCTCTAGGTAGGTTATTATTGGCCCACATTGTTCAAATATGTTCACACTCATGTTAGTTTCTATCACCAATTCCAAACCTTTGCCAAAAGGGAAATACACATTACACACTAATTTTTTTTTTAGAATATACCATTTGCACAATGGGGACTAGATTTTGTGGGTGTGATTAACCCCAATTCATCAATTGATCATAAATTCATCCTCACTAGCATAGACTATTACACTAAATGGTTTGAGGTAGTTGAAACCAAAAAGAACACTAATACCAAAGTCTTCAAGTTCATAGAGAATACCATAGTCACCCATTTTGGGGTCCCTATTTCTTTGGTATATGACAATGTCCCCACCTTTCAATCCATGGAATTTACAAAGTGAAACTATGATAATGAAATCACATTGAAGTTCTCCTCTAATCACTACTAATAAGGGAATGAATTGGCATAATCCACCAACAAAAAATTGATTGATTCTATTAGGAAACTAAAGATAATCCCTAAGAATGTCACTCATTTCTAAAGTTTGAATTATAGGAAGATAACACCAAGTATAAACAAGTCCATAAAATATCTACTTTTTTCCCATCTAAGAATTGGATCTAATCATGTTAGTCACTCTCAAAATGCCTACTTATAAGCTCATGCAGTAATTCATGGTATTGGATGATAAAGTGAATTATAGACTCCTAGATTTGATTCAGTTAGAAAATCCCAAGATGAATCTTTGATAAGTTTTATCAAGAATCAAGACACATTCAAGAGGTGGTTTGATAAGAGGGTGAAGGTTAAGACCTTTAGAATATTAGACCTAGCCCTGATGTGGGACAAGGCCCATGAAAAGGGACAACATTAAAAATTTAATCCCCTCTAGATTGAAACATACTGGGTAATAAATTTATTGGGCCAAAACACATTTTGTATCAAGGATATGAAAGGAAATGACTTCTCACTTCTAGTAACCAAGTAGTTCTTGAAGCACTATTTCTTGGCTATCCCCTCCAAAGTGGTTTTTGATTAATTCAAGTAGGAGGTGGTAATGTATATATTAAGTAGAGTTTATTTAGTTGTGTGTTTTATTTCATCGCGTGTTTGTTTATGTTGTGAAATTTTATATTCTATTTAACTTTTTCCCTATATCCCCTTCTTTTTTATACATTTTTATCTGACATCCAACCCTTATTAGTAACTACTTCAGGTAATGGCTAAAACCTAGGAGGATTGTTGAGAAGTAGGGAAGTTCAAGTTAAAGCCTTTAGTCCAACCAATTATGGGAATATAAAAGGGGACTCCTAACATCCTAAATCTAAGAGGCCAATGATTCTAGAAGAAAAAGCTGGATTTTATAACATTCTACACCCTAAGATGGACACCAAGCTACACTTAAAATAATATCTCTAAAAGATACTAGATTATTCAAGTTAATCAAAGATCAATTGGATATTTATAACTTCCCCCTTATCCTTTTACCCTTGGCTTAGTCCTAAAACCTCAATGTATAAGACTAATAAGTAAAGATCTCTTCTAAAAAAACTTGGAAAAGAATAAAGAAAACATGCATAATCTAAATTTTGAGTCTACCTCAAAAGGGCTATATAGGGAATCTCCACTGTAGTCTTTCTAGCCTGGATGGAAGTGTAACAAGGCCATGAATGGGATTGGAGGAATCTATATCAAGGCTATGGATGCCCATATATAAGTAGATAAATGCCCTAGCCATTGCCCCCAAGACATCAAGCCACTAACACGCTAGAGGAATTTTGATAACTAATCTAGCCTTGATTAGTTAAAGGTAATCCAAGAGTGAATCCAAAATGAAAAATAACTTCTCATACATGTTGGTGGTTATCTATAGGTGGAAACTCAATATGTTGATTTATATTTAAATACTGTAGTGCCTCATATTTTCTATAGACAATAAAATACCCCCCATACAATCTTTATGTTGAAAAAGAAAAGAAATAGAAAATGGTTAGGTTCTAAGTGATTCTCATCACTTTACCCATGGAAGTCACCATTTTTTATGTCTAACACAACCCATTTCTCCAAAATGGGGGACCCCTCTAAAAATTTCATGAACCAAAGATTTAGAGTTATTTCTTTTTTATTATCATTGATGCCTACTCAAATCTTCAAAATATACATTATATTGATTTATTCAAGTAGTAATAGACCTTTTTTAACATATCTAAAATAATTAAGTAGTGTTTGTTCTCTTTTAGTATACCATAGAACTAAAATTATAGGTTGATTTTCACTTGGGATTCCTAGAGTCTAGTTCCCCTCCCAAATCAAAAAACTTGTTATCCTTTATGATGAATTAAATTTTCTATATCTGATAGGTAAACTTGAATGTATCTTATATTTTTTTTTATCTTTATTACTTAATAATTTTGTGAATCTCATAGATCCCAATCAAATGGGAAGTTGATATGTTATCAAGAGTTAGAGTGGCTACTCCCCCACACTTGTTAGAGATATCAGAGCTTAGGAGAACCTAGCTAAATGGGATCATTTCAAGTTAGAGTAGCCAATCCATTGGACCTATCATAGATGTCAGATCCTAGGAGAGCCTGGCCAAATAGAAAATCACCATGTCATTTGGAATTATAGAAGTTAGTCCCCTAGACCTATCAGAGATGTCAGAGCCTAAGAGAGCTTTGATCAATGATAAATTACCACATCATATGGAGTTAGAGTGAACAATCCCTAAAACCTATAAGAGATGTTAGATCTTGGGAGAGCCTAACTAAATGTGAAGCTACCACATTATTTAGAGTTAGAGTGGATATTTCCTTAGACCTATTATATATGTTAGAGACTAGGAGAGCTTAGTTGAATGGTAAGTTACCACATCATTTTGAGTCATAGAGGCCAATACCCAAGACCTACCAAATATGTCACAGCCTAAAATAGTCAGTCAAATAGTAATTTGCCACATGATTTAGAGTTAGAATGGATAGGCCCCTAGACCTTTTAGATATGTTAGAGCTAGGGAGAGCCTGACTAAATGGGAAGTTTCCATGTCATATAGTGTGAGGATGAACTAGTTTCCACTTGTGACCTAGGAAGATCAGAATGAAGTATAGATGAGACATGGAGGCCAATTAAGGTGTTCCATGTGTTCCCAAGTGGCACGTCACCTAGCCTATGGGAATGAAATGGAGTAAAAAACCATGCTTAAGTGGTGACAATTAATGGGATGAACAATAAATGGATAACATGTGTCATAAATCAAAAGTTAGCTGAGGGGTATCTAAGAGATGTGATTACATGCATAACATGTGATAATAAATAATAGAATACAAATTTAGACCCAATTGAATATTTTTTAATACATCCCATTGACATTATGATATCTGGTTGGTGATAGAGGAACATGGTATCCAAATTTAATTTTATATTTAGAAATGAAGGGAAAAAATCCAATCACAAACTCAATTTCAAATTCACAACATGTGAGCCACCAAATGCCATTAATGTAAGGAGATGTATTCATGCACTTATAAATCCTAATAAAATCCCATTTATTATTACCAATATTACCTTAGAATAAATATCAAAATATTCACTTTCAAAGTAGCACATAATCCATGTATCTCATACCTTCAACACCCAAAGCTTCTTAATTCCCTCTTTTTTCCTACTTCAATGGATATTATATCCTCAAATCTAAATGCCAAGCATAAGTATTAGGACACCAATTTCCCTACTAGTAACGAAGTATAAACACTAAAATTAAATATTTAATGTAATTGAGTAGTTATGCAAGGGTTCTACCAATCCTAAAGACTAGTTGGCTAAGTACAAGGATTTCCTTTGGTCTTATGAAAGGTGCAGACTCTATAGAGTCATAGCCAAACTAGAGGTGTTTTCTTATATAGACCTACTAGGTAACATCATACATAAAGCTATATATGTGTTAAGACACTATCAAATATTTTATGTGTTTACCTACCTCTTAATACTAGATTATTGATATATTTAGAATGCATTCCAGGAATACTACTCCCTCCTATACTTCTCTTTCTCATACAATGCAACACTAGTGTAAATCTAGATGGACACTTACTAGCTCTATGACATATTCCATGATTGGGTAGATAAACTTGACTCTAAGGAGGTTAATAAGGAGAAGATCAATGCCTACATAATTTTTACCTTCCAAAAAGAGGTATAATTAAGCATGATCCTACCAAATGAGTTATTCAAAGACCCAGAATACCAACACATCAATGAGATATGGGTGTCCCTTATACACATTATCTTGATTCACTCAAACATCCTAGACATAGGATGCTTGATCAAACTCAAGATAGTCTACTCTATTATAGATTCCTGAGCTAGAGGTGACTTCTACATGATGAACTACCTATTCAATGAAATATATGGGATTATCTCATTCAAAGTTTAAACCTTTCTTGTGTGGGTTCTTAGTGGCCTAACCATCCATATGGTATTTTATAATTTATATGGCCACCAATTCCACCAACATGTTTGGGATGTCTTTGACTAATTCTAATTGGTCATGTACTAGGTAGTTAATGAATATTTGTTACCCTAAGTCACAAAGATAATATAAGATTCTATCATAGCCATCAAGGACAACTAGATGTACAAAGATGACAGTTATCCAATTTGTAGGCTTCCTCAAAGACCCCTTATGCTTTTCATATTATGTACATGATCACTTAGTATAGAAAGAGATCACCTATCAACTAGTGAATAACATCTTTAGACTTTATATATAGCATTAGTAGAAGGCATGATTTTATCTCTTGATCACCATAAAGATCCATGTCTATAGGAACTTCCCCTTGATACAAAATATGATGTCTAAGTGAGACTTCTTCACCCTATAAAAATGCATGATTTCATAGTGGGACCCTAAATGGGTGATTTGAGTGCATTTGGTGTAATATTCAATTCGAATCAACATAAACTATAGCCATCAATTTGAAGATTATGATGATCTCTATTTGAATATCACTAATGACTAGGAGGTGCTATCTTAGATAGAAATAAATAATAAGAAGAAGAAATGGAAGAAGGCTTAAGGTAGGCCCCTTTGTAACTCCTCCAGATCCTACTCAATCTATGGAGGACCTAAATAAAAAAACTTTAGGCATATCCTAGAGAATATTTCATTTCATCTCACCACATTCTCTTCCTCAATATCTAGTCCCAAATCTATATCCTCAAGCTCCATCTCTTCCTCCACCTCCTCTAATTACTCCTCATGCTCCACCTCCACCTCCTATGGTAGTGCTAGTAAATGATCCATACTAGAGTTAATCCCAAACTACATGACACTAGGTAGCCCAAGTGTATCCATCTCAACCATTAGTGTTGTAGACTATGAGATTTGATGTAGCTAATAACTCATGAGTGAGATCAGAATGAGGTACCCAACAAGCACCCATCTAGGTCCCCTCTACCTAAAGTAGGCATGATTATAGCCTATGAAATCCTACCACCTCTAGTAAGGACCCTCCTAGTCCCCACTATAGTTATCTTGGTATTCCCCTATATGGCTCTAAGTCCTCTATCAACCCCTACATCCCTTGTCTTCCTGATTAGACCATCCACTACATCACCTAGAGCTAACTTGGGAAAGAGACTAAAGAAGAAATAAAAGGTGACATATAATATGGATTTATCTAAAAGGCATTATACTCTAGTCTAACCTCCTTGATAGGTATTAAAGGCTCCTCTAACTTTAATATTAGTATCTCAGTGATTAAATACCTTGCCCCCTCTCTCCCTTACCCAAATCCCCACTAGTTTCACCTTCAACCTACCTATCTCTTCCCTATTGTTTCATGACTCCTTCCTAGGGTAAATTCTTCCTTAGGTGAACCTCAAGAAAAATGGTGAGCTAAAATGTTCCCATGGGTCTCCCCTTTCATTCTCCCTTATTTAACTCCCATGCACCCTCTTCCTCCACTCCTTTCCTCTTTTACTCACTCCACTTTCTCCATCTCCCTTCCACCTCATCCTCTACCACTCAAAACCATCTCAACAACACCTCCTACACCCCATGTAACTTGAGGTATGGTCCTAGGGTCACATGTATAATATATGGATGTATAGGGTGATCAAAATGTATAGTGGAGTTTTGATAGAGACTTTATGAGTATGAAGATGATGCTTACTCAAAGATTCATCTAAGAGGGGAACCTAGTGATATGGAAAACCCATCATATGTTTTCCCTCACCAAGTTAGGACTAATAATATATAAGAGAAGATGGTTGAGGACCTATTATTGATCCTTTGATCTACCCATGACATGTTTGAGAAGCTCCTTGAGGACATGCACATCCAAGTCTAGACTGTAAAATCCCAAGTGAAGAGTACATTCCTAGTCAATATAATTGGATAGGTTAAGGATGCCCTCCTAATTATTTTCTCAATCCTAGGGAAAGTAATGGGGACTTAGGATAAGATTGACATAATTATATAACATATATAGGACTACATGGGGAGGATCATGGAAATCAATGGAAAGTTTCAAAAGCTATAGGTAGTGGTCAGCAAGTGGATGCTATTAGAGCTAAAACTAATGCTAAGCTCACATTTGGGGTTGTACCAAAATTTTACTAGGAACATGAGAGAGATAATAGAGGAATGGATATCCTTCTCTTTCACTATAATATAAGCCTTGGAAGAGGTCAAGAATAATATATTAACCTAGTTTAAGGAGGTCAATATCTCTATGCTATTCTACTTAGATGGAACTTTACTCAACTAGGGAGAATTTAGAGTCCACCAAGGTTGATTTGACTAGGTTACGAGGTAGAAAGTGGCCATGATAACCCAATAAGGATCTCAAGTGGTGCCTCACCTATCAACTTAGTCCATTGTGAGCATCAACCAAGTCTCCATAGTCCAATACTCAATGAAAGAAACTTTCTAGATCTTCTAGAGACTGGTAGCTCAGGCTAAGGTGATATTTAGAAAGATTACAATGAACTTGGCTAATATAAACAAGGAGTTCAACCTTGTGGTAATTATGTTGGAAGCCATAAGTTCCTAGTCAAAGTAGTTAGGAGCTAGCCCCTCTTAGCCACCTCTATGTGTTAACTAGTGGTCCCGTATAGATATATTATAGGTTTGTAGGCATATTTTTGGTTCAAATTTTGAAATATAACTATAACTATAATGAGTGGCCATTATGGCCCAGGATGTGATCCTCATGATTTTAGGAATTGAGCCCTAATATTTATCTATTTATAGAAGAGTCATATTATGTTTTACAGGTCAACTAAAAATTGATCAAAATTATTGTTGGATTCTTTCTAGGATTTTACCTATATTTCCTTCACTAGTCTAGATTGTAAGAGTAGATTAGATTGATTATTGTATTAGTAGTTCACTCTTTCAATGAATTCAATCTCTATTTTATGCAAAAAAGATCTCCTTTGTGTTCAATTTTCTTTCATATTCATTTTTAAATGATCAACAATGCTAGGTTAATTAGACTAACACTTTATCATTTTATGTATGTCATGATTATGATGTGATTAGTTATTATAATCTCTATGTGATTTATTTCATTTCCCTTTTGGTAGTGCTAATAATTTTTGTGCCCAACTACAAATTATCATATGGAATTTATGTGTTTTTGAAAATAAAACCCTACTCATTGTTAGTAGGTACTCACATTGAAGGCATATTCTTGGTTCTCTCAGACTCTCCCTACTATATGTTCTTGTAGGTAAATCTTTAGTGAAACTAAGTCTAGAGTGGTATAACTATAGTAGAGTCACTTGGTTTAATGACCTTTATGTTCTTCTCATTTTAGACCTGGAGGTTTTCCTTTTCTTCCTTACCCTTCCCTCTCTTTTATGTTTATTTAGTGGAACTGAAACCCCCCTTTCCCCTTGTGTTTATAAAGAGTAATCCCAACACTCAAGTATTCATAAGCTATTATTAACCTAGGTGAATTACAACATATTGAAATTTTGGTGGTAATAATGCATCTCTTATAGACTATTCATATAGACTCCATTTGTGAAGTCTAATACCCATATCCATGCCCTAATATTATTCCATATTAGTCCTAAAATAGAGAACAAAAGTTTGTAGTTTTCCCCACCTTCCCCTTTTAAAAGAATACCCAATCTCATGGGCATCTCATGATAATGTTTAGATTGGAGAAAACAATAGAATGGGAAGTAGACATAGTCAATAAATTCCTATGTCACCTATAATCTATTCATTATTAGGTTTAGTAGATCCTTTCTCACACCCAAACCAAGTAAAAGGAACACCATGATGTACATCACACACCTCATGAATTCTTAGTTAGTGAAAAAAATATGGATTAAATTTTATAATGAGTGCTTAAATGGTCCATACTAGAATATCAATTTTATATGTTATGGTCCTTACACTATTCTATGTGTAGCTGATAAGAACACATTCATTTTTGATTTGCCTCTCTATTTTGGCATGTACCTAGTCTTTAATGTGGAGTTTCTCCAACCTTAATTTCCTCCACTTCTTAAGCCAATAGTGACATAATATCCTTTTTATATTGATCCTAAACACTTGTGACCAATATGAATATCACATCATTGAAGTGATATACATAATCACCCACCATAGCACATATTAAATTTTCAAAATGGTCAAAGTGGGGAAATATTATAATCAATTTAAGTGGTATGACTTGTATTAACTTCAAGTGCAATTTTCAAAGATATATAAGGACATAATGGAGACCATTTCTCTTCAAAAAATGGTGAATTATTCTTGCATACCTCTCATTCTATGTAAACTTATCTTATGTGCACTTTAATAATGTGTAAACCTCTCACCTTGGATTTAACTTGCAGTCTCACACAATACACTCATACTTTCTTCTAGTTCTATGTACCAAAATCACACTTGTTGTACAATCCTACATTACCATATACACTAAGATTGATATTATTATTGTAGACCACTATCACACTTATTCATATACCTAAATTCCTAACTCACACCAATTCTCATTCCTACACATTTTGTTGTGCTAAGCTTACTCATAGTCCTGTGTACCTCACTGACACTTACTCACAGACTCATGTAGATACACTTGTACTTACTCCAAAACATCCATGTGTTTTTATTATCTATAAATGTGTCTTACGAATTGGCACTCAAAATATTTTAATCTATTATTTATCTATTTGGATATTGAGTCACCATGTACTTAGAATCTCAATAATCACCTAATAAGAAAGATGAAATTACTCCTAACTAGCTTCTTGGTAATCGATAGAAGTTGTAATTATTTTTTATATTTGATGTATAAATAAATAATATATTAATTTATCCAAGGGTGAATTACATTCATAGTCATAACTATAAATAACATGATATAAATATTTACTCTATCATACATGCATCGTATCATATTGACCATTTCTTTATTCGTTCATATTGAATTGAAGTTGCATTTATGCAAAAAAATACTTCCAATCCATTTGAATGTGAGTTAATTGATTTCATTAGATTAATTCTATACAAAGTCACTATTATGTCTATGAGTTATCTCTAACACATATTTTTCCCTTATGCACCTTATTGTAGGCCTTTGTAACATGATTCAAATAAACATGCTTCCTATAAAGACATTAAGAGATAGGGAAAACCATGTGTCTATATGAAACCATGAAATGTAGATATAATCATAAAAATCTCAATGGGTATGTGAATCCTCATTTGAGGATGAAGTGGCATGTGTAAATATAATTAAATGATGTATATAGAATCCTAAATATAGTAAATTTAACAATATATGTGTCATGTGTGAATACCAATAATGTGAGAAGGTGCATGTAAGATAATTACATAACTTGATATGTAAATAGTGTGAAAATAAGAATATACAAGGGTGTGATAGGATCCATAGTAACTATATATGAATTTAAACTCAAGGATATAATACATAGGTATGTGGGTATCATTCCCCCATAGGCAAGGTGAAACTATAATGAATGATAAGTCTTGAATGGGTAGAAATCCCTAAGTGGAAGTGATATATTTGAATATTATGGAAGATATTTGATAAAAAGTGCATAATTAAAATATAGGTATCATTCCCCCAAGGAAAATATAAGTATCAAAAACATAATTGAAATGAGGGGTGCCCTCTATAAGGGCATGACATAGTAATTATTCCCTATAATTAGTTAGAAAAATTGTTAATATCATATTTTAATAATTGATCCCAATGTGTATCAATAAAAGTAATCATGGAAATAAATAGTGTGGAAAAATATCATACATGGTCAATAAAACATTATATATGAATCAAAAAATGCCCTAAATGGGAAATAAATTTGTTATGTCCTTAACTATTGGTGTGTCTAGGGATATGTGTGGCTGACTTGTGGCTTACATACCTTTTTTTATTTATTTGTTACATTTCTCTATGTTCTTAATTAGGTCAGCCTATGGAATAACCTTGGCTAAGTAGAATATATATAGGAGGTAGTGGTTAGTCTTTATGAACTATGTTAAGTATTATACTCTTAGTGCATACTTATGGAGGTTGTCCCCTTGAAGTGGATTTGCTATATTATCTAATATTTTGTTCTATTATCAATTATCATTGTGTGATCTCTCATATTTGCTTATTCTCTACAATATAAAGTAATTCTATGTGAATATCTAAGTAATTTCATTACAAGTGGTATCAGATCTTTGATTTGGGCAAGTTTGTTGTGGCATTTTTTTTGGATCTAGTGAGGCATGCCTTCTAGGAGTGGTGAGAGAGAAAAAATAACTTGTAATCTGGGAAGAACTAATTATTTTTGTTAGCATAGTATTGCTCAAAACACTTTTTTGAAAAAAAATAATTAAAAAATTATGGGAAAAAAAATTCCTCTTGCACAATTGTCATCATTAGATTCATCTCAGTGTGATAATTGCAATGGTATATTATATCAATATACTTTTTTGGTACCAAAATTTCTACCCTAGTATGCAAAAATAGTCATTGGATTCATCTTGACAAGGTGATCACAATGGTACCATTTCTTAGTACTCTTTTTTTAGGGTCAAAATCCTCCTAGGGTTGGTATATGGTAGATTTGAGTACTCAAAGAAGAAAAGGGGGAAAGAAACTCCTAAGACTCCTTTGACTGATGATATGGATTCTATACCTTTAGATCTAATGATTTCTCAGCTTCAAGTAGAGATAAAGAACTTGGTGAGGCATGATGACTTTGTTTCAGTCCAAGCTGATGTTTTAGGGATGCATAGAGAGATTAATGGGGTTTATAATTAATTGCAGCATATCACTACACAATTGGCTACCCTTACATCTTAGTTTTAGCTTAAAAACCCTCCATTTTAGCATTCAAATCCTCCTCTCAACAACTCCAATACTGGAATGAAACCAATGTTGTCAAAAGTAGACATGTGTAAGTTTGATGGTAAGGATCCTCTCACTTGGATTACCCAAATTTAGAATTTATTTGAGCTACATCAAACCCCTAGTTCTCAGAGGGTGATAGTGGCATCCCTATATTTGGAACCTGAGCAATTCATTTGGTATCATTGGTTATATTCTCAAAAGAAAAATAATGATGCTCCTATTACCTGGACTATTTTTACTATGGAGTTATCAGCACATTCCCAGAATAATGTCTCTAAGAAATATTTTATCCAAATAACCAAACTACAAAAAATAGGAACTGTGAAGGATTATATTCATCAGTTTCAAAATCTCTCTTTATGGGGGGAAAATATCACTGAGAAAAAATTGATTGATCTATTTTTGGGTGGCCTCAAAGATAACATCCAATTCATGGTTCAAATTTTTAACCCAACATCTGTAGTAGAAACTATCCCTATAGCGTGCATGATAGAATAAAAAGAGATGGTCAAAAGGAAAACTTTCACTAGTAGTCATGATCAAAAAATTTATGCACCATCATCTCCATAGCCTACTAGATTAACACAATGATAAATTGAGGAAAAGTGATCCAAAGGTTTATGTTATGTTTGTAACAACAAATGGAACAAAGGCCATCATTATGCTAAAAATAAGATGTTTTATATTCAAGGTGCCAATGATGATGAAGATGATGTAAAAGTACATGATGAAGATGTAGAAGTTCCTAAGGAGGAATCTAAAGAATCTTAGCCTATTATTTCTTATCATGCCTTTGCAGGTATTAGTAATACCCAAAATATTAAGGTGATGGGTTTCCTTAAGAAATAAAAGGTCACTAATTTGATTGATCCTGGGAGCACACATAACTTCATCTATAGTAAGTTGGTTGCTTGTTTAAACTATTTTATTTATCCAACTCTATAATTTTAGGTTATGATTGCAGATGGTAGTACTATCAGTTTTTCAAGATAATGTCATAGTATTAAGTTAGCCATGGGAGACTACTTATTGGATTCTCTTATGTTTTTTATTCCCATGGGTGGAAATTATATTGTTTTGGGAGTCTAATGGCTCACCACTTTGGGCACTATTGAGATGAATTTTCAAGAATTATTCATACATTTTCATTCTAAATAAAGAGCACTTGAGCTAAGGGGATTAAAGTCTAAATCTCCACAACTTGTTAGATCCCATCAAATGATAAATATTGTCTATAAGGGTGTTGAGGGATTTGTATCTCACTTGTTTTCTATGGAGGTATAGCCAACTTAGCGATCTCTACCTCTTGATCTACAACAAATAATTGATGTTCATTCTATTATTTTTAGAGACATGCCAAAAGGACTTCCACCTCACCACACACATGATCATGCTATCACACTTATTCTTGGTAGTACACCACCCAACATTAGGCCATATAAGTATCCCTATGCCCAAAAAAGTGAAATTAAAAAGATGGTACAAGAGATGTTGGATGCAAGAATCATGCTCTATGGTGAAAGTGAATACTCTTCACCAGTTATTATGGTGTGAAAGAAAGATGACACCTAGAGGATGTGCCCTGACTACATAGAACTCAACAAGTGCATTGTCAAAGATAAGTTTATAATTCCTATCATTGATTATTTTCTAGATGAATTGGATGGTGTTATTTAATTTACCAAGTTAGATCTATATTCTAGGTATCATCAAATCTAGATCTGTGATGAAGACATACCTAAAACTACTTTCAAGACTCATGACGGCCATTATGAGTTTTTGGTTATGAATTTTGGTCTAACAAATGCACCAGCTACTTTTTAGAGTTTGATGAATATTGTTTTAAGACATTTTTGAGGAAATTTGTTTTAGTATTCTTTGATGATATCCTAATTTATAGTAAAAATTGGGAAGACCATTTGTAACATGTAAAACAGGTACTCTCCATTTTAGAGCAAAATCAATTGTATGCCAAACCTTCCAGATGTAATTTTGGGTTTGGTGAGGTTAAATATTTGGGTCATATAGTGTTTTATGAAGGATTGAAAGTGGATCCTAAAAAAATCCAAGTAATGGTGGATTGGCCAATTCCTAAGACAGTCAAGCAACTCAAGGGATTTTTGGGGCTTATTGGTTACTATCATAGGTTTGTCAAAAATAATGGAAGTGTTTTATCCCCACTCACCTCTTTGATAACTAAATAATACTTCTAGTAGATTTATGTATCTACTTGGGCATTTAAACAATTAAAATATGCTATGTGCACTACTCTAGTATCGGCCACTCCTGACTTTTCTAAAACTTTTGTGGTTGAGTGTGATGCATCTAGGTATGGTATGGGTGTTGTACTCATGAAAGAAGGAAAACCACTTAATCTTGAAATTCATCAACTAAAGGGTAAAAATAAGCACAAACACATCTATGAGAAGGAAATTATGGCCATTTTTCATGCAGTCAAATAATGGAGACCTTATTTGACAGGTCAACACTTTAGGTAAAAACCAATCATGATAGTCTCAAATATTTTTTAGAACAAAGGTTGTCATCTGAAGAACAATAAATGTGGTTGACTAAGATGTTAGGTTATGATTTTGAAATAGTTCACAAAAAAGGCAAGGACAATGTGGTGGCAGATGCACTATCTAGAAAAGATGAATTAGTTGATGAATTGTTATGTGCCATAACCATTTTGCAGGTAGATTGGCTAGAGGAAACATGATTAAAATGAGAACATGATTATACTACCCATGAATTGATTCAAAATTCTCAACAAGGTTTAGGTGGATTTAAAAAATTCACATGGAAAGGTAATTTATTATGTTATAAAGATATATTGTACCTATGTAAGAATTCTCTTCTTAAACAAAAAATACTTCAAAAATTTCATGCAACTCTAATTTGGGGTCATTCAGGAATTTTGAAAACCTATCACAGAATCAAGAAATATTTTTTTTGGAAAGGTCTCAAGGGGGAAGTCCAAAAATATGTGGCTGAATGTATGAGCCATCAACAAAATAAAGGTGAAACCATCAAAACACCAAGTCTTTTATAGCCTTTATCCATCCCTAACCCGCATTAGGAAGAGGTATCTATGGATTTCATTATAGGGTTACCAATATCTAAGGGTCAAAATGTTATCATGGTTGTTGTAGATCATATTAGTAGCTATGATCATTTTTGTTCATTATCCTAGCCATTTTTTGCTAGTATAATAGATGTTATTTTTCTCAATATAGTTTATAAATTGCATGGGAACCCTAAGATCATTCTTAGTGATAGAGATCTCATTTTTATTAGTAATTTTTGGGCTGAGTTATTTACATGTTTGGATACCCAATTGACTCATAGTTCATCCTATCATCCACTATCTAATGGATAAACTGAGATAGTCAACAAATTTTTTGAAGGATATCTTTGTTGTTTTGTTTCTGATAAATAGGATAAATGGGTTCAGTGGATGACACTTATTGAATGGTGATATAATACTTTTTTTCATAGTTCTTCCAAATGTTTCCTTTTGTGGCACTATATAGATACCACCCTCCATCCATCACTTTAACCTTGAAGGTCCATCCTAAGGTTTGTGTAGTTAAAGAAAATATTCACCATAAATAGGAGGTCCTTGCAAGTTTGTGTGAAAATTTAGCTATGGCCCATAATTGCATGAAGCAATAAGTAGATCAATAAAAAAGTGAGAGGAATTTTGACATTGGTGATTGGGTCTTTGTTCACTTATAGCCATACAAATAGATGTCATTAAAGCAACAAGAAAAGGATAACAAGCTATCCCTTAAGTATTATGGGCCTTATCAAATCTTGCATAAAATAGGCAATGTGGCCTATAATTTAGAATTTCCTTCATCCAATTCCATCATCTAGTATTTCATGTATCATGCCTACATAAAGTCATTGGACATAGACTTGCCATTCAAATATAATTACTAGAATTGGATGAGGAAGGTAGAGTTGTTTTTGATCTTGAGGTGATCCTTCAAAGGTGCACTAAGTAGCTACATTCCAAAACAATTATAGAGTACTTGATCAAATGGACTAATCTACCATGTGATGATGCCACTTGGGAGGATGATGCATTTGTGCAGTAGCATCTAGAATTGTCATAATGTTGAGGAAAATGTTGTTTTGAAGGGGAAGAGCTTGTTATGCCCTTAACCATTAGTGTGTCTAGGGATATGTGTGACCAAATTATGGGTTACATACCTCTTTTATTTATTTGTTACATTTCTTTATGTTCTTAATTAGGTCAGCCTATGGAATAACCTTGGCTAAGTAGACTATATATAGGAGGTAGTGGTTAGTATTTATACATTATGTTAAGTATTCTACTATTATTGCATATTTTGGAGGTTTCCACCTTGAAGTGGCTTTGCTATATTATCCAGTATTTTATTTTGCTATCAATTATCATTATGTGATCTCTCATATTTGTTTATTTTGTGTAATATAAAATCATTTTGTGTGCATATCTAAGTAATTTCATTACAAAATCCTTAATAGTAGAAACATGACTTATGATATATTAAAAAGGTGAATAATTATAAAAAATACATTTAAGGTGTCTTAAGGTGGGTAAAATGTGTTGATTTGGTAAAAAATAGCCCTCAAAAGGTCTTACATAGAAACTATAGTAAATATAATAAACAATTTAGATTATATAAATAAAGTGAATTTCTAATTTTAGAAATCAAGACAAGGGCAATTTTTTTACTCAAAGCATCTGGAAGAATTTGGAGAAGCTCAAACCTCATCTCATTTGGGTGGGGGAAAGGGTTTATAAGTGGCATCTCTCATAATTCTCAATCTCTTTGATGGTTTCCCACATTGAGTTTAATAATGTTCCCTTTTCCATGGTCCCTTGGATCAAAAGTTTGAGGCATTTAAAAAAGGTATCCACATGATAAGGGATATATTTTTTAAAACCATTTAGGATTGGATTCCATGAAATCTTTTGAATTATAATTTCAAACTTAATAAGGAAAATACACGGTCCATTTCTGAGTTGTAGAGTTCCATACTAGAAGATTATTTTCACAAAATTTGTGTTACCTATCTTATGAAATGGTGGATAGACTAGTCATGCCATACTGATTCATTATTTTATCACTAATCCCCTTAGCTTAGGTATAATCTTTTGTACCCTTAACATATTAACCTTGAAACCCTCAATCACTGATGGAATCTTTGATCCCTTCACCATGTTTGGGATAGAAGGTTTGAGAATATTTGGGTAGATATCATTTGGTGTTTTTTTACCAAGTTTTGTCTATGTGTGACTAGTTCAAGCACGTCAGGGTTTCAAATCCCACCTAAACTACTTGTCACCACCCAAAATCCCTTAAACATCTTTTATGTTTTTTTCCCTCATGATCAATATACTTGGAGATGTATTCTTACACTCTTTAAGATTCTTAATCCTAAAATGTTCACTTGGAAGATGGATCTTTTGGGGAACTTCACCTTAATCCCTGTAATATATAGTAGATTATGGCAGATTTTTTGTAATGATATTCCTTTTTAGATTTGGAAAAATAGAAATAAAACATGTTTTTTATCATGAAGATATGGAAAAAAGTTTTTCTACAGCTAACAAAGTTGTTTGATATCTAATGTTACCCTCTAGATCTAAAGTCAAATGGATAAATTATGGCTTGAGCTCCTCCATATGAAAATTCTCTTGGAACTTTAGGGGAATTTTCTTGTGTAGTAACCCATAAGCCTCCCAATCCCCCACACCACCATGTTCTCATAGCCAATGATCTAGGAGTTAGAGGAGCTCCTCTCATCACCCTTGCTAGTCATCTCCACGTCATGGATTTAATAGGGCTACTAGAGATATTGGTGGTAGGGGGTTGGGTTCCTCCTCTATAGGACAAGTTCTCATGGTTGTACCTCACCATTTCACCCTCTAGGTAGGATTTTATAATTAAGAAGTAGGATTATTCTCATAATAACCAATAGATTGATGGTTGGGATCCCATGCTAGCTGATGAAGACCCCTTACTCAAAGGGGTGGGGAGGGAAATATCAAGATCCTTCACCTATTCCACCTCTTATGTTTCCACATAACACAATGCACATTAATAATACTTAATCAGTTCCTTGTTCTTTGTGCTTTTGTTTATCCTTTTTTAGTTGATATGCACTTTAGTTAGTTTAACCTTATTTTTTCTTGCCTTAAGGTGGCATTACATATGGATTTTCTCTATTCCTAAGGCATGTTTTATCTTGGTTTGATTATTTTTTGGGGTGTGAATTTTTCACCCATATTTTTGTATGATTAGCAATGCATTGTATCTTGTTTTATTAATGAAAGTGCACTATTTAATCTAAAAAATTGGATTTCACTTGCACACTCTAGCTTTTGAATTCTATTAATTTATAACTCTTAATTTTTTTATGATGGTGGTTATATGAGAGGTTATCCCATACCAATTAGTTGATGTGAGGGATAAAATTATTTTCAAGCAATTTGTAATCAAGATATTGATCCTTTTTATCCATTTTTGACAATTTTCCAATTTTTTTAAAAAATGTTCCATGCTAAATTTTATCTTTTTTAGATCATTTTGAACCCATGACAAATATGACCCATGACCTGTTAATATATCCTTTGACTGAAAATGTGTCCTTGTTCTTACTGAAATTGAAATTCTTTTTACTAAACTCAACCCTAATCCATTGAATCTACCCATGTACCTATCTAATCTAACCTTTAAATAATTGACTATATCCCATGCATTTTTATTGTATTTTTATATGTTCTTGTTAATAAAACATTTTTTTGAGATATTAATGTTTACTTGAATTTATTTATCTACATGTACATGAGTGAATGATGAATAGAGCTTTGGATTTAATTTTAGAGTTGGGACCTACCACAAAGATTAGGCTAGAGTGGATGTTTTAGGATTAAGGTATGTTAGTCAGTTGGTGATATTTCCCATGGGTTTTCTTTGGTTGATTACCTTAGACAAGAGGTGGGACTATGACTCTTACACATTTATTCTCTTGAAAGGGAAGATGACAATGAAACATGAGGATATATGACATATACTATAACTACCCATTAGCGATAATGATGTTAGAGTTATATCAATTCCTTGTGTTGAGAGGGTGAAACACAATGGTACTATAGAGGCTACTAGGGTGTCTAGTTTAGGAGATGAAATGGTTTTGTGGTTTTTTATTGCTAGTATAACTTGAAATTTGTAGAAGTTTTTTTTTCTGATTTTTATGGTCATTGTTGTTAAAACCAATGGATGTGCATTTCCTATGGGATGTGAGTAATTATATAATATATCAAGGACCATGGTATTATCTATAGTTGGGTCCATTCCATATTGACTCACATTTTATGATATTATGGAATGGTTACATGAAACGATGCTTGTTGAGTATGAGTAATTTGATGATGTTGAATCCCATCTTAGGTAGTTTCAACATTAGGTGCCATTAGGAGGTGGAGTATACATGTGGATCAAACAATTGAGGTAATGGTAGCTTTATTTATTATTGAGTTGGGCTAAGTTAATAGGGCACATACATGGGATCACGAGGACCTATCCTACCTTTAGTCTTGTTAGTGACATAGGTTGAGTATAATGGTTGTGCTAGGAGTAGAATGAGGGTAACATAATTGGATGTAGTGGTAAATAGTATTATGATTTTTCATAAGGATACAAATAGGGTGAGGATAGTGAGGATGATTCCCCTATGCCTTATATAAGGAATTTGGGTCATGTGACACCATTTTTGTATGAGACAATCTATTATTATGGTGTATATATATATATATATATATATATATATATATATTTTTTTATTATAATGCATATGTTTCTAATCATTTATGTTTATATGTATTTTTATATCCATGTTTTACATTTAATTTTTAAGTGTTTGTATTTTAAATACATGTATTACATAAATATGAAATAATAATAAGAAATAACATGTGATGATATATATGAACAAGTATTGTAGAGAGTGTATGTGTACACCTATATTTTTTTTACTGACAAATTCTCTTATGGGACTCATGAATGCATCTTTTTCCTTGAGTGAATAACTTAATATTTATACCAAGATCAATGTTGGGTTAGATCATGGTACATAATGAGAGGTTGTCATCATATGATTTATTATTATACATTATTACACTTATTATATTGTTATATAGACATTCTAGCCTCTTCTAGTGCTATTTTCTCAACTTTTTACCTCTTCTACCTAGTTTTAGGCTATCAAATTAATCTTGTTTTAACCTATGTTCTGTTAGGTTATGGAGCTAAAAGCTTAAACTATGCAGACATGGAGGAGGTTGCTGAGTTCCAGGGATACCGGCATCGACAGTGTAACTAACGTCAGTCATCTACAGTGCAGAAGGGAAACCGGCATTGGCAGGAGGTCAGCCGATGTCGATCAACTCTAGGTAGAAAGGGACCAACGTCGGTCACCTGTGCAATTCCAAAACTATTTGTTGCATGAACAGTTAGTTTGTTGAACCGATTGTTTGCATGTAAAAGGCTATTTTTGGTCTTGAGTTATGAGTCTAATTATTGTAAATTAGAAGTCTAAGTTATTGTTTAGTGTGGGATATATTTATAGACCCATTGGCATGTATTGTAAGGTGTGCTAGATAGCCAGTGTGCTAGTTAGAGTTGAGCAAGTTAGCTCCTTCTAGTTCCACATATGAGCATATAAAGGAAGGTAAGGTAGATCTTTCCAGTTGTAAGAATAGGGTGATCTGCAGGTTATTACAAGATCAAGGAGAAGTTCTACATGTGTAAGTAATATCATTTGAGTTGCAGGTTGTTGCAAGCTTATGGGAGATCTAATTGAAGTACTTTGAGTACTTGTGTATTGGCAGGGTTATTACTGACTAGTTGGAGGTGAACACCAACTCTATGTTTGAGTTTTGTGTTGGGACTATTTTTGGTAGGAGAGTGAACTCTTGAGAAGAATTACTGTACACTTGGTGTGGGAAGCCTGAAAGGTGTGGAAGAGTGTGGCGTCTCTTCATTGTATTATTTTCTAGATGAGTATTAATACAAGTTGTGTTGTCTCTCATATTCTGTGTCATTTGTGAATTCTAGTTACTTATTGCTTCTGGTTAATTCCACATGTTTAGTTGCTAATACAAGGTAATCATATTGTGCTCTTATTGAGGAGCAAGATCCTGACAAGTGGGATCAGAGCTGTTTGTTGTTCTTGATTCCCCATCATGTTCAAAATTGTATCAGTCAAGGATGACATAGTTTATGTTCCTACCTATGTCCCTTTACAACTATATTGACCTCACTCCTTATTTTTTAATTCTATATATTATATTAGCCTTGTTGACATAATACTATTTTATGTACACATCATTATACTATATCAGTCCATATTGAGGCTATAAACATATTATATAGGTCAATTTTATGAGCTATATATTTATATATAGGGTTCTTAAATATCATTTTTATTATAAACACACACCAGTATACTCTTATCATGTACAAAAACATGCTTTTAGAGAATAAGAGGAATTAGATATAAGAGCTTATACTTGTTAATATCTATGTTTACACAAGGTATTTGGTGTCATTTTTAGGTGATTAAATTCCACCCCCCCCACACACATTTATTCTAGAAATGTAGAAAAGTGAAGTGACTAGGATAAAGTAAAATGAAGCTTACCTAGACATACTTAAGATGTGAAGCTCATGAATCTAGATTTGTGTATGTGAAGCATGCTCCATTACATGTCCTAAAAATGAAACATGAATGGATAAATCCTTACTTAATAGATATCAAAAATAAAGACAAAAACTGAGTAAATAGATAAATTTGAGTAAGGAAATAAAAAAGAATAAAGAGATAATAGAGAGGAAAGGAACAAATACACCTCACTAGGCATGGAAACCAATACATAAACTTGGTGATAACCTATGTGTATGTGCATGTAGATAGTGATCAATTGGTGAATTACTTAGCCTAAGATGATGGATTGATCAATCCCCATGTGTGGGTGGCTTGATAAATCAATCCATTTTTTACTCCATCATTGCCCACCCTTTCTTGGTGGATTAAATTGATGTTGTGTCTATCCCTTTTATGTAGATGGCTCAAGAAGTCAAGTATAATATGACTCCATCATTTCCTACCCATGTGTATAAGATGCATATAAAACTAAAACTACATGATTTAAATTGAGATGTGTAATTGGAGATGTTGGATCTATAACCACTCAAGATTACTAGGTGGCTTTAGGCCACTCAAGAATAGTAACCACTACAGATGGAGTAAGGCATAAATCTAGTGTATAACTTATAACATGATGTCTAATGTGTAAAATTTAGAAAATGACATGGATTTTTTAATTCCATCTAATCATCTGGTGTATAAGTGATCATACAGAAACACTGTGATGTGCACATGCCCCCAAATCTAATATTTGAGCATATGGATTCTGGACTAAATTATAATAATTTGTATATGAGCCTCCAAACTAAAAGGATAATTATCATGATGTCCATGATGTCCCTAATATAATAAAATTTATATGAATTTGAGCTAAAGTAAGCCAAAATTGATAATCTATAATTGAACATGTGTAAACCTAGACTATGTCTATTATAATTTTCTAGCCAATCTAGAAAATTTTGAAATTAAGGCTATTGGATAGTAGTTTTATATCTTGGATAGTATCACCATGTGGTACTAGTGTCCCAATTTATGTGATAATGTCTAATTATTATAATTTTTGTATAATTGTAACTAATCTCTATCTTACTATTTCCCATTGTGTTTTCTTGGATCTAATTTCTATGTTCTAAGTCTATATGCAAAATATTATATCTGATTGTATCTAAATAACCTAATCTCTATGACAAACACTTTTTAATGTCCCCTCTTTTTATGGGAGTTTTTGAACCTATGAAAGAGATATCCTTAAAAGAAAAAGCTTTATATAATATGTGTTATCTAGATTATATATTATGTTTTCATAATAAACTAATATAATGTGCATACATAACATCAAAATATAAGATAATATGAGCATAAGTGTTTAATGTGTGATTTATGTTTGGTATATCATTCACAATGATATAAATATATATGTAGCAATGTATATGAATATCCAATATGATTAATAACTAAGAAGCTACCTTGGGGGATGGGGCATGATGCCCTTCATGACACCCAATTAGGAAGGCAAGATGTATGAGGTCCCTTATGGAATCTAAAAATAAAGTGTGTAATAAGCAAGAGATAATTTCATGTCCATGATGTATACTAAAAAACATACATACAACACACATTAGGCATGCAAACTAGGCCAAGGGGACACAATACAAAGGACATGGGCACATGTCACTAAATATAAGAAATCAAGACATACAAGGAAATTTTTAAATGTCCACGTATGCAAATAAAAATAAAGTTGGCTTAGAGACACATAGAAGGACATGCTAAAATGTCTGTATACACAATCAAGAAGGAACACATAAAGACATGGGCACATGTCCAAAGCATACATATAATAAAAAGAAGTGGCATAGAGATATAGAGCAACAACATATTCAAATTTCCTAAAATAAAATAATCATAGAGACATAATCAAGTCTAAACTAAGAAAACTATAAATGAAAGTATGCATAAAGATATGATAAAAACATGTATAAGATCTAAGATGTATACAAGTTGAGCCTAAATTAGGAGTAGTTAGTAAAACATCTAAGTAGGTGTATGATGATCAATATATATCAATGTTAAATATGTGATTTAAAGTTTAAAAATATATAACTTGGTAGCCAAAACTATATATATTATTCCCTCAAATGGGTGAATGTGTAAAGTGAAGATCCCATATATCTATGTACATACTCCTAGTGGGTGGATAGTAGCAAATCTAGATTGGGTAGTGTAGTTATCTACAATCACTTGAAAAGAATAAGTGAAGAATATGTGTATGATCAAACTAATTATACTAAGATATATGGCATATGTAATGTCTAGAAAATATAATTAGTTACTATGATGTGACTTCCTATGGGCTAGGTAGAGGATACTCATATGAAAGACCCTCAACTATGATCACTTGATTAACATACATACATACATACATATATACATATGTGTGTGTGTGTGTGTGTGTGTGTGTGTGTGTGTGTGTGTGTGTGTGTGTGTGTGTGTGTGTGTGTGTGTGTGTGTGTGTGTGTGTGTTTGAGGTATCTCTACATAATGGATGGGATGGATCATATTCTTATATCAATGGCCTACCCAATAACATTTCAAATGTGACTACACTAGGTACAACTAAGAATCTAGTAGCCACATGTGTTAGTCCACCCTATAGTGTAAGTACAATCTCCCTAATGGAACTCTGAACATGGTTATTGAAACCATGGATAACTATGTTAGAAGGAGAAATATTTTGCTCTAAATACCCCAAATTTTATATAAGTATGATAGTGAACATGTTAATACTTGACCCATTATCAACTATAACACTCTAAATAGGATGATTATCTATATAGGCTCATATAAAAAGTACATATAAATCTGAATTATCATCAACAATCTCATGCTCTAAGAAAGTGATGAGTGGTCTAGCTAGTAATGTATTATGATACAAACCAATGATATTGTATAAGGGGTGTTAATCCTCTATAGTAGTGTGATATGATGTTGGTGGTGGATATGCCTGATATGTATAGTGAAAACCTCAAGTGCCCACTACCTTATTAACTGTATGATTTGGAAATAGATCCAAGAATATTTTTAATGTCTTGTCTTCAATTTTTTAAACTTTGGGTTCCTCTATGTAAGTTCCCACATAAATTATGTTGGCCTATATTATAATATTATAGCTTATGTTTTAAGATGATGCATTGGTTTATAGTATGGTCTAGTGTCTTATGTGTTAGCAAATTTTGGTGACCATAGGTGAGTTTCATAAAAGAATTATTAGTTATCTCATTTAAATTTTTTTTATATCCATATATGGTATTTAAATATCCTTTTATGTTTTTCTCCCTTTTATTTCTAGAAAATTGTAAGGTTCTTTTGGGAAAGTTAAGGTAATCCTTGTCTTTAATAGGAAATAGATTAAATGCATTCTTGAGGTATCTAATTTTTTTAAAGTCATTTCAAGGTGTTTCAATCTTGATTCATGCCCATACAAGTTAGGTATAACCTACAAGTTGTGGTGGGGCAAACAAAATCCCAAGAAGTTTAAATATCAACATTGAAGGCAATTATGAAAGGATTGTAAATCAAAATGAAACATCGAGAGATCTAGATAAGTGTAATAAACCAATTTTTTTATGTCATTATATAATTTTAAAAGTTATATCATGTGTTTCCCAAAATTATTAGGTCCAATATTGTCAAAAATCATCTTATCTCTCCTATCGAGTTTTTGGCAAGATCAAAAAGGCAAATTTTAAATGTTTGGTTCATGAATAGGAGAGAGAGACTTGGGACCTAAGTTTATTACTAGAGGAGGGACCATAATTATATTCATATTCTCTACATTAGTTTTCAAAGTGAATCCCATATCTCTATTAACAATCATTAAGATATTGAAGGGTCAAAAAGTGACTCCAATCCCCATTAGCTTGGTTTTGTCCTTATATTTTCACTTGTAAACTTGGAAGGAGAAGCTAAACAATTAAATAATTATCTTAGAGTATTCATGTATCTCCATGTAACCCAAATCCATTAGCTACATCATGTGTGTGTATGTACTAACACACATGAGCCTCCCTCTCACTATTTGCATGCGATAGATTGGTTTTTATGAAGTTTTGAGGTGTTTTTAATAAATAAAACATGTTTGAAGTCTTTAAAAGGTATAATTAGATATTTAAATTCATTCAAATGTCCCATGTAATCTAAAATTAAATCCCCACTCTACTTATATTCTTCCTTAGCTTGTAGTCACCACCTAAGGTGATCTCTTTATGTAAATTCTTGGTGATATGTTTTTAATTTAGTTTTACTCATGGAGACAAGTTATTCAAGAATTAAAATTGAAGTAAAATTATGGTATTTATATTTTAATTAGATATTTAATAGGTTTTAAAAGGTATAAAATACTCAAACATGTCAATATGCACAATCGAGATGGGTTATGTCCACCCATAGGTCCATAGACCTATAGGTAGACATTTATGACTCATAAACCCGATTATACATTGTATATAGTCCTAGAATAACCTTTTATAAACCTAAAATCATATGTATAACCCTAAAAAATTCTAAAATATCATAATTAAAACCATGGATGGGTGTTTAAATTACAAATTCCATGCAAAATAATCTACAAGCATATTAACAGGTAGAGAACAAAAGAATTATGCTTGTAGTAGTGTTGGATGGTATGAGAATATGCAAGGGTCAATAAAATAAATGAAATTAATTTTAATATAGGTAAAACACATTATAAAGTATCATTTAGTCTTTAAAACCCTATGGTTGGTAACCTACAGTCATAGGCCTAAATGGTCACATATAGGTTTGTGTATGCAAAACGAGGAAAACATGAACTGTGTGGTGTTAGAGGGGTGTCTATAGGTATAAAAATGGAAATGAAATCCAAAGACAAATATTCAATACATTTTAAATTCTAAAAATACCCTCACAAATTTTCACTAAGGAGACTGAAGATAATGAAATGGACAAGAGGTCTAATTAGGCCTAACTAGCCTAAATTAGTCATACACAGGCCTACGTATGAAAATTCAAGAAAAATGTAAGTGTAGAAGTTTTATGAGGATTTAAGAGTCTCAATATGTTATAATATGTTTAGATGAGTTTGATCTCACTAGGTAGGAAAGAAAGTGCTTAAATAAGCCTATTAGGGTCACTTGAATGTAACTAGGCATAAACCCTAGTTTTGAACTTGAAGTAATTTCAAGTAAATTTTAGGGTAATTTATTTATTTAGGCATTGTGATAGATCAAAATATGTGTTATATACCTTAATGAAATATTCAAAGTCAAACCAAATAATTTGATGTATTCTTATGCAAATTTCTCTCTTGAGTCCATAGTTGCAGACCTGGTCACCTGAGAGGCATTTTTGGCATGTGATAACTCACCTATGAATATTCATGGTGTTATTAGATAATTAAGGACTTTTAAGGGTTTTTCAACTCATACTTATTTCCATTATTTTAGGCATTGAGGCCCTATAGGCTATAAATAATCATTAAGAAAGTAGGCTATCTAAAACCCTCCTTAAACCCTCACAATGACCTAAAGGGAGAAATTGATCCTATAAGTGATTCAAATGGGATGTATTGACCATTAAATTTATTAAATATACTCTATACCTCTCTTGGGATTTTTATTAAGTAGATTTATATCACATGCCAAGGACAAAGTGTATGGAAATGGCCTAAAAGGCATATTTACAAAGTTGAGATAAGCCATAAAATCAAGTAAAAAGGTTTTTTAATACTATGTATAGGTTATATGGACCTCTATTCCATTTTATATATCTCCCAATATGATACTTGAGCTATTCAAGTCACTAATTTAGGCTAAAATGGTGACTGTATTACTATCTTGCCTAAGAAGCCTAATTACAAATCTATGGATGATTATGGAGAGATTGATAGCCATTGGAAAATCATTGAGAGAACTTAAGGTGACTATATGAAAGATTGAGAATGATATCTTAGTATATCATTGAAAAAACCTTAGTGAGATTGAGTTTAAAGACTCCTAATAAAACATGATTACCACTACAAAATTAGTATGGAAAACTCTTAAACATATGAAAGGTGTTAAGGATAACGGAATATGGTATTTAAAGGTGAATTTAATGATCAATAATTTCATTTTACACTTTTAGATACGGATGAGGGTAGTTTTAAAGAAGATCGATGAGTCACCAAGAAAATAAAGGAAAATGGAGTCTCTACTATGCGAACTTCTAAAATATCATGATCAAACCAAGATGACAAATGTTAAAGAGAGTTCATAGACTTAAATACTTATATTATTATTTTTAACCTAATTTTTCATGGTGGGACACTTTTCTAAGTCTCTCCACTATACATCTTCTCTCTCCTTATTTAATTCCATATATACTACCTAGTGTGGTTTTGTAATGCATCCTCCACCTAATTATGGTAAATCCCTAATCATTTGTATGCCTTTAATCAATAATATTATTGGTTTTAATTCCTTCTATTATTTTACTTAGTGTGTATGTATGGATAGTTAATCTTGTTAAGTGATTTTCTTAGTCATCCTTGACTTGTCTTATTATAGCACCTATATATAGTTTAAAAGCTTCTCTTGTAGGTCATGTGAAGTGTTCAAGTGAAGTGTAATGATTGAGTTTTTTACCTATTCATTAGTTTCATTTTATACCTCTTTATTAGTCCTAGCCTAAGCATCTATCACAACCTCTAAATTGAAATGTTGATGTAAGAGATTTAGATTGGGAATAGTGTATGTTCGAATTAGTCTCATATTTTACATGTTCACATTTAGTTGGTTCATAGTGATCAATTAGTTTTGTGCTTCACCTCATTTTAAGGCTATTTTTAGTTCTCTTACACTTTTATTTTTCAAGTAAAATGTCTACTATTAGTTTTAAGGTGATGACATCAAGGGAATTATACCTATCTAGAGATTCACCTCACTGATTAGGTCACCCCTAACCTAGAGGTGTCTCCATGATATAACTTAAGTTAGGAGGCTTTAACAACCTCCTTAAGGGTGAAAAATTTGATTATAATAGTTTTAGCACACCTAGTGGGACTAGGATTGCATCTCATTTAATATTTCTTGATGTTGTTCTTTAAGACATCAACCTTTAGAGGAATGCACACAAACAACAATGGTGAATCCAAGTGAATCTCAGTTAGTATAAGTATCCTATGTGTGTAAAATCAAAAAAATGGTATGTATCCTAATCATTATTTTGGTCAAGATGCATATTCTATGCCTTCATATTCTCCATATCAAGTTAATGGCATTCATGGATTCACCCTAAGTGGATCTCAAGTAGTAACATGATAACCTTACCAAGGATATCAACAAAATTATGTGCCCCTCCCCAAATCTAGCTCATCCTCATTGGTAACCTACTCATCCCTCTATTCAACCTTGTCAAAGTCATTTTGATTCTATTCTAGATCTAATAGACATCGAACAAACTATTTTAAGTTTGGAAATGTAAATGAGGTAGATTGATAAAGAAAGAGAGCTTAGCTTGAGTGTCTATGACCCTGATCCTAAATATGAAAAAACTTAAATTATGAAGAATCTTGTGCATTTACTTAAGACTGGGTGGGTAGCTATTCAAAAATACAACCAAAATTTGCTAATAGATGATGTGATGGAGATAAGAGGTCTAATTCAATGTCTTGAAAGTATATTGATAATTGAAGAGAAGCATCAAATTCAATATCTTTAGTCTTGTGTGCCTCATATTACTCTACCTCAACCTTATTTTTCTCCAAACCTATCCCAAGTTGAAATATGTCATCAAGAGAGGCATATGCCTATGTTTCCTTCTCCTACTTTTCCTTAAGAGCATAATACCATTCCATCTTGGATACATTCTTAGAAAAACATGCCTAATTATGTCATGCCTAATTTTGAGAAATAACCTTCTCCCATGCCTATCGAAAATGAAGAAAAAGAGAAATGTATGGAGGTCAATTCAAAGGTTCTCTCAAGCCCTTAAATATCTTCACCTACAATCCAACATGAGGTTTCATACATCCATGAATTTTAAGACACCTCGAAGTTTGAAAAAGAAATTGAAGAGTGGAAATAGAAAAATACATCTTTAATTTAGTTCTCTTCTTCATCCCTTCAAAAGCATCATAATCAGGCTAATACTCTTAGAGTCTAAAGTTGGAAGGATACTCTAGTAGGTTTTAAGCAAGCCAATTAAGTCTATTTACCTCTTACCATCTCCTTTTTTTTTAAGGATAATGGGTTGAATCTAGATTATAATATGGACATTCAGATGTGAAGGAGAGTTTTACAAAACTAGGTGATGAGGTGGAGGTCTCTGAAAATGAAGATCAATAACCTACAAATGAATCTCAATAAGGTTATGAGGAGAGTGATTCTAGTGTATATGATGAGGAGATGTTTATTATCACTCTTTTTTGTCAATAAGAAAAAAAATCTATCTTCAACGATGATGAGATATATTATCTTAATGGTGGAATGAAAGGTAACATGGAAACAATCCCTTATTAAAGTTATTTCATTGAAAAAAGTGAAGAGGATCTTGATCAAGAAAGGTAGTAGTTGTACCATAGTTTCATGGAATAAATGGACTTTAATAAAAAGCATATGACTCCTATAGAGCATGAATATGACCTCGAACATGAAGTTTTAGTAGTTGTAATACTCATAGAAGAGGGTGTATCAATTTTAGCACAAGAGAGACATGATTAATTGATTCTTAAATGGGTAGATGAGCTTCTATTCTTCATGGAAAAATAAGAAGATCAATCTAGCTCTCATAGATTGGGTCTTGATGAAAATAAATATGGCTATAAAATAATTGATTAGGTTGAATATTAATATGAGGTACATCTTATTGATGATACATTGGCTATTAGTTTTGTTAAACCTTATGGGAAAAATATAGAACTTGAAGAAGACAACTTGTAGCCTTATCATGAGTCTATTCAAGCATTTAAAGAATTTGAACATCCTATTGCCCCTCAAAATAATATAAATATTGGAGTCTAATACAACCTTTTATTTTACACCAACTTCATTTGACCAATATCTTTAATTTTATAATCACTTATTTACTCACTTATCTAATGCACACACACAGTCATTTGAAATCCAATGTTCATATTTTTGAATTTCAACTTTTATTTCTTGAGGCTTAAATTTGATGGTCTCTGGCATGTCACAATCTAATAGAACAACTTTGGAGGTTTATAACTTCAGCTATGAAACACTTCAAGAAATCAAATTTGTAGGGAAGTATCTTGGCACTAAGAAAATATCCATATTTTAGTTTGAATAAGGTTGACTTTTTGAGTAACTATAATAAATGCACAAACTTTCCATGTTATTCATATCTATGTGATAGTCTATGATGGTCTATTCTTTTTTAGGCTAAAGAATGCATTCTTATCTCTCCAAATTGTCAAATGACATACCATAACTTTACCAAGACATATATGAATGTATCATAACCTCTTATTTGTCATCACTAACCTATACACATGCCATATACACTCTAAATCAAAAAACTGACCTCATACCTCCATTAGGCCATCTAGGTATCTTTGTACACTAGACCTATAACTACCAGCCATGTTTAGACCTTGAATATACCTTGAATTCATCTTTTAATTATCTCAATAATCATCAACATGTCATATATAATTGTACATTCTCACATACTATATTTTACATATTCAAGCTTAAACACATCTATTGTCATCATCACAATACCTCATCATGCATCCTTCATGCTTAAGGACTAGGCCATCAAATAGACCTATTATATACCATATTACTTTGAAAACTCAAAGAATTTTTTTTAAAATCATTTATTAAATATTTTCTCATGCTAAAGCTCACTCACTTTACAAGGCTTCATTATACATGCCTTCACCAAAACAAGACTAGGCTTTGTGAATACCTCACTAGACTATGCTTCTCCACAAGATCACTTATAGAACATCAAAGTGTTAGAGGTACAATCACCAAGAAGGGGGGTGAATTAGTGATGAAATACATTTCAAACTTCAATTTTAATCCTTTACAACTCTTAATCAATGACTGTAAGCATTTATAAAGCATATAAGATGTTCATATCAATGAATAAGATAGATGATGCAAGATCACACACATAAAACATGATCTATATGAAAAAACCCTCTTGGCGAATAAATACCACTCTCAAGACTAAAAACACATGGACTACTTGTCCTATAAGATGATTACAAACATAAGACATTTTAGTGAAGCATCCACTTCACAAAGATCACCCACCCATAAGTATGAACAAACACCCACTTATTCTAGATGTTGAGCACCCACCCAACACCTTATGAAATAAACAACTCTATAACTATGATTTTATTTTAATTTTATGGAGAAATAATGTATAACACCTATATTTCATCTCATCAAACACACTCAAAATTTCTCATAAAATAAAAGCATCCAAAAACCCCTTTTGGATCACTCTAGGCTTCTTCCTTCTTCCTCAATTTACTTTGTAATTTAATCCATTCACTAAACACACTACCTCTAATATCTTTCCTTCATTTCTATATTCTAATCTCTCAACACATTCTCTTCAATTATAGAAATCATTACCTTGGTCTTCACTCTTTATATATTATTCATGAATATCAACTTCTAGGTTGTCCATAATACTTAGCTTAACCCTTACGATTGCTATCATGCTAACACATATCTCAAAATCATCCTTACAAATTGGCCATAGCATCAATGGGTCACACTTAAGTAGACACACCTTTCAATTAGGCCTTAGTATCCCCTATATGTCTCATGGAGACCTATTACCTTTTTATCACTTCATCAATCAAAACCAAGAACACAAGATAATTTTTAAATACATGGGTCCACTCTTTATGACCTCTAAGACATATTCAAATAAATACTCCAACCAAAACACTCTTCTACTAAATAACAAATTTCTTAAACAATATTATATACATATTAAAACCATGAATGAACAAATATTCAACTTTAAATCTCAATAACTACAACTTTAAAAATAATCAAACCTTTTAATAATCATTTCTAGATGTTCCTTGAAGTCCTCTTCAACTTTGATTTTTACTCTAACAAATTTTTCCATATTCTCAAGATATAGATAAAAAAACCATCACTGGTTTTATTTCACAAATTTTAATATTTAAATTCCAATAGTAAGTTTTTAAATAATGAACATCAAATAATTTGTCATCATCTTGTGCTTCATGGAAATTTTGAATAAATATGCATCATCTATTTCTCTATGAGATTCCTATGTTTAACTCTTTAATGCTCACTATTGATCATTGATTTGTGATTCCATGATCATTATATTTGGTAGCTCTATGTTCCTTCTATGCATATTAAATCTTTGACTTGATGTGCTCCATAGATATCCATCTATCTGAACACCTATGTATCATTGATATTCTATCAAATCATCGAGACTGAGACACATGTCACTAGCAAGTGCAATCTCAGGAACCTTTGAAAAATTAACTTCATGCACACTGTTGATCTCTATCTAACAAGATCATGCACTTCATTAGATCCATATCTAGTCAGATTAAATGCTCACCATTAGATCCTTGATCTAATTAAATTCTCATCGTAGATCTTAAATATCATAAATTTTGATAAGTATGAGAACTTAGTAAACTCTATCTGAGAAGCCAAATTTGTACCTTAATAATTTTTTCTATGATTTATGTCCAGACCTAGAATTTGAAACATAAGATAAAATTTCATAAGGGAATCCATCCATGTATCAAACTACTCTTGAAACCTTCACATGTGTGAAATATGATGTCATCAAATTTCTTACTCAATTTTATCTATTAAGATCACTACTTGAACCTAGACACTCAATTTATTGATCTAATGAACTCATTTCACTTCCATAAGCACTCCAAGAACTCATAACACCCCATAATTTCTCTAAGAAATATACATATTATCAATATATCAAACACAATTTTTTTTTAATTCATGTACTAGTACCACATGCTCTCTTTGACATCAATGACAACTTAAGAGATCAATGAGCATGCTCAACAATCTCCCCTTTTTTCATTGATGGAAAAACACCCTCAGAATGAGTTCTTACTCATTTAAACTTATTTATTATCATATTTTTCCCCATTTAACATTAATGACAAAGGGTCCCTTTCTCAATATGCAAACTTGACTATTGACGTAACAAACTACTCACAAAGCTTATAAATCTCCCCCTAACATCAAGCTCTATCTCATGTCATCTATTTTATGAAATACACCAATTTGAACTTGTAATTTTATGATCCTTGAACCTATCTACCTATAAAACTCACAATATCTCTTTTCTCATGCATTAAGATTCAATACTTTGTCAAAACACTTGACTTAGTTTGATCAAGTCATCATATCAATCTTATTAAATTCACACCTATAGCAAACATCTTCACATATGTTCTCACTCACATCATGCACGTATTTTTAAATACACTCAATATAAATGACTTATCTCCCCTATATCCAAACACATCTTTCATATTATCAAATTAAAGAGAACATAACTTTGTATTGAATTGCATTTTGATCAATACCTAGAGTACACACACTTGGTTCCACACAAGAAAGATGTCTCCTAAGAAGCATAGGTAGAGATACCCACTTGTCATAGAGGGACTAAAGATACCAAAACTCAAGATATTCCCATATTTATATGCTCTTACTTGACTTGTAGTCCTTCCTTATCTTTAGATTGACTTTGAATGATTTCTCAACCTTATTCATTTCTTTTATATCAGGATCCTTCTTGATTTCCTTGTCCATTTGAGTAGATAAGGCTTGTTCCTTGATACTTGAATTTTTTCCCTATTCTATTATGATAATTAATTGACTTTGGTCTTATTTTTAATTTACCTCCTTCGGCCTCCATTAACTATGCCTCTTTCTCTTCATGACAGGATTGACAATTTTTGAAGTAGATTAATGATTATTCTTGCATAACCTTGTTATGTGACCTATCTCATGACATGTGAAACAAATGATGTTTATCAGATTGTACATACCTAGTGATAAAGATATAAGATGATTCATTAAAGTTTCATGAATTATTTCATGTACCTGATCATTTGGTTTCTTGATGAAGATATTATAAAGCTTTGCAATATGACCAAATCCTTGACACTTGTATCAAATGATGTCATTCTTTCCTTATGAACCTATTGACTATATTGAGTGATGATGATCTTCATACTTGTCATTGTATTCCTCATAATTACATGTAATTTTATTCTTTGAAGATATTTTAAAATATTTTAAACTATGACCAAACTGATTGTATGAAAAATAATGACCATTAAAATTCTCATACCTCATAGAATTTGGTTATCTAATCTGATTTGTCTGCATTCGACCAATACCTTCATTCATTGATTAGTGATTGATACTCAAAGTATAATTGTCTTTATTCACATCAAACCTTATATTATCTTAAGTTACATGATTTTTTTCTTCTCTATATCCAAGACCATGTTCTATCACTTACATGCTTATGACTACTCAAAATATTGTCAAGATCATTTGAGCTCTTTTCATACTTCATAAATGACTTCACATTACAAGATGCCTTGTCTAAATTAGCTTTAAATGACTCAATTTTAATCACATACCTTAAGCACTCATCTTATTTGTCTTTTATGCTTGTAGACATAGTTTCTAATTGACTATTAATATTCTTGATAATATCTTCATGTTCCCTGGTATCATCATTCATTCTTGAATCAAACACACTGAATTGCTCTTCATATTCCTTGATTTGTGAGATCATCTTCTTGTATTTTTATTCTCAATGTTTAAATATTAAATATTATTTATCAATTCATTCTTATTATATAAAATGGTATTTGTATCTTTGTTTATCACGAGATACTCTCTTTTAGAGTTGTTTGCTTTTGACTTCTGAAATGTTTCAAATTTGATCATAACATGATTAAGTATCATGTACAAAGACTCCATCTCTGATTGATGCATGTGTAGACACAAAAATCATGTCAACTCCCCTGGTCATCCCCCATTTTATTCTTCTTCTCCTATTTAACCCTTGTCGATCACTTGTTCCACCAACCTTGACCCTGGCAGCATGTAAAAATGAGCACAGAGCTAAAGCTAGACTCTATCCCCATTGTGCATCTGCCGACGACGGTCTTTACCCGACCGATGTCACCAACGTCGATCACTTATCAGCCGACGTCGGCAATCCTGTCGACGTCGGTCACCCTACCGTTATTCATTATCAGTTATCATTCGGTTCTCAATTGGTTTCCCGGACGGTTATCGAACCGTCTCTCGAACCATCCCCTGGCCTTCATCAGTGTCCGCTGATCAATCCCGCAAAAAAAAAAAATAGAAGAACAAAACCAATCAATCAGAATTCCAAAACTCTGACATCCACAGACCCTTGCAATCAACACTCTCACGATCAACTGACTCCAGCATCCACCAACTCCAGCACTCGCTTCAATCCGGCACTGCACAGACACTTCAACAACTTCGACTATGGCTTTCATCACATCTTCTGACAGGTAAGTATTTTCTTTGTTTATTTTCATTTCTTTTTGATTATTAGTTGTTCATTATTTCTGTCATCTCGAATCTTCAAACCACAGACCCAAGCCCTGAGTCCCTTCTTTACATCCCTGCCCATTACCCCAATCTATAACTCTGTCCGGACTCGACCAAAACCCCCAGACTCTGTCCAAACCCGACCTTACTTTGCCCAGACCCTATCCTGACCTTATCCCGATTCCATCAGACCCTATCCTGAACTTGTCAAGACCCTGTCCTGACTCTCCCAGACCTTCTGCAACTCACCTAGACTCTATCCAGAACCTGCCCCAACCGACGCTGGTCACTTCCCCGACCGATGACGGTACCTCAACCGATGTCGGCACCTTCCCTAACCGACGCTGGCACCACAGAGACCGACACCGGTGACTGTGCAGAATAGTGTTGCATATCAGGTACGCATTTTTATTTTCTGTCATTTATTTCTGTCATTTTATCTTTTATTATCTACTTTCATCCAATATTCTGCTTTTTTATCAGTGGGTTGATATCCTTCTAGGAAGTCTTCGTACTTTCGGGATCGGGCGTTCGCCTGGCAGCCCACCATATCTTTGACTAACGTTTTTCCGTGTTTTAGCCTTTTCTTTGCAGGTGTCATTCCTCCACAGCCAAAGAGGAGAATCTTCCAACGTCTGATTTCGGTGCGCTCGACTTTATCAGGTACTTCTAGCCTTGACCATTTCTTTCAGTTTCTTATTTCTTCTTTGAATGTAGAAAGCAATTTTGCATAGAAACAACATGATAATTTTTTCATCCTTACTCTTTAATTATTCATTAAGAACACAAACCTAAGTTTCAAGCTATTGTGGTATCTCATCATGATCCTTGACTTCATTACTCAACCTTCCTTTAAAAATTCTAATTCACTCCTTATAAGATTTGATCAATAAATCTTGTTTTATATTATTTCTTTGTAGTATCTTCATTTTTTCCATATTATATAGATATTTATCTTCAAGATTGACTTTCTCATCTTCTTCCTTTGAGCTATCTCCACCAAATAAATGCTTATTTAAATAACATTCACCTTCATCATCACTAAAAGCCATAAATAGTGTCTCCTTGTCATCATTATAAAAAGAATCATCATTTTCAAATGTGTTTACTTCTTCTTCTATAGATGAGTTACTATCTTCTTCATGATAAAGGATCGTACTTCCTTTGTATGATTCCTTCTTTCCATTTTTCTTATTAAATAACTTTATGTACTTGTTAGAACCCTCAATTTTTTTGTGCATCCTCATGAGATTCCTTATAAGCTTATTTATTTTCAAACTTGTCTCTACCTGGACATCTAGATGTAAAATGAACAAATTTACCACATGAAAAACATTTGAAATGAATTTTTCCTTCATACTTACATGATCCTACATTCAATTACATTCAATAATGTATTCAAGTTGATCTTCACTAAAATCAAAATATTCAGGACTTAATTTGTTCTTCTTAGTTTTTATCTCCTTTATCACCTTAAAGGTTGCTTCCTTCTTAGGAGATATATCCTTATCAACTATCATCTCATAGGTATTAAGGATTCCATAAAGTTCATCCATATTCATTTGAGTTAGATCATGACTTTCTTCTACAACATAAACCTTTGAATCAAAATTGAGTGTATGTGTCCTCAATACCTTTTTTACTATAGTAGATTCATTAATCACCTCTCCAAGACCCATGATCATGTATAATACCTCATCACCCTTAAAAGATAGGATTCCATAGTATCTTCTTACTTTATTTTGAGACATTCAAATTACCTTTGGTAAGTCTGTAACTTAGCCAATTTTACTTTAGAGTCTCCTTTATAGATACTCTATAATTTGTCCCAAATTTCCTTGGAAGACTTGTAATGGATCAATTTGGTGAAATAAAAACTAGATAGACATAAATGATATCATTAATATCTTTATAATTATTCTCATTAAAATTTTTATTAGAAATACTAGTTGGAGGAGTACCTGGTGTAGTATAACCATCTATGATAGATTTCCAATTATCAAATTTGAGAGACATGATTTAAGTCCTCATCTTTTCACTCTAAAAAGCATAATTTAACCCATTTAACAATGGTGTTTTCTTTGTATAAAAACACTACTTTTCTTAACTTCCATATTGTAATTTAGATCACCTTTAAGTGGTTAAACTTACAATTAAGGTCCTACTCTAATACTAATTATTGGAAGTACAATGACTGAGAGGGGGGTGAATTAGTGATGTAAGATATTTTAACATTCAATTTTAATCCTTTAAAACTCTTAATCAATGACCACAAAAATTCATAAAGCACACAATATGTTTATAACAATGAATAAGAAAGATGATGCAAGATTACAAACTTAACACAAGATCTACATGGGAAACCCTCTTAGGGAATAAAAAATACTATCAAGCCTAAAACACATGGAATATTTGCCCTATAAGATGATAAAAAACATGATAAATTTTATTGAAGGACCCACTTCACAAGGAGTACCCACCCCTAAGTATTTATAAGCACATACTTGTTGTAGATGTTGAACATCCACACAACACCTTGTAAAATTAATAAATCAAAAACTCTAATTGCCTTTCAATATAATGGAGAAATAATGTATAAAAATTCTCTCTTAACTCATCACACACACTAGAACTTGATCATACAAGCAAAGCATCCAAACACATCTTTTGGATCACTCTTAGCTTCTTCTATCATCCTCAATCTACTCTATACTTGAATCCATCCACGAATGACACTACCTATGATCTCTTTCCTTTGTATCTATCTTATACTCTCTCAACACATTCTCTTCAAGTATAGAAATAATTACCTTGGTCTTCACTCTTTATAGATTCTTCATGAATGTAAACTTCTAGGTTGGCCATAATAATTGTCTTAACCCTTAAGAATTATATCATGATAACACATAGCTCAAACTAATCCTTATAGATAGACCATATCATCCATGGGTCACAATTAAGAAATTACACCTTTTAATTAGGCCTTAGAATCCCTTATAGGTCTCATGGAGACCTATTACCCTTTTCACTTCACTGATAAAAAACAAGAACACAAGATCACTTTAAAATACATGGGTCCACTCTATATAACCTCTAAGACATCTTAAAATGAATAATCCTACTAAAACACTCTTCTCCTAAATCACAAATTGCTTAAATAATATTCTGTACATAGTAACACCATGAATGAAAAATTAGTCAACTTTGAATCTCAATATCTATAGATTCACAAACAATCAGAACTTTTAATAAACTTTTATGGATGTACCTTGAAGTCTTTGTTAACATTTATTTTTACTCCAAAAAATTTTGCTATATGCTTGAGATATAGATCAAAAACCCATCAATGGTTTTCTTTCACATTGAATATATAAATTCTAATAGTCACTATGTAAATAATAAACGTCAAACACTTTGTCATCATCTTGTTCTTCTTATAAAATTTGAACAAATATGAACTATCAATTTCTTCACAATATTCCTATCTTTAACTCTTTAATGCTCACTATTGATCATTTATTTGTGCTTTTATAATCATGTCACTTGGTAGCTCTATATGCCTTCTATACACATTGACTATTTGACTCAATATGATTTATAAATCTCCATCTATTTGAGCACATGCATGTCATTGATCTTCTATCAAATCATCAATATTGAGACACATATTGTTAGCATGTATAATCTCAAAAACCTTTGACAAATTGACTTCATGCATATCATTGATCTTTATCTAACAAAAGCACATGATACATTAGATCCTTACTTGGTTAGATTAAACACTCATCATTAGTTCCTTGATCCAATTGAATGTTCACCATAGATCTTTGACATCAAAAATTAGGCTAAATATGGGAACTTAGTAAACTCTATCCAAGAAGCCAAATTTTCACTTTAATAATTTTTGATATGCTCCATATCTAGACCTAAAATTTGGACTACAAGATCACCTTTCATAGGGTAATCCATACATCTATCAAACTACTCCTAAAACCTTCACACATGTGAAATATGTTGTCATCAAACTTCTTACTTAGCTTTATCTATCAAGATGACTATTTGAACCTAGGCACTAAATTGACTGCTCTGATGAATTAATTTCACTTACATAAGCACTTCAAGCACTCATAATAACCCATAAGGTCCCCACAACTTATCCATACCATCAAGATATCAAACATGATTTCTTTGTCATTTATGTACTATTACCACATGCTCTCTTTGACATAAATGACAACCTAAGACATCAATGACCATGCTCAACAAGAATACACTCCATTTTCTTACTCAAAGGCACACTAGTAGGCTCAAATAATCAACCAAATATCAATGACCAATCTAACCTTGATATCAGTGACATGATTAAACACATGACATCAATGAAAATTTGTAATAGATAAGTGCAATTGAATGATTATCTCTATCACTCTAATGAAAATGGTGAAAAGGATGTGTTTACATAACTAGATCTAATCCTAAATGCTTTTGAGATTTTTTACAACATAGTCAACCTAGTGGACCCAGTTCTATCAAAAATAAATTAGTTAGATAATGAACTAAGTTAGCTAGGTCAAATTAGTCCTGTAATATGGCCATTTATAAAAATAAGGTCAACCCATGTAACTACATTCAAAGGATGACAAAAATCAATTTTGGTTTAGGTATGGGCTATTTGAGTTGGTGAATTTCTTAGAAGAGTGTGTAAGAGAGATGTGAAATCATATGGAAATGCATAGGAGAGGATTTTGTTGGTTTTAAGTGGTGGTATATGGAAAAATAATATTACAAAGCACTAATGGTCTACCCAATTCTTTCCTAATGCACCCCTTAAGGTGTGCACTTTGAGAGATTGAGTCTTGATAGGTTCTTACAAGAGATAAAAAAAAATAATTGATAAAGTTTTAAAATATTGTGTGTATACATATGCCCCACTCAAATATCATCATTTGTCATGTAGTTGCAACACACTATGGTGCTTCAAGAAAATAACATAACAATATACAATGTTGAGCTAAGTAAATTGTAGTAAAAATAAAATAAGATAAATGAAAGGATAAAATTTAAAAATACACACCTTTACTTACCTTAGTGCTATAGAGTAAGAAGGAAATGAGATAAATGTGAAGGTGTCTTATGTATGAAACATTAGGCAAACCTGTAAAATAAGTGAAAATTTGAAACTTTTTAAAAATGTACCTGTAATATGTGGAAAACTTCTCTATGATGTCAGAATTCAAAAACATATTTTAGTTCAAAAAAATATCTAATAGAAATAAATTTATGAGAAAAAAATGGAATCTAGTGGTAAATAATTGATAGGTAAATAATTTGAATAGTAAATATAAATAGGGTGAAAATTAATTCATTTGTAATTTTTACTATCCTGATAAAATACTACTATAAGAGACCTAGTTGAGCCCAAAGAGTGACCATGGTGAGGAGATGATAACTACAACATAGAGGATGCCTAGCAGATGTAAACAATATAGTTCAGGTAAGTGGTGCATTGATATCAAAGTTATTGGTAATTTTAATTGAAATTAATCTAGATAAAAAAATAGGTATTAGTTGAAATTTAGATACCATAAATGACCCTATAATTTTCTTAGGTAGACTAATAACATAATGATATATTAGGTAGGAAAGAATAAAACCAATAAATGCCTAAGGTGTTTATGGTAAATGGTTGAAAATTCATCATAGATTTAGAATAGAGTTGACCCTACCAACTCAGCTAGAGAAAGTGAGAGGAAACAATTGGTTGACTACATAGTCAAAGGCTGACTTAGTATTGTTGGGGATGGTTGAATGTATAGTAAAGGGTCAAAATAGTTTAAAAGGATAAGGTTGACCTAATGTTTTCTAAATGATATAATATGCAATAGGGGTAATATAATCTATTAAATAGGGACAACTGCATGGTAGATGGTTGATATAGTATGTAAAGGATGAGAAAGGGCTAATTTAGTATCAAAATTTCCAATTGTGTTTGTAGGAATGGGCTGACTATGTATCATAGGGTCAACTAGTTATGGCAAAAAGATCAGAGAGCTGATTTAGTATCAAAAGGTTTGAGTGTGTAGTAAAAATGTGATAACTAAGAAAATAGGAAAAACATGCAAAAGTAGTTATTTTTTTATAATTAAAGAATTTTAAGAATGTATTTTATCATTTTTTACATCAAGATCTAATACATTCTATTTTATTTGACATTTTACAAAGATGGTGGATATTTTGGTGCATAATGGATACATCATGGTTATCATATTCACTAGAGTGAATGTCAAATGTGGATCGAGTTTGGCTAGTTTCCTTGGGATTTAGAAGCATCATGGAGATGAGAAGGATCCTACTCAGTGTTGATCAGGCATCAAGTTCTTAGGAACATGGGAGTGACTAACCAACACTTTCTAATGGGAGGTGGAGGGGGATACCTGGAGGTGGGCTTCATATTGGATGATGTCCATGCCTTTATTAGAATTCACAATGTCAATAACCTTATCATATATGATTCACCATAGGTGGAGGAGGATAAGTGAGCCCTAGCCCTTTAGGTGATAGGCTCATATAAGATTTACCATGGGTTTTGGATTAGTTTATTCTATGTGTATATATCTACCATTCTATATATCTATAAAGCCATGATAAGAATTTTGACAACATGTATGTTGTGTCACAAGTTAGATGGGAATGTACCATTATATGTGGTATCCTTATGTCAATCCATCCTATAGTAGGGTGATTTATATGATCTAGGTTATATCATTTGGGTGTATTTCATGCATGATATGTATGGTATGTTGAATCAAGGAAAAAATACTATGGGCCCATAATTTGTTTGAGTGCTTAGATTAATGATAGGTTTCCTATGTATCAGTAAGCTAGGTTAGCCCAATTGGTGGATGATATCTACCTCAAGTGGTGTTATGGAGGCAAGATCATGTAGTACATGTCATGCCCCATGTCTTAGATTTATAGACTATTACATGAGGGTAGATAGTGTGGCAACCCTACATTGATATTGTGTTTACTTGGTCAACTTTGGATACTATTATTACATGATTGATAAGAATTTGCATCATAGGCCACTATACTTCATGGGTGGATCCACATACAGTAGCTTGTGTACCTGAATATCTAGACCTACCATATCTGGTGTCTCCTCTAGTAGTGCCTACATATTAGGCACAACATGCTATAGAGCTGAGAGGTAAATGAGGTGTAGGCATGCTTATAAATATACCTATCATCAAGCCTTGATAAGTAATACCATGGGTAGGTTAGGTACAACATCAGGGGGTGACAAGGCTTAAAGTAGAGGATGCTATAGTTTTTGATATTAAGGCTAATGATGTAGGTGAGGTGCTTATAGAGACATAACAAGGATGGAAATATCCATAACAAAATCATAGGAGATAGAGGCACCATCAAAGGGAGGGGATACAAGTGTTAGCATTTGCACATGGAGATCCATGATCATTGATAAACATAGATTGTTCATAGAGAGGTAGTTGAGGAGAGGTCCATGATGGGCATGAGTTGTGACTCCAAGATTTACACTACCCATATGATGACTACTTGGAGTTTGGATATGTGCAAGCCTAAGTGTCCAATCTATAGGAATAAGTCTATGGTTTAATATCATGAACTACCTCATTACATCTTACCATTTAGAGGGGTTAGTCACAAGAATCTATAGGTAGCATGGCTAAATCATAGGATATATATGATGGAGCACAACCTTAGATATGTAGCTATTATATTTTGAATTTGTATTATATTATATCAAACTCATGTTATTAATATAGACATTTCTTTATCTATGATTTGTAGTAATGTTATTGATGGATGCATGGTTGCATTTCCTTTCTAGTACATATATTTTAGTTTTGTTGGATATGTTATTGGAAATATGTGATGTAGATTTTATTTAATAATTATGTGATACACAGGCATAGTTAAAAATAAAATCAAATGATTTATAAAAGTATAAATAATCACAAAATGTAATATGCACTATATCATGATGGGAAATGTGTACAAACAAAAGATGAACAAATATAATAAACCAAAATGGTAAATTAAAAGTTAAAAAGTGTTTTCAAACCATGTAAAAGTAAAAATTACATTAAATTAAAACAAATATAAGTCATACTGTATGAAGTTGGGAAGTATGAAAATGTGTAATAAAGTGGTAAATGAGTTATAATAAATGGCAAGAAAACAAATAAATAATAAAGTTAATCAATCACACTAAATTAATATGTAAAGTATGAAAATAAAAATAAAATGTAGGTATAAATCAAATTAGGCATACAAAATAAATATGGAAATTATGATAAATTTAATAAACTGGTTGTAAACATACATGCAATCATAAAACAAGAAGATAAAAGTGAAGTGTTTATGAAGTAAGCATAAAACATACTAGATCAAGATTGAAAGTATGTAAATGAGATGTAAATAATAATGTAACACAAAATGTCTCAAATTTGAAGCATGTAATTTTATTTTTACATGGTTATAGTATGAAATTTTCATTAGAATATATTGTGAGGAAGCCTGGTCCTATCTAAGGTCTTACACTGTAACTCATAAAGGGAACACCAATGAGGTGGATTCAAAGGTTAGAATAAATTAAAGAGTTTTAATGTGGTAATTTATGAGGAATGTTTGATCATATCTAAGGTATTATACTACAAATCATAAGGTGAACACCAATGAGGTAAATGATAATAAGGGAAAAATAAAGAAATGTTTTGTGAGGAATGTCTAGTCTTATCCAAGGTCTTACAATACAACTCATAAAGTGAAAATGTAGGAGTATGGTTCATTAATAAAACAATATTCATCAAGGGGAATTATTACTATTGTTTTAATGAAATGGGGAGTGTTAAAAAACATGACATAGGGATTTATGATAAAACCGTAGTAAACATGAGGAATACTATATAAGAAGAAAAGACACTAAGAGGTTAGTGACCATAAAAATACAAATGATACCTACTCACAATAAGCACAAATATGTATAGGAAAATAGGTGGAATACTGAGATCAACTCATGAAGGTTAGATGAAAAATTAAAGTAAAAATGACCTACCTTCCCACAACATGTTCCCTATTCCTCAAGACCTCTTATGTATCTGTTGGTCTAATGTGAAGATTGGGCACTTGTGTGAGAATGTAGGTAGCACTATTTATTTTTTTGTTCTCCTATACCAATATATTGGCCTACCAAACCCCAATGGACCTGATCTCTATATTTTGGCCAACTATGGAGTTTAAGATTCTATTAGAAATAAGAGATGTGATAACTAATCATGTCTTTTGGTGTGATTAGACTTTTGAATTGTATGATACCTTTTGAATCACTTCATTTTGTTTAAATGATATGACTTATAACTTTTTTATGGCTTTTGTGATTCCTCATCCATATAGATTTGTAATAACCAACATGAGTGATAAAAGTGATAAACACAAATAACCTTTAGACTTTGGCTATAAGATACTATGTAACTAGAGATATGACTGATTAAACACATAGGCTTACCTACAAACTAGTATGTAATCTCAAGTTTCAACCATATGCATGCTTAGTATGTGAAAGGGAAATAGGTAATAAGGGAGATCAAATATATTGGTGTATATAAGTATTACAATGAGAAGTCATCTTTGCTAACTACTCATATGGTAAAGATAAAATACTAAAGGAATAAGGGTTGTATAACCAATTTACAATAATAATTATCTTTTTATTGATTTAAAAGATAGCAAAAACTCATCAAAGAGAAATATAAGGGAATCTATGTGAAATAATTGAAAACATAATCATAAGTTTAGATCCATGAAGAATGAGAATAAGCCATATGAGAGAAATCCAAAGAGAATGAAACCATGTAAAACACATAAAGAAAAATATAATGGTTCATGAAAAAGGAATAAGTGAAGTCATGTTTAACAAAAAGTTAAAAATATAATATATATAAATGAATCATCAATCTGATCCAAACAATATAATATAATGATAAATAATGTGAGATAACACCATGTTGTATTCATAAATACTCATATATCTAACCAAAAATATTATCCATAATGTCTCATATATCTCTATGAATTTGAATTTCAACATTAGTTAGAGTCTCATCAATATTCATGAATTTTTTTAAAAAGACTTCCTTTTGTATCATATCTACTAAAAAGGTATGTGTAAAATAAGAAAATTAGTGCTCATGTGGTATCTCTTATATGGGATACTCAATGTAAGGAATAGGTATCTCAACAAGAATTATTTTTTTGGGGATAAGAGGATGTGTAATTTACAGAGAGGGAGAAGTCTTCATATATAGGTGACTTGTAAGATGAGGAATAATTGATGCTAGTGTAGACTATGTGAAATCATGAAGGTGATGTTAGAGTACTCAACATTGATTAGTATGATATTTAGAACATTGATGCCAAATATAATAGACTTCCCCATATTTAGGGATGTACTTTTAAAGTATCTTAGGATGAGTTATAGTCTTGTATTTGGGTTGAGAAATGATTACTCACAGTGCATCAATGTATTACCTAATATTTTGGAAGTAGGTAAAAGAGTGGTTATTTATTCCATGGAATCAATAAATATGTATATTAGTATACTATGGAGGTCTACTAGATAAAGGGGTAGAAGAGGAAGTATATGAATGTTGATATAGATGATAATCCTTAGTCCAATGACCAAGAAATCTATGGATATCATAATAAGGATAATCTACCCATTGTGAAGGTAAGGTATCATGATGAGGTAATGGTAAAAGATCATCACCTAAGAAGAGAGGAGCTAGAGTGGAAACTAGAATAGCTTCATCTATCAGTAAGGATGGTTATGCAGTGGGTCTATGTAATGTGGCTAACATCTATAGAGGAAGTATACTATAAGATTCATGATATAAGGAAAAATGATAGCGTCCTGTCATAATATGATCTATGAGCATACTTCTAAGATGCTCTATTGTGACTGGAGGTGTAATATACAAGTGCTCCATTTCTAAACTATGAACAATAATTGAATAAATAATGTTTGGTACTATAAAAGAAATAATGATAGAAAAATAATTAATAAAATGAAATAAAGAAGATAAATATCAAGAACCTTGATATTTTTAACTTAGATGAGTATAGATAGAAATGTGTCATCTAAAGAATAAATGTCATCATAGTCAGGTGTATGTAAGTAGATAGTACATGTGTGAACTATATTGTCAGTCGAGGAAACATAGTGAATGGAATGTCTAGTTTTGGTTAAAGTAACTGGTATGTCATTAGAAGGTTATTGATGAGATCGAGGTTGAAGAGGAGGAATTTGAGAAATGATGTGAAGGGAGAGATCATAAGTTTTTATCTTTAGGATTATGTTATTTGGTTTATCATCATTTGAATCTAATAGGTTAGGTGGAATATTCCCAATTAATTATGTATGGCCATTATAACCTCTAGTGGAGTTAACAAAATAGTTAAAGTGTTGGAATTATCAAAATAGAACACTAGGTAAGGTTTCAAGGGTGGGTATCTTAAAGACACCTCATGTTTGGAATTGTTCAAAATTCTAAGGATTCATGTCGCCTTAAATATTATATATAAAACCATTATGAGATAATTTGACACATTGGCATGTGGATGAAGTAACTACTCTCATACAATGAGTCCAAGGTCAACCAAGTAAGATATTTTCAGAAAGTGAAAAGTTAAATATCATGATTTTAAAATAGACGGTAATGGGAGGAATAATAATGGGAAGCCAAACATAACCTAGAAGAGGCATTTATCTTTTGTCATAGCCTTGGCATGTACTACATGTGGATTTAAGGTTACATTTAAAGTATCCAAGTATTTTAATAAAGTCAAGGGAAGTAACATAAGTTCCTAAACCTTCATAAATTAAATTACACTTAACTTGGATACCACCTATTTGAACACTAATGAATAAAGCATGATGATATACATGAAGCAACATCTTATCAAAATTAATAAAAGAGATAGAAAACATAAACAAAAGGGTTGTTTCCACTATTTCATGAACATGCGAAGGAAATTTGAGATGGGAGATGGGAAGCTTCTACAATAGGATCCCATTCATCATAACCTGTGAGTGGATTGGTAGTTTAAAGGCACATTGTATTACAATAGACACTTTTAAGGTGGGTTGGATGTGAAATGAAACTTATGTTGATAAGGTATGATTTGTTTAGGTGGGTTGAAATTAGGTTAATTGACCATAGGTGATGTGATTGTTTTTTGAGTTATTTATTACAATTGAGTAGAATAAATATTGTTTGAAGTTTAAGGGATGTTTTATTGAGGTATATAATTTGGGGAAGAAATAGAAGTTATATCAATGGTATGATAGGTATGGTCAATTCATGTTATTGGGATTGGTGATTGTATGGGTATTGGTTCCTCATGACCCAATTATATGAGATGGGATAAGGAAGAGTCTTGAATAAGGAAATTTTTTAAGAGGTGTGATGTGTAGATGTTGGGTTTGAATTGATATAAGAAACTACTCTTATTATATTATTCATATTAACCAAATTTTAATTGTTGGTGTTATGTTCTATAAGACTTTCAATATTGTTAGTAGTAGGGTTATGTTGATCAATGTTTTGTTGGTGATTAGGAAGGGGATCCTTTTAGATAGATAAATGAGCATTATCTCAGTTTAAATCTTAATTTTTAGTTTGATTCTCATGAGATCTAAGCACTATGTCATAAGCTTGTTGAAATTTGTATATGAAGGATTCATGATCTAAATTAGGACCAATAAGAAAATCCATAGAAATATTTCTTAGTTATCTAGAAGTCTCTTTAGAATGGACCTAACTTACATGAAACCAATAAAATTTGTTTGGATCATACCATTATTTCATGGGTCATGTGGGGTAAGTATCTCATGTAGATGTCTTGGAAGACATATTTGAATTTATGATATTGAAAATGGTTTGTGAAAATTAGTATGATTAATTTATGAAAGTGTGGTATAATGATTAGAATTATTGTTAGGGGGATGACCATGTTCCATGGTGTTGTTTGGAGCAATATCTTGGATGGTGTGTGTGGTGTCATAAGTGTCAGTAACACCATCATTAGTTGCATGATGATTTCTATTTTTGATAAGAATGTATGTCTTTATTATAGGTTGAGGAGGTTAAAATTGACACATGAGGAAATATTGGAATTTGGATTGGTCAAGAGCCTCTTTCAAAGTTTTTGGAGAAAGGGTCTGGACATGATATTATAATTTAAGGTGGAAAGCATTAATAAATATGTGGAAGAGGTTATCATTCCTACCATATTATGCTTGTGTTTGTTAGAATTTTTTATCCATCATTTGATTAAAAATTGTGTTGCTTTAATTTTAATTTGTTTAAAATTAACAAATGAGCTAAGTATTTTAGGGAATATCACTAGTTTGGAATTCTTGGACTAGTGAATTGACCAGGTCTTCTAGGCTAGTAATATAATGGGTTTTTTAATTTATTGTATCAATATAGATCATCTCTTGAATGAATTTTATCTAATATTTTAGTATCAATAAAAGTTTTAAGATTAACCCAATCTTTGTAAAGTTTTCCAAATGTTTTTAGCAGTAAGGTAGGATCTTTAGATTCATTATAAGTGATGGTGGGAGTGATACCTCCTAGTTCAATTTTGGAAATTTGAGATACTATAGGTTCATTTTGTAAATGTTTTATAGTTTTGTTGATATGTGGAGGTTTTGGTATAAGGATACCAAATGAATCCCTAAGTGGGTGTTGAGAATTGTTCCTATTGTTGAGGTTTGGCATTGATGTTGTCATTGATGTCAAAGGTTCTTGAGAAAGGACTTCATGAGGTCATTAAAGAATGTAGTTATGAAAGAGGATATTGATTAGTATCGTACTAATTCTAAGACTTTAAGAAATGTTTGGTATATTTTCTTATGACTTCATTAATTATGTGAAGGTCAGCATGGAAGGTCCTTGTTGTCAAAGTTATCAAGTGCTTAAACCTAGTGAGTGACTTGAGAAGGTATGTGCGTATGATACCTAGTCTTGTGCATGAAGGTTCATGATGGCTTGGTGAGATGAATGAAAATAGTCATAAAATGTTTTATGAGGTTGAGTTATAATGTATATTAGGAATTTTATCACTCATGTGAGTCTTAGGGTGAGCTTACAGGGGTAGGACCTATAGACCTAGTCTTTAGCTAGATAACTTCTAGATCCTGCTTAGACTAATGAGGTATAATGGTATATTTTCAAGGAATGTGAAGGATGTATGGATATTTATAATAATGAGAGGTTATTTAGTATGTGAGTGAGGTGGAGAGCACATGGAAAGAGGTGTAAAGGTCATTTTTAATGCCTAATGTGGTTTATAGGTTAAAGTCTAAACAAGAAACAAGAGAGTATGAACTAATGGAGTATGAGGTTATATGTCCAAATCAAGTATGTATAGTTTTATCAGAGGTATGATATATTTTTTCAATCATGTTCAAAATTTTTGAGGTCATGGTTTTTAGGAAAAGGCATGAAAAGTTATTTTGAGGTCTCTCAAGGGCAGAGAATGAAGGGTTCTCAACTTGAGAAGGATTTTCTTGTGTTTTTTAGATATTAAAAACTATACATGGGAACCTACTATATTAATGGTATAATATTAAGGGGCATATCTAAAATTTCCATTAATTTTGTTTTGGATTGAGGGGTTATGCTTTATGATCAAACATTAACAGTGGAAATATGTTTTAACCCTCCTAAAACCCTAATAAGGATCTAATGTTAAAGATGTCAATTAAAAAATAATGGTATCAAATGAATATAGAAACTATTATATCTTGTATTAAACTCTCTAAAACACCTTAAAGTGTGATTGAGTTATCAAGTTTGTGAGTATACCCTACAAGAAAGTACACATTTCATAGAGATTTACTATAATAGTCAAAGTTGACCAAGTCAAAGTATGAAAATCATTAGATGGATAAGGTTGAGACTTGTATTTTAATTCCATGGTGGTTTATGGTAAATTTATATCTCCCAAGTGTGATAAATCAATCATACAAGATAACCTATTACTAATAGGCCTAATGGTGCAAATAGTGAAAAAATTAAGCAAAAGTGAGAAGATGATTAAGGATGTTTTATCATGGAATAGGTATGAACAAAAGTGAATGGATAAATTTATAAATACTTTTAAGATATATTAATGGTGTATATAAGTTTTTGAGATTATTTTATATATCAAAAAGTTGCTCACAAGTTGACTTGTCTAGCTTAGTGAGGTTTGTATATAGTGAGGTCATAAGATTGGTCTATAAAATCAATATTTACATTTGAAAATGTTTTATTTATATCTAATAATTTTATAATTATTATATAGGATCATAAAAATGTATTAGGATCCTTTTAAAGTGGTCATATAGGTTTTGAAGGTCAAAATGACCATGATTGGTCTTTAAGCAAAATTGGTAGTTCTAGTTGAAAAGTTTGCAAAAATGTTTTTGAGTCATTTTTCCCTATTTAATTAAGTATAATTCACTTTGTGATTTTTTTAGGTCTTTAAATTTATATGTATATGTTTTATTTTCATGGTTTTATGTGCAAACTTGTGTTATCTTCAGATGTTTAAGACATAATTTTCTATGTGTGAGAAGGCCTAATTGTGAACATCACTAATAGTATGATTCAAGTGGTGATTGGATTTAAAATGTGTCATGGAAATAATATTATATTATTATGGGTTGATTTTAGTGTCATATTATTATTTCATATTGTGTATGAAGTTTAAAATTTCTCCAAGAAGATCAAAGGGTAACATGTCCTAATGAAGGCCTAATTAAATTAGGTCTCCTTAAGGCCTAAAAGGGGGTTTGGTCCTATATGATATGACCAAAACATTTTAATATTTGATTCATGTTTTTTTAATGTAATAAGTACCATTTATGGAAAATATAAGTGTGAAAGTGTATATTTCTGACCAAGACGTGTACCAACAAGCGCCTAGATAAGAATAAGGCCTAATAAGCTTAATTGACTAATTAGAGAATGGGTGAGTTGAAGCAGAAGATATAACACTTTGAAGATATAAATCAGGTATTATAGAAAATAATAAGGGTGAAAATAAAATATCATTAATATCTAATAGGGATACTATAGATGATTATTAAGGTTAAATGACCTAATCTATCTTGAAGAGACCTAGTTGAGTGAAGGAGCCTAGAAGGCAGTTTGAGAGGGCTAACAATGTGAAGAGATGAAGAGGTGGTCATCATCATTTGGTTGAGAAAAAAAAGTGTCCTTAATGTGATAAAAAAAATCATGTGGATGAGTTGGTACTAATTCATTTAGAGGTTTGGCACCTCCTTTCAAGTAGGTTCTTGCTAAAGCCTAGTCAAGTGGGTGTTTGGCTAGTTGGGGTTGGTGCTCCTTATGAAGTTAGTGTTTCACTAAATATTGGTGTGTGTATTATAGTAATATAGTAAATTTATATATATTTATGGGTTTTATTTTCCTTTATGGTTGTTTTAGTGAGTTTTTTCTTATTATTTTAGAAAGGGAAAAAAGAAACTAAGTATAGGTATGGTTGAAAAACCTATTTGATTGTGCATGTGTTGAATCAAAAGATTATGAATATCTCCTCCTTGGATATGAAAGATGAAATGAAAATAATAAATTGATAAATAATTTTTCTGGTTATGTAGGTAGTTTACTTGATTTCCTAGTGATATCTAGATCCTGAAAGTGAGAGCTTCCTCGAGGGTTTTCAATCCACACATTTTAAACAATTAAGTTTATAAATAGATTAAAAAGTACTTGCATCAATAGTACAAAAGTACTAAAATTGAACACAACAAATTATTTCTAAATAAATATACTAGAAATTATTAAAATAGTGATAATCTAATTAAATACCAGTGCTAATTGATGAAGGTCTACTTCAAAAAATCAAGAAGGGGTCTATGAATAGGCATGGAAATAAAAAATCAGATTTGGTTTGAGGTAGGTACGTGAAAATAGATTGTTATAATTTACTACCATAATTACCATTGGTGGTTGGGATAATCATTAGTAATCAAGATGATCATTGATAGTTAGACAAACCATCGATGGTTAAGACAACCATCGATAGTTACTATGTGTATATCTGGGTTGATAAATGGTTAATTGATAGGATCAAAAAGTGAGATTCTCAGAGATGGGTTATTGTTGGGCTGAATTCAAAAATAAAATAAAGTAACTAAAAGATATAAATTAATTAATTATCTTATATAAAAATTATTGGGTGATTTATTGAGGTATTTGACTTGTTAGTGGAGTCTAAGATGATTTTGATAGAGTAACAGTACTTGGTACTTTGGCAGAGTTGCGGTGGTAAGCTAGATCTTTAACATAGTAACTAGTTTACTAGATTTTTGATGATGATTGGCCTATAAAAAGAAATTTTTAGATTTATAATCTCTTGATAATAATTACAAATTTATTTCACCTTCCTAATCCTCTCTTCTTATAGGCAAGGTGAGAGAGTTACAACAAGATGTGAACTAGGCTTCCTAATTTTAACTCACACATGTAATGGTTTACAACTAGATTTAGATGAGTAATTTTTATAGAAGTAAGGTGGATGGGTTTCATTATGGTGGTTTAGGAGGTGAACCATAGTCATCAATATTTAGGGTGATAATCATCGATTAACCAAACCATCGATGGTCGAGGGTGAAGGGTAGAAATAGGTAAAAGGTTAGTTTAAGAAAGTTTAATAAAATTGACTATGGTTAGGTTAGGCTAAAGGTCAGAAAGATAAATTATTCCCAAGGGGGTCCTAAGGTAGTCTATGGGTATTTAGACACTGAAGATCATAGTGTGTATATTTTTGGTGTCTACATTTTTCCCTTTTTTGTTATGCAACTTTAAATCAATAAGCTGTAAAACAAAAATGGATTACTAGTCAAAGGTTCAATTCCCCCAAGTATGGGAGTAGTTGTTCCCCCTCAAAATAGGAGTAAATGAGGTAAAATATAATCAAGTGTGGGTTTGATAAGGTGGATGAAGGTGGATATGAAGGTATATTATAGGCTGGATACTAAATCAAAAATAATCATGTAAAGTGAAACAAAAGGTGCAATAGTTGAGATCGTACATATAATAGGTTTTCATAGTTGATAACAATAAAGGTTAGTGGTAGGAGGACAATGGACAAGCATACCATGTGACAGCATTTAGGTGTGGTGTTGGGTACACTTACAAGTATTCTAAGTGATGTTTATGTTCTAGTGGGTATCTAAGGTAGTAAATGCTTTTGGTGAAAACATAAACTAGTCAAGTATCATGTGTATTTGAGGTAGGAAGTGCTCTTGAAAAGACGTAAGTAGGTTAGGTAAGTGTGAGGTGGTAAAATTTCAAAAAGGTTCAACATGGAAATGTTTTCACTACAGTCAAAGGACTAGGCAAAAAGTGTCATAAAACATGTGTTAGATGGGCTAAAATGGACAAATAATGAGATGAAAAGGTAGTTACGTGAGTTTGAGAAGGTAATCTCCAAGGATGGGTAAAATTGGGTAGCTTTGGATAAAGAAGGGTTTGATTAGGTGAAATACATACGGTGATCATCCTAATCATCAATGGTTAGGGTGCTCAAGGGTGATCATCAATGGTCACCTTGACTATTGATGGGTAAGGTGCAAACCCTAAAAGCTCAATGGTCAAAAGTGAAAAAAATTCACTTTTACCTCATTTTGATTTTTGTTGTTATTATCTTTGAGCTCTATCATTTTTGGTGATTTGTGGTTAAATTGATTGTTGAGGGTATTTTGTTGAGGTGGAGGTTGACTGCTAACATAGGTGGACGGTGGACTGATAGGATGAATCATGATGTAATGAACATGTAGATATGAATGAGGATGAGATAGTTTATGGATAACTTCAATGGAAGTGGTCATAAAATAAGGTAGGGGGTGTCAGTGAAATTGATACCTTATCTTGAATTTACAAGGGCATTAGGGTTAAGGGTGGATGTGTAGTTACTTGGGTTAAGCCCTAGGTATGGTTTTTTATGGGTTTTAGGTAAATTAGTGGGTAAAATCATAAATTGATAGGGTTATTAGGTAGGTTGGGATGGGTAGGGAGGAGGTTATAAAATTAGGGTGTTTAGTTTGCTTTTTGGTTAGTGTGTAGGGTAGATAAGGTTTGGGTGTTTGAGGTTTGGGAAACCCATGGTGACCATCAATAGTTAGGTCCAACCATTGACATTTGACATCCTTGAGAACATGGATGTGTGACCATTGATGATCACCATGATTATTGGTAGTTGACTAGGGTAAAAGGTAGGTTTGGTAAACATGTAAAAATGCTAAGGCAAAGTAAGTGTTTTCTTACTAGGTAGAGGCTAGCATTGTAAGTTTAGAGGGAAAATTTTAGTGGGTATTAGGTAGATGGGTTGGATGGATAAGGAAATAGGTTAGTTTCTTAAAGGGTAGGGTAGACAATTATGGTGTAGGAGACTAAGTCATGCTTTTGAATTGGTGTAGGTTAGGGTGAAAATATAGATGTGTAACCAAGTGCCATGAATCTTCATAGAGATCTAATAGAGGATGACCCAACTGATTGGGCCCATATAGTGGAGGTTTCAGTTGGGAGGTATGATACATTATTAGCATGTGATTTGGGATGCATCCATGGTTGTATAACTCATCAAGAGATGGGATCCCACTACAAATACCTTCTTATTATCGATCAATGAGATGAATATCTTGTTGGAGGATGTATATAGGATAACACATCTTCTAATTGAGGTGACCCTATCTATCACATAGAGTGAGAGGACCGAGAGGAGCTCATGGATATTCTATATAGAGATGACATTGATTAAGTTAGATGACATGTTAGGGGTTTAGGTATAGTACTTTGTATCAGAGGGCTCTAGGCAATAAGAGACTCATGACCATGCTTATGATTGTTGTTTCATGCTTTACACTTCTTAACTCAAGAAACAAAAGATTCCCACACTTGTTATTAGGGGTGTTGGTCAAGATATTACTGGTTCAAACTATATTTGGCTAGGTACATATTCTCTTAGTATAGATATATAGGGAGTTTTGGGGGTTTAAGGCCCACAGGAGGTATCATATTAGTGTTAGCTTAGTTATATATTGTTGGGCCTATGATCACATTAAGGTGCTAAGGTCAATGGGCTTATCATGGGCTAGATACACATAAATAGAGTTCCTTGTTGGCTTCATGCAATAAAGGATGATTTTTTTATGTTAGGTACAGGAGGTAGTGTACATGATGTGGAGTGGTTTAGGGGTACATTGGTGATAAGAGACATCACCTAGAGGCCTTATGTCTTGTTTCTAGTGTATCCTAGTTATAGGAGGCAAACACTCTCCCTTCAAAGTTATAGATGTATTTTTGACAAGTAGGATGAGGAGGTGGAACTCATCCCATTTTATAAGGGTGCACCAATAGTTTGGCCTGATATAGGGTATTCCAAGTTTATTCCCTAGGTACTAATGAGAGGACTCAGATATTTTAATACTAGACCCACATTTTATGCCTACTTTTCTAGACTATGAGGAGCTACCAGCTAGGGCACAAATAGATAAAACTAGGTTTATAGATGGGTATATATAATACTACCAACCTATATATGTAGTGGTAGACATTGGTGTGGATTATGGAGGTGTGTGTGTAATGTATGTGGATCTAGATAGGAGAGGGGGTCAGAGAGTAAAGACATAGGGGGCTGACCCTAATGGATAGGTAACAATGGTAGTAACCAATGCATAGGCATAAGTATAGGTACTATAGGGGTAGGTGTCCACCTTATAGGATTAATTTTATACCTTATAGGGTTATGTTGTTCTGCTCATAAGTGATAGGGACCAACAATGATTTTAACTTGCCTTGGTTACACAAGAGAGGGACTCTTTGAGATAGAGATGAGGAAGAACAATTGTAACATAGACAAAGATACTAGGTACAATACCCATGGCATGATACTTGACTATAGTGGAGGAGATATAGTATTATGAGGCCATAATTGACATAGTCTCCATAGGAGCTCTGATAGGGTGAGTATAGAGCAAGATTGGTAGGTAGTGTTAGTGTGATGATAATCAGTAGTGACCAACATATATAGCTAGAAAAATAATGATATATAGGGGATAAATAGGTATAGTAGGTGGGTAGGCACTAGGATCTAACAATTCTCTAAGAGGTAGTGGTACCCCTAGAGCATGAAATAACTCATAGACATTGTATATAATTTTGATTCTAGCTTGGGAGCTGATGTAATGAGATGTACATTTTGAGAGAGAGAGAGAGAGAGAGAGAGAGAGAGAGAGAGAGAGAGAGAGAGAGAGAGAGAGAGAGAGAGAGAGAGAGAGAGAGAGAGAGAGAGAGAGAGAGAGAGAGAGAGAGAGAGAGAGAGAGAGAGATGTATATCTATTACTTGTACACATTATGCTATTTATCTAATGAGTTATACATATGATCATTATTCATGCTCATGTTCATGGTTTATGGTTTGTGTTGATGTTTAATGATTATGATGTGATTTTATGTTGCTTACAGATTATGCTTGTGGTTATGGATGTTAGACATTGATATAAGCTTATCTTGGCTTGAGATGGTTTTGTTATATGGTTATGCTTCCTAGTTATTTATGACATGCTAAATCTTGATGAGTATTTGGATTTCATTGTTTACATTTTATATATGTGGTGAGAATTGGTTGATTGTTCCAATGCTCATGGATGTTATGGTTTTATTATGTTTTTTATGGTTGTCATTATGATTATGATGTTGCTTATGACACACATATATATGCATGTTATGATTATGGTTTCTTTTATCTTGATTGGAAATATCAACTAGTCATGATAGGATAAGAAAAGGGCATGATGCTTCTTCTTTGACAAGGATTCAAATAATAGAACCAAAGTTGGATTGGCTTAATGAAAATAAGCCCTTCAAGTACTTCACATTAGCATTCATTAGTTGTTTAAAAGGTGTCTTGGCCACATAATGTTAAGTAAGCTAAAAAATCCCTTACCTATAGCGGATATGGATGAAAATGGAACCTATTTATGAGACTAGAATACTTATTTTATAGGTGTCTAAAGAGTCAATATAAATGAGTCTATGCCAAAAAGTGTAGACTAATCAACATGGTAAATCTACTTGTGAAGGTTGATTATGGCTTCCACCTTATTTTATTACTTGAGGGCTGATTTCAACTTTCAAGATTAGTTTGTTTTTATTGTGATTATGATAATGGGTCTTTTGATTTATTGTTATATATGGGAAGTTAATAAATCTAGGAAGCTTCTAAGTAATTGTTATCCTTTTGACAAAATTATTTACTTATCCATCCTTCAATGGAGTGGTTTAAGTTTTTTTACTTTATTCAATGTTTTTTGATAGTTGTCCTTCAATGGAACATTCCACCTTATGTTTGGCAATTTTAAATAAATTTTCAATAGTTGTCCTTCAAGGGAACAATATGTGAATGCTAGGAATGACCCATGATTGATAGTTATAGGAAATTTTTTATTTTTAATTCTTTGACTTTGCTTGACATAGAATTGCTTTGGCCAGCTTATTGGTTCACTCATATGAAGGTAAAACTAAAAGTATAATAAGGTTGATTAGGTGTAAACAGGTTTAGGTGAAAATAATCATGGGAATCTATCTTAATGGAGGGGTGGAAAGTAATATGAGAAGCATGCCATGGGTTAAGTTGTGGTACACATTTTTTAATATTAGGTTATGATTGTGATGGATAATCACATGATTCAATTTTAATTAGTTTATCCTAAAATAGGGAGATAAATGAGTGTAGATAGCAATAGATGAGCATAAATTAAACAAAAGGCAAACTTGATCCTTCTTATCAAAATAATGAATGTAGATGTGAAGCATTGATGGGTTCATGTTTTGGGTGGCCTTTGAGAGAAGACAATCAATAATCTCTTGATCCATACTTGTGGGTTATAATATAAGGTCCAAGCCAATTAAAATCAAACTTGCCCCACTTGTTTTTCTCCATATTGGTGACATGTTGATGCTACGTTAGGATGAGGTATTTAATGTTATATGTCAAATAAGGGAGGGGTCAGTGGATACACTACCATGATAAGTGGAGGAAGAGAAAGGGGGGTTTCCTTGGTTTAGGTTTCTAAAAGAGGAGAAGGTAACTCTGCTACCTTAATAAGTGAAGAGGGTGACTGATAAATAGATTGGTTAATAGGTTCTTTAGAAATGAGTATGTCAAAAGCCATGCTAATAATATGGGCATCATGAGAACATTCAACTATGTTTCTCTCATTCATAATAGGTGGATGGTTGGAAAAGGGTTACCTAAAGATGTCAAGCACTTGGTTTGATTATGCATTAGGGTTGTCTTGTGTGAGTTCCCCTTGTCAATGAGGGATTGTACAAGGCTCTTGAAAGTATTTCACCTACTAATGTCATGTCCTATCACTCAATGGAAGGCATATAGGTCATTCTTGTTGTACCAACTAGGTGTAGGATAAGAAGAGTCAAATTACTAGGGTGACTTCTCCAAGATTGAAGCATAAGATTCTTCAAGTGGAGTGAATTGCTTCTAGTTTCTACATTTTTAGTTCTTCATGTTTTACTTTGAGGAACTAGAGGAATTTAGTTAGTTAATTAATGGTGGGGGAGTGGACTAAAGGACCACTACATTCATATTTCCCTTACCCCTAGTATTGGTATTGGATTAGTTGTTTGGTTTGGAATAAGAAGCCTCATTAGTTTTGTAGGTGGAGTTCTTATTCTTTAGTTTTAGTTTTCCTTCATCACTGGCTCTATTATATAACTTATGTGCATTGGTAAAATCTTCATCAAAGGTGTGAAAGCTTTGTACATGTACTACAAATGAGATATTCTTGTCACATGCTCAAGCAAAGAGATCCATGAGTTTAGGTTGAGCTAAGGAAAAGGAAAGTTGGTTAATTAAGCTCATCTAATGAGCTACAAAATTAGTGATAGATTCATCCTCAAACTATCAGATAGAGTGGAGGTTAGTGATAGAAATTTTTTTGGAGATATTGATCAAAAAGTGGTCCAAGAAGGTTTGATCTAATTGGGTGAAGGAGAAGAGGGAGTGTTTGGGTATAACACTATACCAATTCAATGTTGGACTAGATAAGGACATGGGGAAGGTATGGAGAAGGAGGGAATCATTTTAGGTAACCAGATAACAAGCATGACTAAATTCCCTAAGGTACTATTTAGGATCCTTCTTAATTTGGAATTTATAAAAGTTGGGAAGTTCCCATTGGGGAGGATATGGCTTGATAGGTACAGATGGATGGATGGATGGGCTCATTGTAGATTTGGTCATATGATAATATGTTGTTAGCACTTGAAATAGATGAATATAAGGTGGTCATATTGTCCATAATCATCTTCATTAGGTCTATTTATGGTTACACACCAGAAGGGTTGTAAGGTGTATACTATGGTTAGGGTTGAGTGACATATTTGTAAATTTTTAGAGGTTGAGAAGTTACCACATATAGGTAAGTGGTCATGGGTGGTTAGGTTGAAGATACATATGAATATGTGGTCACTAGTGGCTAGGTAGAGGGTATTTACTATACGTGGGTGTAGGTAGCTAAGTCATAGGTAAGGGATAAGTGGTAACCCTAGTGGTGATAGGTAGCAAGGTAAAAGGTATGGGTGCCACTATATTTTGAAGTGGGTTGGAGATAACTAGAGGAATGGTAGTGATGGTGGTAGTGGGAAATCCAATATAAATTGGAATATGGGTAGGTAGAGGTTGGGTGGTGGCTATTTTGGAAGACTTATTAGTTAGACTAGGAGGTGTTTGGGTGTTAGAAGGTTGATATGGTTGGTTATACATGGTTGTGTTGGATGGGTTGCTAGATGAAATATATACCTTAGTGGCTAATGGTTAGGTAGTGATAGTGGAAATATAAGAGTTGCCTAAAAATCCCAATGGCATACCATAGGGTGGATCAATAGGTGGTGCTAAAATAGGTGTATGATGAGATACTATGTTAAGGTAATGTTGTAAGGCTACTAGGTTATTATCCAAAATGGTAGAAAAGTATAGGTCACCTTGGTAAACTACCCAAGGCACACTAGAAGTGTTATAACAATGAGGAGAAATCTTAGAATCTAAGATATACTCCATGGATGAAGGGGTAGAAGAGACTAGATAATCTACAGATGGGTCCTGACTTGTTAAGTCCCTTCATTATTGATGAGTAAGAACCATACAAGTAGGATAATAATAAAACATAAAGAATCTTACAAATCAAATAGAGAGGAAGCAAGAAAATTATCAAGGAAATGCAACACACACTAAATTAAGTTAAAATCCTATGGTTAATTTTATTCTTGATTTTGGATTATGCCTTAAATTATGAGAATGTGTGATAAAAGTTAGCTTGTAGATTAGGTACTATAGAAACAATTTATGTTTGGTTTCAAGTTGTGTTTAGATTATTAAAATAATCTATTTTGAAATCAATATGTGGCTTGGTATTGGGGCCTCCCACCTCACTTCACACAAGGAAACAATAAGGGTGTTATGTGCTTTGCCAATATATATTTATATCCAGAATTTATAATCAACCATAGAGATGATTTGGTTATCCCCTTGGTAATAAACTCCAAGTGGGATTATTGGGAAATGGTAAGGTTACCGCTAGGTGATGAAATCCTAGTCAGGCCTTATCTGAAGTTTGTTTGATGTTTAATTGGTGAAAGTGGTTTGGTTTAGTGTGTGCAACAAAATTGATGCTATGAAAAAATTAGTACACCTTAATTCAAAGTGATCTAAAATTAGAAGCAAGCAATGGTTGCACTTCATTTTAAACCCAAAAGAGATTTTAGTTTTGTTAATAAGCACATATAGGGATAAAATAATGCATATGTAAATAAAAGATACCCAAAGTAAAGACTTAAGGTCCCACTCGGCATTCCATAATATTTCAATAAATTTTTGCTTATTATTTTGAAAAGGGAAAAGAAAAATCTAAGTATGGTTATAGTTGAAAAACCTTTTTGATTTTGTGCACATTGAATAAAAATATTGTGAATATCCACTCTTTGGCTTGGGAGGATGACCTTTAAATAAGAAAAAACTAAAGCAAATTTATTAGTTATGTAGATAGTTGAGTGGATTGCCTAGTGATAGCTAGATTTTGAAAGTGAGATCTTCTTTGGGGACTATTAATCCACATGTTTTAAATAATTAAGTTTATAAAAAATATAAATTACTTTCATCAATAATAAAAATTTACTAAAATTAAACACACAAAATTCTTGCTAAAGGAATAGAATAGAAATGATAAAAAAAGTGATAAGATAATTAATACTATGCTAGGTGATGAGGGTTTGCTTTAGAAAATTAGACAAGGGTCTGTGAATAAGTAGGGACATATAAAATAATATTTGGTTGGGGGTAGATAGGTGAAAACAAATTTCTATAATTTAATACCATGGTGACCATCAATAGTTAGGTTGATTGTCAGTGGTTAGGATAACTATCAATAGTTGAATAAACCATCGAGGGTTGAGACAACCATCAATGGTTACTATGTGTAAATTTGGGTTGATAAATGGATGATTAACAAGATCAAAAAGTGAGATTATAGGAGATGGGTTATTATTGAGATGAATGCAAAAATCAAATAAGGTAGTTAGTTGCTAGAAATCTACTTATCTTGTAGAAATTTGATTGAGTGATTGATTGAGGTAGTTGACTTATTGGTGGAGTCTAGCATGATTATGATAGGGTGATGGTACTTTGAACTTTGGTGGATCTACAATGGTAAGATAACTCTCTAATGTGGTAGCTAGTTTACTAGATTGATGATGATGATTGACTTACAAAAACACAATTTTGAATGCACAAGCTCTTGATAATAATTGTAGATGGATTTCACCTTCTTGCTCCTCTTTTATTATATTCAAGGAAAGAGAGTTTAAAAAAGACATGTATTGGGATTCATAATTATATATCACACATGAAATGGTTCACAACTAGATTTAGATGAGTTATTTTTAGAAAAGTAAGGTAGATGGGTTACATGTTGGTGGTTGAGTAAGTACACCCTGATCATTAGTGATCAACCTAAACATCAACAATCACGGGTGAAGGGTAGAAATAGGCAAAAGGTTGGTTTAAGATAGTTTAATCAAAATTACCATGGTTAGGTTTGACTAGAGGTCAGAAGGCTAAATTGGTCCTAAGGGGGTCCTAAGATGATCTAAGGGTATTTCAACACTTAATATCTTAGTGTGCATATTTTTGGTGTCTAAAATGGTTTCCCACTAAAATAAGTGGTCTATGTGGTACGCTCTTATCTCATGATCATATAAATGTTTCTTGATGTGTTTATAGTTCACTATATGGCGTTGATAGGTCATGAATGATAAAGTATAGTTGTAAAAGTTTTTGAAGACTGATTTAACCCCCACCCTCTCAATCATTGTGCTTCTAAAAATTGGTATCAGATCTTGGTCCTTTAAAGCAAGTCTAATAGCTTGAATATGATTCTAAGAAGCACAAGATGTCTAGTAATCAAAAGGAGGAAGACATACATGATGAAGAAGTCTACTATGATAGTGAAGAAGAAGAAGCTAAAATAGACCTTGCAGCTAAGATCATAAGTTCCCTTGATTATTTAAAGCATCAATATAAGACTATAAAGTAAATTAATAATTAGTTATAAGGTGTCAATACAAAGTTTAGATTAATGGAATGTGAGTATGACTAGTTGAAGACATAGCTAGATTCTTTGAAGGTTGAGCATGAGTAACTCATAGACAAGATGAGTAAATTTGAGAGAGTGTGTGAGAATTTATAACAAGTCAAGAGTACCAACATGAAAAGGCTAATTAGGCATCCCAATGAAATAAAGGATAATTCATCATGTGATCATGGGAAAAGGAGTAATTAATCAAGAGGTAAGTACAAAAATGTTGTTTGCTACATCCATCACAATATAGGACACATTATGAGTTTATACTCTAATATATTTAAAAGTACCTAAATATTCAAAAATAAATATGAATCTCCTATAATGAATGAGAATGATAAAAATTTGGTATGTAAACTAAACCAAGTTATGACATATCATATTTAGATCAAGAGTCAAGATTGACTATTTTCTAAGGAGGAACAAAAAACTAAAGAGGATTCCATAATAACTCAAATTTCCTTTCACATTAAATATGAAGGCATGAAATGGTATATAGATAGTCGTTTCTCAAGCCACATGAAACGAGAAAAAAATAATTCCATCTAATTGAATAAGAATGTTGCAAGAATAGTGAGGTTTAGAGATAATACAAATGCCAATAAAGCTGGAAAAGGTGTCTTAAGTTTGGACAATGGGAAGAATAAGACACAAAATGTGTTTTATTTGGATGGTTTGAAACATAACCTACTTAGTGTAAGTCAAATATGAAATCAAGGACACACACTAACCTTTCATGGTAAAGGGTGTGAGAAAAGTAGAGACAAATTAAGAAGGTTGATTGACAATGCTAAGAAGACTGAGAACAATCTATATTATTAGTAATTTGACCTTTCAAGGATAAATTACTACCCCCATAATAAAAAAATTTCCAAATATCCAGTCAATAGCCCTCCGTAACTGGTTAAACTAGTGAATTGTAGCCTAAAAGGATGGTTTTGGTAAAAAAATGTCAAAAATGGTTTTAAAAGAGCATTAACTTTTTCAAAATACTATTGAATATATTTAAAAACATTAAAATTGATTAAGTTTAAAGTTTCACATATTAAAAAAGTGATTTATTATGATTTCAAAGCCAAAAAGACCCCTTTTTCCCCACACATGCCAAATTTCCATATTTAAAGCATGATAAAGGTTGAAAAAGTCTAATTTTGCATGTATTGGCACATATTGTTTCTAAAATATTCTATTTCAAGTGGTGGAAGCTTGAGTTATCTTTAAAAACCAAAATAAGGCTTATTTTCTTCATTTTACAAAGAGAAATATAAAAAGACACCTACCTAAAGATGACCTATAGGACTATATAAACAAGACCAATAGTCATAAAGACATGATACAGTCAATAATAGTCAAGGGGTAATTGAGGTTTTGAATGAATGTAGTGAAGGTGAATTTTTTCAAGAGGATTTTGAATGAAGGAGGGGTGTAATTTAATAAATAAAATACATATAAGACATATAAGGTATTAAATTGACCTAGTGATATAAAAAAGGCAATCTAAAAGCATCCTAAGGACCTATAACAAGGGAAATGGAAGTGTTTTCTCAGCAGTCTTTTGAGATTATGGGGAGGATAGTTTTGGCCATCAAAAGCGATAGGTAGGTGATTTTGGGAAAACTAATTATGGATAAGAAATAAAGGATACAAAATTCATTAGAGGGTTTAAAGAGGCATAAAACTAACCTATAGCCTTATTACATAGGGTATTTAAATCATGATAAAGGCATGACAACAAGTGTTCTGAAGGAAGAGATGGTCATAGAGGGATTCTCATACTAATAGCACCAAATCATGTCATGCATTAACAAGAAGGCATATTAGGTTTCAAGAAAGGAGTGAGAATAAGAAATGACCTAAAATCAACTCAATCAAGTGACCTACAATCACTATAAAAAGCCATTTATAGCTAGGATGGTCAAGTAAGGTTTTGAAAGGATGCCTTGAAGGTGAGTGTTTATATATTCATATACAATGCAAAAACTGGTAACTTGAGCATGTATAATGACACCAGACACATAAGTCCCTCTTACTTACTCTCATGACCCTCATAATATTATTTCACTGATTCTCAGTCATTTGTAGCCTTCCAAACTTGATCATAGTTGATCCAAAATCTTCTTTTCATGAAAAATCCACCCCCCCCAAGTCCCATTTGCTCAAGGTAGTAGCACCACACTTGTACTATTTTGCCAATTCCACTCCTATCCACTTTCAATGTTGTTTTCCAGGCCCATTTTGGCCCTAATGATCAATTTATTCTAGTTCCCCATCCTTCTCCTTGTTAGCCTAAAATGTGTACACTTGACCCGTGACCAATAGATCCCTATAAAATCCCATTCAAATATCATTGGAGAGGGTTAGAAATTATCACTAATCAAGTAAGAATACAAGCAAGACCACTCAAAAAATCTTCCTTATTCTTTACATACAACCATCTAATATAATTATAATCTTATTACAATTCATACACCAGTCCCTAGCCATCTCAAGTACTTCCAATTTAGCATTATTCATCTTCATACACTCAAATACATAAATCACATCAAGTGTAAGAACTACATATGGCTTGATCCCTCTTCAAAGTATTGGTAGGTAGGAAGCGTGCCCACATAAGGGGTGTGGATCCATATCCAGTGAATCTTACACACACTACCCCACCTCTTGTTCAAAATTGATAAAAACACAATAGAAGATAGGGTTTTAAGAAAGAATCTTCTCGACAGTGAGCTCTATAGAATTCCAACTGATGAAATTCTAGAGATAGGGTCACATGGACCTACCAAAGAAAACCTAGAAAGTTTAAATCCTTAGGACAATAGAAGTAGAGGTGGAATACAACATTGGTGCTACTCCTATCTAGTTTTGATGCTCCTATCTAATCATTAAATGAAGTTTAAATCTTAGTTTGTGATAATCTCCTAGTCCAACATAGTCAATATCAACTTTTATCTCAGTCAGATCAACATAATTTTAATCTATGTTTGATTTCTCTCTATTCACTTGCCATTTTTAAAATTTTTAAATAATAATCAAAATTAAAAAATTAGTAGGTTAATTATGGTATAATTATTGACTAATTTTACTTCTCAGACCCTTTAACTAAATTTGGAATAATGCACCAATATTCCCAAAATTGTTAAATCATTTGGTAAACTTGACTTACTTCATTTGTGCATAAAAACCCTAGTGTAAATTTCCCATGGATTTTTCCTATATTTTTTTGATTTTTACCTAAATATTAAAATTAAAAAATAACATAAAATTTTAAAATTTTGTAGTAATTTTTAAATAATTTTATTTCAAACCCTAGTTTCCCATACTAGGTCCCGCTATTTTCCCAGTAATTCTCTAGTAATTTTCTAATTTTTTATCAACATATTAAAATTATAAATTCACTTCAAATTTCAAAATTCAATAGTAATTTTCAAAAATTTATTTTTCTCAAATTCTGAGTTGCACATACTAGGTCCTATTCAATAAAGTTTTTTCCAATAGTTTTCTAAATTTTTAGTTTCATATTTCACTCAGAAATTCACTTTAAATTTCCAAATTTCATAGTAAATTGTTCAAATAATTATCTTTCAAACCCTATTTTCCTATACTATTTCCCATTTCATCTTGAGATATCACCTTACATTTATAATTAGATTGAAAAAATGGATCTCACTTATTTACAAAATTTTATAAAATTTATTACAAAAAATAAAGAGATCATCATTGGTCCTATCATGTACATGAATGATGAAGTTTATCATATGTTAGTACAAATCTTAATTATTTTCATTTCATGCTTATTTTTCATAATTAGAGATGATATTACAAAATTTATTGCTTAAATTTCACAATATTTCAATATTTCTTTTGCATACTCTTTCTCTTTAATGAGGCATAGTGTCCAAATTTACTTTGCTAAACATGTTAGAAATATTATGTCACAAATCAAATCTCTTTATGCATTCATGAAAAATTTCATGCTCTCTATACTTTTATCTCTATCTCTCATATGGAAATTTTTTCATGTTTATCTCACTACACATATTAGACATATCATAACTCATGTCAAAGTTCTTTATGCATCAGTGCACAATTCCCTACTCTCTATCCCTCATTTGTTATACCTCATGTATAATGTTCTATATAATCATATTTATATACAAATTAAAACTCCACTTACATTAATTTTATCCCATATATATGGTTTCTACCTAGATGTATATGCCTCCTTGGCTACTCTTGTTTCAATGTCATATCTTATATACAAAAAAGAATTTCTTTCTCCTCCTCTACCCCAAGATGGTGATAGCTACTTTCCCTCAAACTAGGTCCATGATATCAACCATCTAAAAGTTGAGGCATTACATAATATTATTATTAGTATATACATTCATCCTATATATTCTTCACACCTTCTTCAACATATGTGATTACATGTTCAATCAGAAACAACTAGGCTTTACACTTTTGACAATCTAAGGGATCAAATCACTAGTATGAACAAGTTAATTTCATATTTAAAAATTTAGAATAATCTATTACATGAAAATATCAAGTCATTGGAAAATTAAATTATAATCCAAAAGCCTCAAAGTCATCTTAGTGTCAATCACGTTTATGCACCTTCACCTAGTCAATTGGTTGCAAGCAATGTTACATATCAAAACAATAAATCACAAAAAATTAACTCTACAACTAGTGATTCAAAAAATATTTAAATATAAAATAATATTTCAAGTGAGGTACTAAGGTAAATGATTAAATCTAACTTGATCAAACTACCTCCTCTACATCTAATGAGAAGATCCAGATATTATTGTGCATATCATAGAATGCATGGGCATCACATAGATTCATGTTTGATATTGAAACAACATGTACAATATATAATTTTTAATGATAACCCTATAAAAGGTAAATCATTCAATCAATCCATAATGACATAGGAACACATTCACAAAGGATCAAATATATAAATAGTATAAAGTGGTTACCAAAGCATAACTCATAACAACAATAGGATCAAAAAGAAAACTCAGAGTAAGAAACAATAGCACAAGCACATCTAAATCATGAAATAGATGAAAATATACCTCTCCAAAATGAGGATCAACTTTCAAATCAATATGGATTTGGCCAAAAATATCTATAATAGTTTATTATCAATGTTAAGGGTTGGGAAAGTAGACTGGCATCACTACTCATATTATTTTAGTTGATAATGTTTGTCACCAAGGTTTGGTATTTATTTAAAATCCTAAGAAAAATCATTAAAAAACATAATTTATCAAAGGAAAGGATCTAGATGCAAAAAAATTCAACACTAGCATTCCATTGATTCAAAATCAAGATGATAATGATGAGTGAAACTATACAGGTTATTATTATTTCCAAGATATTGACAATGAATCCAAATATTTAAAGTCATATTTGTAGCCATTAACTCATGATTCAATATCACACATGATGCCTTTATTTGATACAAGACACCATGATGGGGACTCTCCTATGAGACTCATTGGTTAGTATCATCTATTCTCAATATTTTTTGTACATAATTTATTTCTACTTACTTGTACATAGCTTCTAAATGTTTTTTATACATAATTTTATTATGGTTGATTGTACATAGATCATATAAAAAATAACAAAAAATACAAAAAATCAAAATACAAAAACTTTCAAATTACTCAAAAACACCAAAAACATTTCAATTGTATGCATCATTCATGCTTTACATTTCTACCATCATGCTAGACTTACATTTTGTATTCTATATTATTGTTTGTCAATTTATCTACATTACCATGTTTCAGCTGATCTTTTTTGAGTGTGTGCAGTGACATCCAACTCCTTGATTTCTTCACTCTACCCATTGAGGGGGCATCCTACTTTTATAACTGAAACACACATTGATATACACACCCATTGGGGACATCTTATACATGACTACACCATCTAGGTTATGTCATTTTTATAACATACAGTCTAGTTATCATGTTAATGTACATTATTTACTAGTATACACATATTACTCTATTAGCTCTCATTGGTATATATCACTTGTGTATTTCTTAGCATATACCTAGCCTTATACTACACATATCTTACATATTTTAACTTCTTTAATTGATTTGCTAAATGTGATTATATTTCTAATTTCTTACACACTTTCTTTTCTTTCTTAGCATTAGTTTGATGTGATGTCATTTTTTATTTCCTATTTGCCTCCTATATGTGCCTTAGGAAATTTGCCAATGGCCTTTACTTCTATTCATGTGTGTGCCTTAAGACATTTTCCAGTGTCCTTTGTCTATACTCTTCTATGTGATTGTGGATTCCATGCCAACCTTTCTTGTTTCAATTATGTGTATGTGGAATTTGAACATGCCTTGTATGTTTACTTTCTAATTTGAGTGGCATGTGCCCATGTCCATTTTTTTCTTGGCCCCTTGACCGCTGTTGTATGCTTCTTGCCTTGTAGGCTTACTTATTGATTACTTATCATTTATTTTAAATGATAGAATCCATATCATGCATTCTCTTAATTTCTTAGATTCCATGATGGACATCATGCTTCATCCCACCAACTAACAACTAACCAAACTTTAAATTCTATCTCAATAAATTGTACATGCTACTACATTGTTATATCTATCTAGGCATACCCCTATTGATCTAACAAGCTCTCAATATGTAGTCATATAAATTGAAAAATTGGATGACTTAAGCATGATTAATGACACCCAATCCATATATCTTCCTACTTGCTTACCCAACCCTTCTAGGCTATTACTTCACTAATTCCCAATCATCCAAAACCTTCTAAAATTAATCCTTATAGACTCAAGTAGCTCTTTTAGGCCTAGATCCACCCCCCTAGGTCTCATTCCCTTTGAAAAATAGTTCCCAACTTGGATAGGTGCACTGAAACCCAATGTGTCCTGATTTTAGCATTATTGTCCAAGTACAAAATTGGTCCTAATAGTAAGATTCTTTCAGATCCTTATCATTTTTCTTGTAAGTCTAACATGATTTCATTTAACCCATGATCATTAATTTACCTATAAAATGCCATTCAAAGTCCATTTAGAAGGGTTGGCACTCATTTATAAGAAATAATCAAGAATATAAGTACACTCAAACACTCTTCCTTATTCTCTACATACAACCTTCTACGATAATTTCAAGATTATTCAAACCTTTGCACCACTTCCTAGCCATCCAAAGTACATCTAGTTTTTCATTTAGTTGCATTTATCATATATAATTATGCTAAGAACTTCAGTGGGAGAACTACATTAGTTTTATCCCTCCTTAGAGTATTGGTATGTAGGTAGCATGCCCACACATAGGGTGTGAAGTGCATCTAATGTATCCTTTACACACTAACCCCTTCTCTATCTTTTCCATGTTTCCATTCAAGTTCAAGCACAAAGATCTTCTATGGATTTGAAGATGTAAAATATATGCATAATGAGCTTTAAAATCTTTTAGGATTTTATATTTTATTGATAGGGTAAAATAGGCTTATTAAATAGAACCCAGAAAACTCAGACCATCTAGAAAACAACATTAAAAAAGGACAACACCAAATAGTAGGGTGCCCCAATTTTGGTGCTCCTTTCTAATCCAAAATTGAACTTCAAGATCTAGTTTTTGATAGTTTCCCAATCTTTCTCCTCTAGTATTAAACCCTATCTCAGTCTAGATCATTGAGGATAAGCTAAGTTAGATTTCTCTTATTTATTACTATATTTAGAAAAGGCAAAAATACAAATCTATTTATACAAATTAGTATTTTAATTTATGCACATTATTTAATAATTTTTTTTACTAAGAAATATTTATTTAATTTGGAATAAAAATCCATTATTCTAAAAATAATAAAATATTTGGTGAACCCGACTTCCTTCAAATTTCACACAAAAACACTAAAAACCCTAGGGATAATTATTTTTTATTTTTTTCCATAATTTCATAATTTTTTATACATTTAAGAATAAAAGATATTTAAATTAATTGAAAAAATATCATATATTTTGTTAAAACCCTAGTTTGTACATACTATGTCCTTATTGCATACAAACACATTCCAAACACTAGGAAAAATATATTGCTAATTTTAGAATTTTTTATTTATTTTTCCTAAATTTTTTGAGAAAAATTCTAAAAAATTTCTATAAATACATATAAAAATTTCAAAATCATCATACTAATTTTAAAAATTCATTCAATAATCCCTAGTTACATTAACTAGCTCCCAGTTATTTTCTAGTATGTTTCCAATCATTTTTTCAATTTTTAGTTGCATATCAAACTCAGAAAATCAATTTTAAATTCAAAAACTCATATTATTTTTCATAAATATTATTTAAAAATCCTTATTTTCTTGTAATAATACCTATTTAACTCTTGAGGTATCACCTTACATCTATAATCAAATTTCAAAAATGATGCTCATTTATTTAGAATAAATTTCATGCAAATAATAAGGAAACCATAATGGGCCCTATCATGTAATGAATGATGAAGTATATCATATGTTATTACAAATATTAATCCTTTGAATTTCATTTTTATGTTTTCTTATATGGGATGATATTAAAACATTCACTATAAAAATTGCACAAGACTTCAAAATTATTTTTGCATATTTCTTTTTCTCATACAGAATAATTACCAAGTCCATTTTTCTAAATACATTTGAAATGTTATGTCACATGTCAAAAATATTTATGAATTCATTCACAATTTCATACTCTTTAACCTTTTCTCTCTATCTCTCATAGGGAAAAATATACAAGTTTATCATGCTAAACACATTATAGATGTCATAGCATATGTCACAATATTATATGCATACATGCATAAATTCATGCTTTCTATGCCTTGTTTTCTATCTTTCATATGAAATGTTCTCTATAATCATATTTATATACAATTTGTAAGTCCACTTACATGCATTTTAGCCTACATTCATAGTTTCTACCTAGATGTCTATGCCTCCTTGGCTACTCTTATTTTAATGTCATATTTCATGCAGAGGAAAGAATTCCCTTCACCTCCTCTCCCTCAAGAGGGTGATAACTACTTTCCCTCTAACCATGTCCTTGATATAAACCCTCCAAAAGTTGAGGCAGCCTATACTATTATTCCTAATTCATACATTCAACCTATAGCTTGTTCAAACCATCTTCAACATATGTGCGTACATGTTCAATCAGAAACAACTAGGGTTTTCACTTATGAGACTCTAAGGGATCAAAGCACTAGTACGAGCAAGTTAATTTTAGATTTACAAACAAAAAATTAGCTATTACATGACAAGATCATAACATTGTAAAATCAGATTATAATATAAAAACCTCAAAGGTACCCTAGTGTCAATCATGTATATGGACCTTCACCTAGTCAATTGGTTGAAAATAATGTTACATATCAAAACATGAAATCACAACAAAGTAAATCTACAACTAGTGATTAAAATAACATTAAAATTTCACATAAGAGTTCAAGCAAAGTACTATGGTAAATTATTAAATCTAAGTTGATCAAACTACCTCCTCTACATCCAGTGAGAAGATCCAAATATTTTTGTACATATCATAGAATACATGGGCATCACACAGATTCATGTTTGGAATTAAAACAACATATATAATAGTTACTTGCTAATAAGGTCCTTTGACAAGGGAAATCAGTCAAGCAATCCATAGTGACACAAGAACACATTCACAAAGGGTCAAATTTAGAAACAATACAAAAGTGGTTACCAAAGTTTAACTTAGAACAACTAAAGGATAAAAAAGAAAAATTAGAGCAAGTAATAATACCAAAATAACAGGTAAATCATGAAAAATATGCAAATATACACCTCTAAAATGAGGTTCAACTTTCAAAGTAGTATGGATTTGGTCAAAAATATCTACAATAATTTGTGTATCAAGGTCAAGGGTTGGGCAAGCAAGCTCAAGGTATCACTACTCCTATTTTATTAGTTGATAATGTTTGTCACCAAGTTTTGGGATTCATTAAACATCCTAAGGAAAATCATTCATAAACATATTTCATCAAAGGAAAAGACCAAAATACAACAAAAATCAAATTAGCATTCCATTGGTTCAAAATCAAGATGATAATGATGAGTGAAACAATACATGTTATTACGATTTCCAAGATATCGATAATTAATTTGAATATCCAAAAGCATATTAGCATTAATTCCCTCATGCTTCATAATCATGCACCATTCCTTTGTTTGATATAGGACACCATGATAGGAAGTCTCTCATGAGATTCATTAGTTAGTATCATCTCTTCTCAGCCTTGTACATATATTTTTTCCCTACTTATACATAATTTCTTAGTATTTCTTATACATAATTTCCTTTTGATTGATTGTGCATAAATCATATCAAAATCCAAAAAAACTCAAAAATGTCAAAATACCAATTTTTTTTTGATTATATGCATCATCCATGTTCTACATTACTAATATCATGCTAGCATTTATATTTGTTGTTTCATGCTATTGTATGTCAATTTTTCTACATTACCATGCTTTACTTGATACTATTTGAGTGTGTCTAGTGACATCCAAATACTTGATTGCTTCAATCTACCCCTTGAGGGGGAATTCCTACTTCTACATTCAAGACACACATTGATATACATACCCATTAGGGGCATATTCTACATGACAACACCATCCAGGTTATGTCAATCCTACACCACACACTCTGAGTTATCATACTAATTTACATTACTTACCAGATCACATAGATTACTATATCAACATTTCACTATTATCTAGAACTTGTGTATTTCTTAGCATATACTTGGTTTTATACTACAAATGTTTTTCATACTTTCACATTTACTTTGATTAGTTAGATGTGATTATACCTTTTTCATTATTACATGTTTTCTCCTCTTGCTTAGCATAGCTTGTGTGATTACATTTCTAGTTCCTGATTATCTCTTATTTATGCCTTAGGACATTTTCTAATGTCCTTTACTTCTATCAATGTGTGTGCCTTAGGACATTTTCCAATTCCCTTTACTTGTACTCTTCCATGTGCCTATGGCCCTTGTGCCAATCTTTGCTTGTTTCAAATTATATATGTATGTGGCATTTGAACATTCCTTGTATACTTTATTTCTAGTTTGAGTGACATGTGCCCATGTCCCTTATTTTCATGGCCACTTAGACATCCCAATATGTTTCTTTCTACTTGCTTCTTATTTGTATTCTTTTTGATTGATTGGTTGTCATTTGTGCAATTCCATGATCCATATAATGCATCTCCCTTTCTTTCTTGGATGCTCCATCCCTCCAACTAAAAACAAAAATTTAACATTTCCAATTCCAAGTAAGTACTTTGCATATTCTTTTACATTGTTATATCTATCTATGCATACCCCTATTGATCTAAAAATCTATCAATACAAACATTGATATATCTATAAATATCTTATCAAATATCACTGCTATATCATATGTCTATACAACTTAACACACTTGTAAGACTCTTTCTTCTAAGGGTAGTCATTATAGATTCATCATTCCTACCCTCAAAATAAGAGGCAATAAAGAGGGGTTTTTTCATAGAGATAAAATCTCCTAATAGTTGAAATAACAACATTCAGATCACCCAGTTTAAAATCTAGAGGTCAAACCAGTCAGAATAGAGTAGAAAATATTGGCATTTCTAGATCAATAATTAGTTTTAGCACAAGAAAACAATGCTAAAAATGGATAATAGTGTCAAACACAGGGGTGTCCTCATTTTTTTGCTCCTATCCAAGTATAAAAACACTCAAGTTTTCTAAAAATAGGTAAAAATTTTAGTTCAAATATAGTTTTTACACATCCAGTTCATTCAAAATAAGTAATTTAGTATAGTTTTCTTAGAGATTCTAGATATTTGGGGTTATCATGTGTGGTATGATGGTTATAACTTTCAATTTTATATTTGGAATTTGACATAACTTCTAGATGAAAATCCATGTTCAAGACACTAGTGATTGGGATCAATGTGTACAATACATTGGTCTTCTTTTATTTACAATTTTATTTTATTATTTAGGCATTCTTAGTAGTTGTGTACCATACTCCATCTATAGGTGGTTGGCATCACTTTAAAGTTAAACTTTAATATAATTTTAACTTTTAGATTACCTAAATTCCTAAGTTGGCTTTGATATAAGCCTAGTACATCAATTTTAGAGTCGCTTTCATACAAGCCTAACCTCCATATTTCAAAATGGCCAAGAGTGGCCTAGTTTCCAACATATATTTAGGCTATCTACACCACATTTTTAGATTTAAAAAACATCCATGGGATCTATAAGCCATCTCATATGACATATATTCTATATCGATATCACTTCATAGCTTCACTTAGTTGGCAATGATGGAGCCAAAGGGCTAGCCTTTGTATTCTTGAGCTACCTATTTAGAGGGATTTGACACATAATCCAGACATTAATTAACACATGAATGATTCATTACCTTCACTTAATTGGTGATAATGGAGCCAAAGGGATATCCTTTACATTCTTAAGCCACTTTTAGGGAATTGAGCACTCAGATCCATTCATGATATTACTTTTTGTACAACACACACCCAACACAATCTAGCATCACAATAAGTTTTATATTGGTTTGCATACCTGATGAGGTGTATTCATTTTCTTTCTCTTCTTCTTACTCAAATTTTATACATCATTATTTAAGATATAGTGTATTTAGTAAGAATTGATTTACTTTTATGTTTTGATTGTAGATTCACACTTCACAAAATGCTCTCTCTATGCACATCTAACATCACATAGCTTCATGAGATTCTCCCTTATAGGTAAGTTGAGGTATTATTTCTAATTTCATTTATCCTAGTATGTCACTTTGATACATCACTAGAATAAAGGGGGGGATTTAGTTATATAAAATGTAAAATTATATGCCTTAAACATGGATAATGACACCCAATCTATAGATCTTCCTACTTGCTTAACCAACCCTTCTAGGATATTCCTTCATTGATTCCTTGTCATCCAAAACCTTTTAAACTCAACCCTTATATATCCAGGTATCTCATTCAGGCCCAGATCCATCACCCTAGGTCTCATTCCCTCTAGACAATAGTGTCCAACTTGGATAGGAGTGTTGAAACTCAAGGTGTTCTAATTTTATCACTATTATTTGAGTGCAAATTGGTCCTAACAGTCAAATTATTTTGGATCCTTATCTTGTTTATTGTCAGCCTAACACAAATTCATTTAACCCGTGATAATTAATTTCCATATAAAAGGCCATTCAAAGTCTATTTAGAAGGGTTAACACACATTTATAGGAAATAAACAAGAATATAAGTAAGTATACTCAAACACTCTTCCCTATTCTCTACATACAACCTTCCAAGATCATTTCAAGCTTATTCAATCTTTTAAAACAATCCCTAGCCATCCAAAGTACATCTTGTTTCACATCTAGTTGCATTTATCATACACAATTTCACCAAGCACTTCAATGGGAGAACTACATTAGCTTGATCGCTCCATGAAGTATTAGTATATAGGTAACATGACCACACATGGGGTGTAAATTGTGTCCAACATATCCTTTACACACTAACCCCTTATTTATCTTTTCTAATTTTCCATTCAATTTCAATCACAAAGAGATCCTAGGCCTTTAAAGATTTAAAATAGATGTACAATGAGATCCATAGGTTTCCAAGCTTTGATATTTCACTAACAATGTAACATAGGCTTGATGAATAGAACACAAAAAGCTTAGAACACCTAGATAACAACACCAAAATCAAACTACAACACTATACAATAGGGTGTCCTACTTTTGGTGCTCTTATCAAATACAAAAACAAACCTCATGATCTAGTTTTTTATATTTTCCCAATCCTACTCCTCTAGTATCAGACCCTATCTCAGTCTAGATCATTCAAGATAAGCTAAGTTATATTTCTCTTATTTATTACTATATTTAGAAAAGGAAAAAATACAAATCTATTTATAAAAATTAGTATCTTAATTATTTCATATTATTTACTAATTTACTATGCTTAGATCCATTTATTTAATTATTAATAAAACTTCATTATTCTAAAAATAATAAAACACAATACAAACCATTTATATCTTAAGATATCTTGTTAATTATCATTACTATATCATGTATCTTTGTAGCATAACACACTTTCAACACTTTTTCTTCTAAGGGATGTCATTACAGGGTCTTCATTCCCACCCTCAAAAGAGGAGGAAATAAATAAGGTTTTTGTCTTAGAGATCAAAGCTCCTAATGGTAAAAAACATAGTTTTTAAAATACCCAAAACATCAACCAAATAAAATAGACTAAGAAGATAATCAAGAATGCAAAATAGTTACTAGATTTATCCCTACACAATAATTCCCAACTTGGAAAATAGTGACGATGCCACTAGTGTCCACTTTTAGTGCTCTTATCCAAATAATATAAAAACTAGATTTTCAAAAATTAGACAAAAAGGTAAGTTCAATTATAGTTTTGTTATCTATAGTTTAGACAAAATTTAGTAATTTTAATATAGTTTTTCTCAAAGAATATAGATATATGGGGCATCATGCATAGTATGATGGCCCTCACTTCTAGTTTTAGATAGGGAAATTGGTAGATCTTTCATATCAGAATCCATGTTTCAGACAGTAGTGATTGGGGGAAATATGCATGGCACATTTATTTTATTTATTTTTTAGTTTAATATTACCTAGGCATTCTCAATAATTGAATTCCTTAATCCATCTATAGGTGGTTGGAATAATTTTTTTCTAGATTTGATACAAGATTAACCTCCCAAGTTCCTAAGTTCTTGATTTCTTCAATGGATTTCATATAAGCCTAGTGCACTAGTTTTGGAGTGGCTAAAAGTGGCCTAGTTTCTAGCATGAATTTAGATATCCATGCCAACATTATCATACCATAATACATTCATTATTTTTAAGAGCCATCTCATATAACACACATTCTATACTAGTATCTATTCATAGATTTACTTAGTGGGTAATGATGGAGCTAAAGTACTAGCTAGCATTTGTATTCTTGAGCCACCTATTTAGAGGGATTAGAGACACAATTAAAACATTGATCAACACACACATGACCACCTAAATTTAGTTAGTGGGTGATGATGGAACCAAATGGCCAACCTTTGAATTTTTGATCCACTTTTGGGGAACTAAGTACGTATCTCCATTCATGATATTACTCTTGGTTTAGTATCACCTAACACATCTAACATTACAAAATAGCACAATAGGTTTTGTATTAGTTCACATACCTGGTGAGGTGTATTCATTCCTTTATCTTCCTCTCTTTCTTACATAAATTTCCACATTCTTATTTTAGATATAATGCATCTAGTAAGAACTGATATATTCATTGTTTTCACTTGTATATTTACACTTCATAATGTGCTCTCTCTATCCACACCCAACATCACATAACTTCATGAGATTCACCCTTATAGGTAAGTTTAATTACACTTTATATTTTTCCTTTATCATAGTATTTTACTTTACTACATAACTAGAATAAAGGTGGTTGGGGGGGAATGTAGTCATATAAAATGCACAAATTGGTAACTTGATCATGGCTAATAAAACTAAACTAATAGGTCCCTCTTTAATGATCTCATAACCCTCATAGGTTTATTTTCATTTATTATTAGTCATATGTAGCCTTCCAAACTTGATCTTAGATAATCTAGACTACTCTTTTCATGACTAATCCATCCCCCCAGGTCTCATCTACTCAGGACAATAGCACCATACTTAGAATATAGCACCAATGCCACTCTTGTTCACTTTTGACACTATTATTTGAGCCCATTTATTCCCAAATGGTCAATTTATTTTGATTCACAATCCTTATCCTTATTAGCCTAACATGAGTATATTTAACCCATGACTAATAGATCCCTTTAAAACCCCTTTCATAGATCATTTGGAGAGGGTTGGTAATTATCACTAAGTAAACAAGAATATAGCAATATGACTCAAGTAATCTTCCCTGTTCTCTACATATAGTCATCAAATACAATTAGAAGATTATTCTGACTCTTATTTTAGTACCTAGACATCTCAAGTACATCTCATTTAGAATTGTACATCTTCATACACTCATTTACACAAATCACATCAAGTAAGAGAACAACATATGGATTGACCCCTATTCATAGTATTGGTATATAGGTAGCATGCCCACACAAGGGGTACATATCCACATCCAGTGAATCTTACACACACTAACCCCCATTTTTATTCAAAATTGATCAAAACACAATGGAATATATGGTTATGAAAAAATAATCTACTCCACAAGGGGATCTACATACTTACAATGATGAAACTCCAAAGATAGGGTTAGACAAACCTACCGAACAAAACCTAGAAAGATTATATCCTTGAGACAATAGTGGTAGAGGTGGACTAAAACACTGGTGCTACTCCTATCTAGTTTTATAACTCTTTTCTAATCAAAAAATAGAGTTTAGATCTTAGTTTGTGATAATCTCCTAGTATTGTATAGTCAATATCAACTTTTGTATCAGTCAGATCAACATAATTATAAGCTATGTTTGATTTCTCTCCATTCACTTGATATTTATAGAAAGTTTAAACAACAATCAGAATTAACAAATTGGTAGGTTGATTATGGCATAATTATTGACTAACCTCTCATACCCTTTAACTAAATTAGGAATAATACATCAATATTCCCAAAATTGTTAAATCGATTTCAATAAGGGTTTTGAATGAAAGGGCCATCTTGATAGTTATCTCAATAAAAATATTCTATTTTATTATTTTTAACTCTCTAAACCTTCATAATAATCATGCCCTATCTGTATAGGGGCAATGATGTCATAGAGGATAGTTGGTATCAAGAGGTTGTGAGTGTTTTTGTTTTCAAGCTAATGGTAAGGCATATAGAGAGGCCTCATGTTTAGGAAAGCATTCAATAAAATATATAAAATTAAGTAGGGTTTTTTAATCATAAAAGGACTTCAATCATTAAACCATATTGTCCATAACCTCTATAGTTATAAACATAGTCATCTCAAAGGAAAGATACATACAGGTTGGCATTAAATATGGGATCATACCCAAGTGGTTTGTAGACAAGTAAAGCTTTATCTCTTCCCTCCATTATTGTCTACCCATTTGCATTATGTCGTAACATTTTAAAATGCTTAGCACTTATAATGTAAAAGTCTTTAGCTTATCCTTCTTGAACTTAGAATTGTTTCACAAGTCTAATTGTGATTTAAACATTCACAATATTCATGTTTTATGCAAGTTATTAGGTTTTATAAGAGCTTTAATGGTGGAGGTGATTTATACTTTAGGCTCATTCATTTATTTAGATCTGATTGAGACTTGGATTTATAGCATTGCATTTCTAGATGGAAAACATCTAAGTTTCATCATCTTTTTCTTATGAAGATTCTATATAGCATCCATTTGGCAACTTTTCACAAAAAATTTCATAATTATCCTAAGGAAATCTTTCCATTCACCTTTGAATTTTGCCTTTGTTTTCAATCTATTGGATCAAGATTTAAGGATCAAGTGTGAACCATCAATCATAATCCTAGGTTTTTTTACCCCATTGGTTTTCATAAGTATCAATCCCCAAAATTATGCCATATAGAATATTCTCACACCATCGATCTCTAATTTCTAGGCTCTTTCCACATGTTGAGCTCTCAATATTCTTAGGTTCTATTCAAGTATCTCACTCCATTGGATCAAGTTTTCATGACTAAATGAAGGCCATAGGATCCTAAGAGATGCATGGGGTTTAAGTCAATCTTGAGGGTCAAATAAAGACTTAAGTTAAATGTTTAGTCTTAATATTAGTTGAAATATTAATGTATAACCCATTAAAATATTTTAAACATGCCCCCTTTATTTAGGTAAAAGGTTGGACTATGCTAAATTTTATAGTCTCTCTAACATTGTAAACATTCTTGTGGTCATCAAATGACATGAGTGAGAGTGTCAAATTTAAATCCATGAAGTTCCCATGGTCGAATGTGAGGATGCCACATGGTGTCCTTGTGGATATTCCTAGGATCTTGGATTCAATGTTCTCCATTCGATCATGAGAAGGGAGGACCATTAGGTCAAGATCCAAGTAGTCGCATGTTATTGGCTATATTTAATAATTGGGACCTTTACATGATGAAGTTGGGCACAAGATATTTCCACTTGGCATCTTTGTGTCGATCTTAATTTTAAGTCTTTGACTCTTGTCTTTAGATTGGATCCTATGATGAAGTGAGGATCATTGGATCTACTTTTAAGGAAAAAGAACCAAGTTAGGACCTAAGGTTAATAAAAACCTAGGCTAATTTTTAATTATAAGGACTTTTTCATATTAATAAATATGAAGGGGGATTTAGGATTAAAACATAGGATAAAATTTAATATAAAAGGGGTCAGATAGGAAATGAAAAGGGATCCCACAAAACCATTTAAATGGAGGCTATAATAAAAAAACAATGTTTAAGAGGAAAATAAAAGGACTTAGGTCTAATTTTATATTAAGGTTTGGTTGGTGCTAATAAATGTGACCAAGACTTAATATAAAATTAGAATTAAGTTTTAAATATTCCCACTAGATTTTAATTCAAATCAAAGGGCTTTGAACTTAGGGTTTTGTTGAAGGGGATCAATGATTAAAATTTAGCAAACCAAAGGCTAGTAAAACTTTTGTGGATTATTTACTTGGTAAAAACTAATGTTTTCTCCATAAAACCTACATTTCTCATAAAATAAGGTAAACCACTAGAAACATCATGAACACCAAGGCTTAATTATACACACAATATGTTATCCTATCAGAGTGGCTGATCTTAAAATTTTACAAAAAAATCTAGTAGCATAGTAACATTTTTAATGACAAGGTTCTAAGACATCTCAAAGACCCCAATTTAAAATTAGGTGGATGTTAGCCCCAACATGTCCAAAGATAATGGCATAATAGATCATGTGTATATAAAATAAAGTTAGGACTACTACAAAAGTACTCAATAAATGTGGCACTAGTGCCTATTCAATCATCATGCACTTGCCATCAAAACGCTTGTCTACAACCAGTGCTCATTTATGCCATGCACCCATATGTACCTAGTTTCTAGTAGTGGAAATGACCTAGATGAGAAATTAATTGGTAAATATTAGGTGATATCTAGGCTTAATTAAGCATCTAACAGAGCCATGTTAGAACAAAATTTAATACAAGGGTGACTATCAAGCTGTTAAAGCATGGACACATGATCTCTTATGACAAAGATCTCAACCACATCTCCCATCAACATTTAATGATTACAATTTCCCCAATAGTGGGTAAGATTATAGTTAATGACCAATGGCATTCTCATTGTGTATAAAAAATATAGGTCTTTCATTGTAAAATGGTCAACATTTTATAGGAAACCTCATGCTACCAAAATTTTCCCTCCAAGAGCACTCTTGTTCATTAGACCTTACATTTTAAGGAGAATTGAGTTCAACTCCCTCTATTCTTCTTACACTCTATGTGTGATTTGTGTTTTTTTTATATTTTTATCTGGGTAGAATTTTCCCCTCTAATCATCATCCATTCCCAACACCTCTATGTGGAACTTGGAGCTCACTTCTAGGTTATATTATATGAACATTTGGGTCTAAATAAGCCTTGTATGTGGATAACCTTCATCCCTACCAACATTATATTGTGTTCCTATAACTTTATGTGCAACACTTATACATTTAGAGTGTCCATGGTTGATAATGTGTGATATTGTATTATCCTATAATATTTTCAGTGTGTCCAAGGAAATAGAAGCACTCATTCTATTCATGGTGCATCACCTTTTACATTTCAAAAAAATATTACCTTTGCACTCTCTTTTTCTTTATAATCTTAGGTTTAAGTTAGTGGTAGATTTACTTTTCTACTCTTTAAGTCTACACTTTGGTCTTAAACTAGGTTCACTTAGAATAGAAGCAATCTATCATACTTTGAAGGTTTATCCCAAAGAGTGAAAGTGTCCCACACCTTGGGGATGTTCACATAATTGTGATGATATTACTAATGTTCTAAATGTGCAGGTGAGAGATAACACTTCCATGCCCAAATCTAAAAACATTTTTACCATGCATAAGGCATTCACACTTTATGCTCCACAATAAAACCTCCCACACTGTATACCATCCATGGGTACATGTTTTAAATAACAACAATCTCCTACATGTATTGGGTGCTCATAGAAATTTTTATTATTTTTTATTCCCATATGATCTACATATGCAAAATGGTTCTATACAAAAATGAGTCGTCATTAATATAAAGTATCAAGCTCATCTAGTCATGTATTCTTATACTCCTCATGGTCAAGGACACCCTAAAGAGATACATAAAGGATATGTATCTTAACCTTAAGAGGTAAAATAGATTCATATCCAAAAATAAGGGAATACATGGTTTCCCTTGTGGTTATTTTAATTATAGTTATATAAGCCCAACGTGTTGGATAAATATGTAAATGTCAATCTTGTCTAGAATCTTTGACTATATTAACCAATATCAAATTTATGGTTGTATTGGTGGATTCATCTTGGCTATTATCCAAAATATGATACAAGGAGGTCATGTGGATTGATATGGAAAATTTAATGCATACTTCACACACCTCAAGGATTTTAAAGGGAGATCCATTATCTATTATGATGATTTATGAAACTCCCAATTGGTAAATGATTTGGTTCAAATTATATTTTATAATGACTAAAATAGTAATAGTTTGAAGAGGAATTTATTCCACCCATTTATTGAAATATTTGTGGTTATGATGTGTAGACACCTAAATCTGGAAACCCAATGACCTCCAACCAAACTTTCAACCTATTTCCACATAAAGTGCAAAATTTGGCCTAAAAACACTAAAATGCATTAAATGAGTTGAAATTGATATATTCAAATTCTGATTTTAGCTAGATTATCATTAAATGGGGAAATGTAATTTATGGGCCAAATAACTTTGATGAGATCATTTCAAATAAAAATGCCAATTTTGCACTTGGGTGATATGAATTGCTCTTTTATATCAAATTTATTATATGATATGTGTGTCTTTGTTATTTTGTATTGGAAATATCTTAAATGGGAATATAGTTCCAATGCATCTGACATTGACTTCCAGTTCCAATCTAATTGAATTTTAGACCATTAAAAAGGCATTCTGATCAATTTGAGTAATTTGTGCACAAAGTGCTTAATCATGCTTAAGAAATAATAAAACAAAATTAGATCCTAATTAAAAATTCCATGAAAACTTGTTGAATACTTGTTTTTAAAAATGAATATTAAATAAACGCATCATCAAGTGACTTCATTTCTTGGGAAGACATCCCTAGGCCATAAATGCCACAAATATCAAGATTATGGGTCTCCCATGCCTCAATAAGACCTTCCATTCCTATTAAGTACCCCTCTATCCAAAATATTAATGGGGATATTTGTATATCTAATTTAATATTTGGATTTATTCATGGCCACACATCTCAATCTTGAGATGGATAGTCATGGTTGATCCTCAAACCATTCCAAAAATTTATAAATAAGAGGCCTTGCCTATTGAATTTTAAGATTAATTTGTGAAAAGTTACCATGTCAAATTGATCTCAAGATCTATCACATGCCAGATTTATGATTCCAAAATATTGATCAATGCCAAGCCAAAGCCACAAGGTGCCAAGGAGGAGAGGAGATAACCAAGCTTCCTTTGATGAAGACTTTATGAGCACAAGAAGAGCAAACCATTAGAACAAGCATTTGAAACATCCAAGGAAGGTGAAGTATTCTTGTTTTTATTTAATTTTTAGTTTTGTTTTTCATTTATTTTTGTTATTAAGCTCACCCTAGTAACTAGTCATAGAGATGTATGATAGTTAGTGTGTTTTTATCATTTTGTTTTCACTTTGGGACTAACACAATACTAATCACCTCTCTTGAGTCAAATTCCAAGTTCACATAATGGCATGTTCAGTGGGACAGCACCCCATAAATTTTATCAAATAAAACCTACAAGTAACATACTAACCATTATCATGTAGGTTCTTTGAGTGTGGAAGTAGAAAAGGTGAAGATTTAAACAAAAAACTTCTTTTTTACAGCTCATAATTTTGTTTTGAAGACTATGTAATTTAGATCCTAACTCAACCTAACTCAACCCAACTTGCCCTAACTTAGATCCCAACTTGGCCTAACTCAACCCAAATCACCTTAACTTAGATCCCAACTCATCTTGACTTGACCCAACTCAACCTGACTCGGATCCCAACTCAGCCTGACATGACCCAACTCACCCTGACTCAAATCCCAACTCAGCCTGACTCGACCCAGGTCACCCCAACTTAGATCCCAACTTAGCCTGACTTGACTGAAGTTAGCTTGAATTAACCCAAATAATCCTAAATCAGATCCCAATTTGGCCTGACTTGACCCAACTCACCTTGAATTGGATCCCAACTTAACTATGTGAAACCCAAGAGCTAAAAGGATATTTTAAAATGCTTGGTTTGGGGTATATAGAATCCATTTTAGATGATTATTTTTTTAAAACCATTTATTTTCTTCTAAATTTTTATAATCTAACATTAGTTTAAATTTAATTTTCATAGAGTTTTTACAAAGTTTTAAATATTTATTTGGGTGTTTCTAATCTAACACATTTGCTTTTGGGGTGATGCCTTAAGGGTAGATAGGGAACCAATAGATTTCAAATTTGATCAATCATGTTTTAGACCACCTTTTGAATCCTTTTATAATGAATTAGAATTTTTTTTATATTTCTTAATGAAACATTTAGAGGCTTAATTAAAGGCTTTCAAGGTTACAACTTAAATCCAAGGGGTCAAAATAACACCACCACATCTTTCATTTGGGCTTAAAATTGAACAGACTTGTCAATTTTTGTTTTCAATAGTTGTTTAATTAGAACTTGTTTGACAAAAATAATGTTTGTGCATGTATTATATTCCATTTATCCCCTTTATGGAACCCTTGGAGTCAAAATGGCTTTCCTTATTTTCAAATTTCCGAGGTCCAAGGCATAAAAAGAACATCATCTAAAGCACTTCCCAAAAACTCACAAAAGTATTGGGTGACCTTGAAAATGACCCTAAAGTATTTATATTTTACTCTTTATTTATTTCATGTAAACTTGGATTATGAGGGGGAAGTCATTACCTAAGTTCTTTAGGGAAGTTTTGACATGGGGTTTCACCTCTCAACATTGTCTTTATTTATTTCCATATTGGAGTTGTACACGGGACGTAGTGGCACTTTGGACATCAAACTACACTAAGTGAATAGCAAGATGTAGTGGTTGTAAAAAGGGATAGACATTTTTGCAACAAGCCAAGTGATATAGACCCAAAATCCATGCTTTTATTTTTCATTATTTGACATGAAAGTCATTATGCAATTGATTCCCCTAGAACATTCATAAACTTGTAGATCTTAGATAAATCACCACTTATCACAGAAGTATTGTTGGTGCAAGGTGTACCCCAAGATCCATGTCATAGTACTATCATTTGAGAGAAGGCGGGGTGTAAAAAACCTACTATAGAATGTTCATTTAATTTTTGATGAACATTTAAAATCCTCTCAAGTGACACATATTGATGGATTCTAACAATACCAAACAACCTTATTAGTCTAGGATGTAAGAGAGATTAATTAGTTAGTTTTTTCTAGATTAAAGTATTCTTTGGAGTCAAAAATTAGTGTAAACAAATGATACAAACCCAAACACATGGTCCTCATTTTCCTTTTAACTAAGATGAGTTATGTTTCCCACGTCTAATCATCAATTTGCCTTGTTCAAAGTTCATCAAAACTTAGAGACATATCATCCACTTTGGCATAGTTATGCTTCCCAATTGAGTCTAGACCTTTGCCAAAATTGTTTAAGTCTTTTATTTATAATATAAATTTTAAATATCACCTTTATAAGTTCATAGGGTTTACGTGTTAAGTGGGTTTGCCATTTGCACTAAACTTGAGTGAACTTAGGTTCAATTTTCAAAATTGGGTTAAAGGCCATTTAAGACTCATGATCATTATCACCACTTGATAGACTTAAGTCATTTTGTGATGAACAATTACAATTTGAGTCTATGCACCATAACATTTTGAGTCAATAAAGGTAGTGTTATGCTATCAAATTTTTGAGAAATTGTCTTTGAATTAGAAAGTTTTTGAAATAAGCATTTTGTCACATATTTTGGATATTCTAGCATTGTTACGCTAACCCAAACATTTTAGATATTGTTTCATAGGCCCTCTTGCATAGAGTTAAAATTTATTCCTACATTTTCAAACCAATCCAAGTTTAATTTTGTGAACCTTTATCTATCATAGTTATGCTGTTTACTTTTGTCTAGCTTATTTGTCAAAAGAACCAAGTTTTATACCATTATTTGTGAGAAAATAAATTGTCTCTAAAGTGCCATTTGTTTCATACCTTATACCTATTTGATCAATTCCATGATAATATAATGCCTAATGTTTGTTATAAGTGTTTCAAATATGTTAGATTAAAAAATTAATCTATTTTCAAAGTCTAGATTTTGACGTCGTTTAGCCAAGAGTCCTAGTGCATGCCTTATTTGAGCCTAGATTTTGATGCCATGTTTGGCCAAAAGACTTATCAACTTCTAATTTAATATATTAGACTGATTTTAATAAATTTTACCTTAGAATTTGGCATTTTTTTTTTGGTTCATTTACTTAATCTTTTTGTGTAAGATGTGTAACATTAGACACTTATTGTTAGCTTGTGTTATCATAAATATTTAAATAAACCTTTTGATCCTTTTGATGAATCTATACTGAGTTTAAACATCATATTTTTAGACATTGTCCTTATATATTTTTTATAACTCTCTTCCCTTTATATTATAAAACATTGACTATGGATCCCAACATTTATTTCTACACATGTAGTGGACTCATGTACAATATAGAGATTAGTAATGTGGTTGTGCAAGAAGAAATGGTACAAGACTCCTACATGGATAATATTTCTTATGAGATGGATCTTTATCCATATTATAATACTCAATTAGGGAAACAAATCCAAGATCCATTGGATAATAATTTGGTTAATACACCACCTTATTCAAAACAAGACCAAGAATAAACCACATCATACCTAACTACAATACTCATAGTTGATGAACCAATTCCTCAATAGTCATGTTATAATGATACACCTTCCACATATGATCCATTTTTGTTTGATCATCATTTTTTGGAGAAAAAATATAAGATTTTGGTTTGAGCCATAAATGTAGGGGCCAAGTTTCTAGTAGACTTACCCCATGAGAATTTACCAAGCCTAGTAAGAATTCCCCACAACATAATTTATGATTAATAGGATTATTATATAAGTCATTTATATATATTCCAAACAACATTTAAGCACCCTAATATTCCTAATAGAGGCAAAAAAATCATGGAAGATCACTTTAACTAAATGCAGACAACATATCAAACCTACTTGAATCTAGCACATAACTTCAATTAGATGACCATGGTGAATAAACCTCTTATTGACTTAGTTCATTTAATAGGAGTTTTGATAGAGTTAACTAGTTAAGACAATTAGAATTCAGACCCATTCACACAAAACACTTTGGAAGACAACTTATTACATATGCCAATTATTGAAGAAGTGTCATATACTTCTACATAGAATAGTGAGCAAAATATAGTGCGAAATGTGCAAACAACATCCAATCCAAATCAAAGTGGTCTAACACACAAAAAACTAGTCAACAACATGTGCCTATATTTAATAGCATAAGTGGATCATCATATTAAGGAATAGGAGCTTATATACCCCAACCTTCACCACCTACTTCCCAACCTCAACTAGCTACTTTATTAAGTGTGCAACCAACAAGATTAGGTAGTCAACTAGTAACGAATGTCATGCCTCAATAGTTGAATGTGATGAATCCTACTCCCTAACAATTGGTGAGTATTATTCTATAACAATAGGCATTATCTAGTTTACCAATTAAATAGAGGCCAAATATATTTATACCTCAACAAGAGGAAACTAATTTTTCACCTCATTAGGTAGTGGCAAATATACCTCCTCAATCGAAGACCAGTGTATCAATCTAAAACCAAATGATGACTAGCTCATAATACATAATATTGGTTAATAATAGATGTCAAATATTCAACATTATTTCACTTCCAAACAAGGATTCATATAACAAAGAGGCTCCCATGTTTCTCATGTGCATACTAACAACAATCGGTTCAAAATGTGCCACAAATTCAGAGATGGGGTCTTGGTCCACAAGTTTCTACTCAACAACAAGGTTTAATTAGTCGGTAACATGTCACTTTTCAACCAAAATAGGCATAGTATATTTATATCCCTCCATCCCAACCAAAAATTCCTCTAATTCAAACCTTCATAGACAACCCAAACTAGAATATCACATAACTAAATGTGTAATTTCAAGTACATCCTAATCCACGTATGCATATTCCTAGTCCATTTCCCAACCAAAACAATAGACCCTAATAAATATCTCCATCATACACTAGTAAAAGTGTCCCTCTTTTGACCTCCCAACCATCTACCCAAACCAATTTTTCCCTTAAACCAATGTTCCTTCCAGTTTCCTATCCCAAGAATTATAATATATGAAAGATGTAATTGTTGCCATTCAAGCTAGGAAATAGACTAAAAAGTTTAAGTTTGATGATGCATGTTCTTATCCATTTAACATGGAATAATTATAGAAACCATTTCCTATAGGGTATGAACCACTAAAATTTGAAAAATGCAAAGGAAAATGTGACTCTAAGGCCCATTTAATTGAGTTCTTGGTTACATGTCAGCCAGTGGCATATAGTGATATATACCTTCTATTTTTATTTCCAAAGAGCTTGGCTAGACAAGCCTTGGAGTGATTTTTAAAGTTTCCCAAAAAATTAGTAACATATTTTGAAGATCTTTTTGATAGGTTTTTGCAACACTTTTCCTATAATCTCAAACACGAGATTTCATTGGTTGACTTAACACAAGTAAAATAAAAGGCTAGTGAGAGTTTTATAAGTTATCTACAGTGATGGAGAGCCCTTGCAAGCCAATTCACCCACATTTTACTAGATAAATAATTAGCCATTGTGTTTACTAAAAATTTTCATAGTGAGATAGCTTATCATCTATAATTATAATGTGCACATACTTTTAAGGAGATCATTGACAAAGGCTTGTTGATTGAGTGAGCCCCTATTAATAAAGGGATCATCAAGCTTACATAAAATAATCAAAATCAAGGTACCAAATATGGAAGTGGTCAAAACCAACATCCAATATAAGTGAAATCATCACAACCAACACAAGCCAATAAACAAGATAGACCAAAGCAATTCAACCATAATAGGAATGTTGTGGGTTATGGAGTAACCAGGTCACATCATGTATAAATAGTATAAACATCATCTTCACCACCTTTTTAGGTTAATTATACCTAGAAAACTCTTCAAAAAATTCCACAAGCACAACAACCAAGACCCATACAATAAATACAACCTTTACCATTACAAACCCCTCCTCCAAGGAGAATCGTGCATATGTGTCATGTCTTTAGTGACCTAGGAGAGCCTATTAAGTCTATATTTTTCAAACTTGTCATTGATAATTATATTAGCTGGCCTATACCAAAGCATTATACACAAGGCATTCCTTATTTTTATTAATACCATTAAAATGAATTCTATGAATATCGTCAGGTCAAAGGGCATAGTCTATGAAGACATGTGAAAATCAAGCATTTGATTGAGAATATGTTGGAGAATGGGGAGATAAAATTTGATAATGGTGATTATACCTCCAATAAAACTCTTGGGATTTAACAAAACCCCTTTCCCGAACATAACACATAACACTATCATAACAATTAACAACAACAACACCAGTTGATGTGAAAAAAAATCAATAGTATCAAAATTAAAGGCCAAACTAGCATAATCAACAATAGCTCCCACAACATCAGAACAATGGAAAAAACCAAGGTTAGAATAATAACAACTAACAACCTACCATGCAATTTCACATGACTATAATATGGTTGTAGGCCATATTATAGGGAGTAGCATTAATACCATCTCCATTAATCCTAGATCGAGTACTAATCAATATAAATCATTGCTAAACAATACCACTCAACCAAATTACATGGATAATCCTTCTTTGACCTAGGAATACACATAGGAAAACTAGTAAATTGGGACTCCAACTTTTAGACTATATATTTATAACTCACCCTTGCCATGTGACCACATACATGTGCACTAGCAACCAAGACTAATCTTATCTGGTCCCACACCATTCCCAACATTTGTTATAAATTATGGTCCAACATCTAATATTGATTGTGAAATCACAAATTAAAGGTAAAATATTACTATCTCATGTCCATAACCATTTTTAACTTTTCCTATTGTCCAACCAACCATTTAGCCTCAGAATAAACCATTCACCATTGAACAAGGCAAGAGGTTTGATATTGTGGAACTATTGTATAATACACTAGCATAAATTTATATTTTAGATTTTCTATGAATGTCAATAATCTAAAAGAACATTTTAAATGAGTTTTTAATCTAATCCACATTTTTCAATGACATATCCCCTAATAAATTTCAAGCTTTGGTTAAACACCTAGATCAAACCTAATAAGTCACATTAAACAAAAGTGATATGTCTTCCCTTGGTCATATGTCTTCCCTTGGACCACTCCATAATAATCCACTATACATAAAAGTTTATATAAAGTGGAATAAAGTGAAATGTGTCCTTATAGACAATGGATCAGGCATCAAAATAGTGTTTCTAAAGCTCATCAAGCTTCTTTGGTACACAATGGCAGATCTTTAGCTATAAATGATAACTATCAAAGCCTATGATAATCAAGAAAGAGAATCACAAGGCACCATTATATTATCAATTATCATTGGTACTTTGACCCATGATACACTTTTCCATGTCCTTGATCTTGAGTTTTCATATAATATGCTTCTAGGTAGGCCTTGGTTACATGAGATTCATGTAGTCCCATCAACACTGCACCAATGTATCAATTTCTCCCACTTAGGGATGGAAGTGAATATTATAAAAGATTTACACCCATATGAAAACTACAAACATCTTGAGGCCATGTTTTAAAGGTAAAATTTCCAATATGATATGAATCCAAGTTCCAAGTAGGATAAAGGAAAGGCTATAATTATTGATCCTCCATAGGATAATTATATAGATCAAAATACCTTGGATTCCCTTTCCCACATACCACCTCCTAAATCTTCCAATAATTTCACCATTTTAGATAATGGCCTAGGGGAGTATGTGACCCATGATACCTTCCATATTACCAATCTTCCTCAGAATCAAAAAAACTTTAGGTGACTTGAGAGTACTACACACATGCATTAGCAACAAAAGAACAAAGATAAGGGACCTGTCATGTTTAAACAGACATCTGGACTAGAACTAGATGCTCATAAAAGGGATGAATCATGGTTATACAATGAAAACCAAGATTATTGTTTTAAAATTGAAAATTATCCTATTCCCAATATGATCATGGAGCATCAATATTATGAAGGAAGAGGCCTTAGACCAAATCAATAAGGAACCATTAAGCCAATTTCAATGACTAAATAAAAAAGACCCTATGGACTTGGATTTAAACTACTTGGGGGTGACCCCACATATCTTATTCAAGTTACATCATGGGTAGCTAGTGATGATAATGATAACAACAAAGCAGAGTCTAATCATAGCCTCACCTTTGATGACCTAGTTGGGACTAACTTGTTTGGTAACAATGTCATATGTACTTTTACCCCAATCATTTATCAAAACCCATTTCCATTATACTATCCATAATTGATATATTGGGACCAATAAAAATCTATTTTACTAATTGATTAGTTTTAGAATGATGAGGCATTCTATCACTTTTTAGGCTTTAGAGACAATGTTTTGTTTGGAGATCATAAATCAGGATTCTCAATTACATTGGATCTTAAAGCCTATTTTGTAGAGTGAGTGAATACCCTTAGTCAAAAACAAATAAATAAAACATTGAAGTACCCAAGTGAAAACCTCTTTGAATCACTTTTTGACTAGGGAAAAAGTAAAGATAAAGGCTAGTCTAGTGGTGAAAACCTATTTCAAGCACCGTTAGATAGGGTTATTTATTCTTCTTTGAATTTAAACCAGGAGACCACCAATGATGAACTTGCCTATGGATCTAAGTTTAGTTTTATGTAACAACAAGTATTTGATCAAATTATTTAATAAATTTTGACTATTTTTGTCACATGGCTAGATCTCCCATTGGGGGACTCAGATTCATCATGCCTAGGAGATGTTGAAGAGCAAGTCTTATCAAAGGACCCTGATATAGTCTAAAGGTTCAAGTCTTTGCCTACTATATTAGAAGATGGTTCAACCCTTATAGTTGAAGATACAATAAAGTTAAACATTAGGACTCCATTAGACCTAAAATGGATAAAATTAGGTGCATCTCTCACTAAGGAGGAATAAAAAGTATTTATAGCTCTATTGAGAGAATTTGTAGATATATTTGCATGGGCTTATTCTAACATGACAGGTTTGGATGCCACCTTGGTTGTAAACCACCTTATGGTCAATCCTAATGCCAAACCAGTGAAATAAAAGCTAAATAAGATACATCCTCACATTACTATCTTGGTAAAGAAAAATTTGGAAAAACTCTTAGAAGTAGGATGTATCCAGTCCATTGACTACTCAAAATGGATATCTAATGTTTTACCTATTATCAAAAATACTTAAGGAATTAGAATCTTTACTAATTTTTAAGATGTAAACAAGGCTTGTCTTAAGGATGATTTTTCATTTTGTAATATTAACATGATCATTCAATTCATATTAGGTTATAAAATACCTTCACTCATGGATGGTTTTTCAAGATACAACTAGATCAAAATAACACCAAAAGGCCAACATAAAACAATGTTCACCACTCCATGGGGAACATTTTATTATCAGGTAATACAATTTGATCTTAAGAATGCTATAGCTACATATGTAAGGGCCATGACTATCATATTCCATGATATGATGCATGATATTGTTGAAGACTATGTCAATGACATATTAGGAAAATCCAAAACTAGGGTTAACCATCCAATAGTGTTACATAGGATATTTGAAAGATTGTGGGAGTATAAATTTAGACTCAATTCAAAGAAATGTGGGTTTGGAGTAACCTAAAGAAAATTTCTTGGCTTCATCATGTCTCATAGAGGCATTGAAGTTGATCTGGCCAAAGTCCATGCTATAATTTGATCAAGCCACTACAATAAGAATTTAAAGCATCCAAGGAAGGTAAAGGATTCTTGTTTTTCATTTGGTTTTGTTATTAATCTCACCCTAGTAATTAATCCTAGAGATGTATGCTAGTTAGCGTGTTTTTAACAATTTGATTTCATTTTAGGACTAACATAATACTAATCACCTTTCTTGAGTCAAATTCATAGTTCACATAATGTTTTGACTCACTTTGATGATCTTATTTATAGATTTGGATGATATTATTAACAGATTTTGATGATCTTTTTGATAAGTTTGTGCAACACTTTTCCTATAATATCAAACATGAGATTTCATTATTTGATTTAACATAAGCAAAACAAAAGTTTAGTGAGAGTTTTGCAAGTTATCTACAATGATAGAAAGATCTTGCAAGCCAATTCACCCATAGTTTACTAGATAAACAATTAGCCATTATGTTTACTAAAAATTTGCATATTCAGATAGCTTGTCATTTGGAACTACAATGTACACGTACTTTCAAGGAGATCATCAAAAAAGGCTTGTTGATTGAGTGAGCCATTATTAATAAAGGGATCATCAAGCTTATGTTAACTAATTATAATTAAGGTACCAATTAGGGAAGTGGCCAAAACCAACATCCAATCTAAGTGTAAGCATCATAACTACCACAGGTAAATAACCAAGATAGACCAATGTAATTCAACCATAATAGGAATGCTATGGGTAATAGAGTAAATGAGTCACATCATGTCCAAATAGTGAAAACATCATATACAACACATTTTCATCTTATTCATACCCAAAAACCTCTCCAACCAATGTTGCAAGCACAACAACCAAGACCCATGCAATAAATGTAGCAACCTTTAACATTACAAACCCCTCTTACAAGCAAAACTGTGCCCACTTTTCATGTCTTTAGTGACCTAAGAAATCCTATTGAGTCTAAATATTTCAAAATTTCCACTGATTTAATTAGTTAGTTTATGCCAAAGACTTATACATAAGGCATTCCTTATCTTGATCAATACCATGAAAATAAATTTTATGAATATCATCATGTCAATGGGCATAATCTATGAAGATTTGTATAAATCAAGCATTTGATTAAGAATATGTTGGAGAATAAGGAGATAACATTAGATAATGGTGCTTCCACATCTAATCAAACTCTTAGGATTTATCAAAATCCATTTTCCCCAACATAGCACACAAAATAGCATAATAATTAACAACAACAACATCGATCAGTGCAACAACAGAATCAACGTTATCAAAATCAAAGGCTAAACTAGCAAAATCAATAAAAAAATCCACAACATAAAAATAATGGACAAAACCAATGTTAGAATTATAAAAACCAACAAACTTATGATATATTTTCACATGACTAAAATAGGGTTGAAGGTCATATTATAGGGGGTAGTGTTAATACCATCTCTATTAATCCTAGATCAAGCACTAATCAATCTAGACCATTGATTACCAATACCACTCAACCAAATTACATGGATAATCCTTATTTGACTAGGACTACACATAATCAAACCATCAAATTAGGATTCCCACTTTTATATCATATACTAATAACTCACCCTTATCATGTGACCGCATATAAGTGCACTGACAATCAAGACTTGTCTTATCTAGTCTCACACCATTCCCTACATTTATTAGCAATTATGGTCCAACATCTAATCCTAATTGTGTAATAAAAAATTAGAGGTCAAATATTACTATCTAAGGTCCATAACCATCTACCACTTTGCCTATTATCCAATGAACTGTTCAGCCTCAAAATAAACCATTCACCATTAACCAAGATAAGAAGTTTGTATTATGGAATAATTACATAAGATACCAACACAAATTTCTATTTTAGATTTGTTTTGAATGTAAAAAATCCATAAGAACATTTTGAATGAGTTTTTAACTCAATCCACTATTGCCAGTGACATATCCATATATAAATTTCAAGCTTTGGTTGGACACCTAGCTCTATCCCAATAAGTCACATTCAACCAAAGTGATATGTCTTTCATTGGCCCACTCTATAATAATCCATTACAAATATAAGTTTATATAAAGTGGCATAAAGTGAAATGTGTCCTTATAGACAATAGATTAGGCCCCAACCTAGTGTCTCTAAAGTGCATTAAGATTCTTGGGTACACAATGATAAATCTCTAGCAAAAAATGATAACTATCAAAGCCTATGACAATCAGGAAAGAGAATCACAAGGCACCACTAGCTTACCAGTTATCATTGGTCCTTTGACCCATGATACACTTTACCATGTGTTTGATCTTAAGCTATCATATAATATGCTTCTAGGTAGGCCTTTGTTACATGAGATTCATGTAGTCCCATCAACACTACACTAATGTATCAAGTTCTCCCACTCAGGGATGGAAGTGAATATTATAGGATATTTACACCCATATGAACACTACAAACATCTTGAGGCTGAGTTTTAAAGCTAAAATTTCTAATATATCATTAATCCAAGTTCCAATTAGGATAAATGAAAGGACATGCTTATTGATCTTTCATAGGATAATTGCATAGATCATAATACCTTGGATTCCCTTTCCCACATGCCGCCTTCTAAATCTTCCAATAATTTCACAATTTTAAATAATATCCTAGGGGAGTATGTGACCCATGATACCTTACATATTTCCAATCTTACTTAGAATCCTAAGACCTTTGGGTGACCTCAAAATACCCCACACATGCATTGACTACAAAAGATTAAAGATAAGGGACCTGCCATGTTTGTTATAGCATCTGGCCTAGAACCAAACCCTCTTAAAAGGGACAAATCATGGTTGTAAATTAAAAACCAAGCTAATTTTTATAAAATTTCAAAGTATCCTATTCCCAATAGGATCATGGAGCATTAATATTATGAAGGAAGAGGCCTCAGACTGAAGCAACAAGGAACCATTGAGCCAATTTCCATGACTAAGTACAAAAGACCCTATGGACTTGTATTTAAACATCTTGTGGGTGACCCCATATATATTATTTAAGTTTCATCACTGGTGGGTAGTGATGATGATGCTAATAGTGAAGTAGAGTTTGATCATAGCCTCACCTTTGATGACCTAGCTAGGACTAACTTGTTTGATAACAATGCCATATGTACTCTTACCCCAATCATTTGTCACAACCCATCTCCATTATACTATCCCCAACTGATAGATTGAGACTAAAAATAATCCAATTTTTTGATTTATGAGTTTCAAAATGATGAGGCATTCTATGACTTTTTAGGCCTTAGAGACAATGTTGTATTGGGAGATCATAAATCAAGATCTTCAATTACATTGGTTCCTAAAGCCTATTTTGGAAAAAAATGAATAAATAAAACATTAAGGTCCCCAAGTGAAAACCTCTTTGACACACTTTTTGACTAGTGAAAAAGTAAAGATAAAGATCAGTCTACTGGTAAAAACATGTTTAAGGCACCATTAGATAGGGGTGTTCATTCTTATTAAAATTTAGACCAATAGACCACCAATGATGAACTTGCCTATGGATCTAAGTTTAGTTTTTCATAATAAAAACTATTTGATTAAAAAAATTAAATTTTTTGACTATTTTTGTCATATGGCTAGACCTCCCATTAGGGGACTCAGATTCATCATGCCTAGGAGACATTGAAGATCAAGTCCTAATAGAGGACCCTGATATAGTCTAACAATTCAAGTCTTTGCCTACTATCCTAGAAGCTGGTTCGACCCTTATAGTCAAAGATACAAAAATGGTAAACATTAGGATTCCATCAAACATAAAATGGATAAAATTAGGTGCATCCCTCACTAAGGAGGAATGTGAATTCTTTATATCTCTATTGAGAGAATTTGTAGACATCTTTTCATGGGCTTATTTTGACATGCCAGGTTTGGACCCCACCTTGGTTCTACACCACCTTATGGTCAAACCTGATACCAAACTGGTGAAATAAAATCTACATAAGATGCATCCTCACATTTTTGTCTTGGTAAATAAAAATTTGGAAAAACTCTTTGAAGTAGGATGTATCTAGTCCATTGACTATTCAAAATGGATATCTAATGTTGTACCTATTAGCAAAAACCTGAAAGGAATTATAATTTATACTAATTTTTGAGACATAAACAAGGCTCATCCTAATGATGAATTTCAATTTCCTAATATTGACATGATCATTGACACCATAGCAAGTTATGAAATTCTTTCACTCATGGATGGCTTTTTAGGATACAACTAAATTAGAATAGCACCAGAAGACCAACATAAAATAATGTTCACCACTCTATGGGAAATATTTTTTTATCATGTAATGCAATTTGGTCTTAAGAGTGATAGAGATACATATAAAATGGCCATGATTGTCATATTCCATGATATGATGAATGATATTATTAAAGAATATGTCAATGACATATTAAGAAAATCTAAAACTATGCTGACCATCGAGCAGTGCTACATAGGATATTTGAAAGATTTCGGGAGTCAAAATTTAGAATAAATCCAAATAAATGTGTGTTTGGAGTTACCTCAAAAAAATTACTTGGCTTCATCATGTCTCATAGAGGCATTAAAGTCGATCTAGACAAAGTCCATGCTATAAGCTGAGCAAGCCACTACATCAAGCATTTGAAGCATCCAAAGAAGGTGACGGATTCTTTTTTTTCATTTTTTTTGTTATTAAGCTCACATTAGTAATTAAGCCTAGAGATGTATATTATTTAGTGTGTTTTTATTAATTTAGTTTCATTTTGGGACTAACATAATAGTAATCACATATCTTGATTCAAATTCCTAGTTCACATAATGTTTTGACTCACTTTGATGATCTTATCAACAAATTTTGATGACCTTTCTAATAAGTTTGTGCATCACTTTTCCTATAATCTTGAACAAGAAATTTCATTGGTTGACTTAACACAAGCAAAAAAAAATGGTTGTTGAGAGTTTTTCAAGTTATCTATAATGATGGACCACCCTTGGAAGCTGATTCATCCATAGTTTAAGAAATAAACAAATATCCATTGTGTTTAATAAAAATTTACATAGTGAGATAGCTTATAATCTAGAACTATAATGAAGACTTGTTGATTAAGCGAGCCCTTATTAATAAATGGATCATCAAGCTTACGAAAACTAATCAAAATCAAGGTACCAATTATGGAAGTGGCCAAAACCAACATCTAATCCAAATGCAAGCATCACAACTATCATAGGCTAATAACCAAGATAGACCAAAGCAATTCAACTACAATAAGAATGGTGTGGGTATATAGTAACTGAGTCACTTCATGTTTAAATAGTGAAAACATCATTTACACCACCTTTTCATCATACTCCTACCCAACAACCTCTCCAATGAATGCCATAAGCACAATAACCAAGACCCATGAAATAAATTTAGCAACCTTTACCATTACAAACCCCTCCTCCAAGGAGAACTATTCCTACATGTCATGTCTTTAGTGACCTAGGAGAGCCTATTTAGTCTATATTTTGCAAACTTGTCATTGCTATATAATTAGCTATCTTATACCAAAACATTATCCATAAGGCATTCCTTATCCTAAATGGTACCATAAAAATTAATTATATGAATATCATGAGGTCAATGGGCATAATCTATGAAGATGTGTGAAAACCAAACATTTGGGTAAGAATATGTTGGAGAATAGGAAGATAACATTAGATAATGGTGCTTCCACCTCTAATCAGACTCTTGGGATTTATCAAAAACCCTTTCCACAACATAACACACAACAATAACATAAAAATCAACAACAATAACAACACCGGTTAGTGCAACAACAAAATCAACATTATCAAAATCAAAGACCAAACTCACATAATCAACAACAAAACCCACAACATTAGAATAATGGATAAAACTAAAGTTATAACGATAATAACCAACAAACCTACCATGTAGTTTCACATGAATACAATAAGGTTCTAGGTCATATTGCATGGGCTAGCATTAATACCATTTATATTAATCGTAGATTGAGAACTAATCAATCTATACCATTGCTAAACAATACCAATCAACCAAATTACATAGATAATCCTTCTTTGACCTAGGATTGTACACAAGCAAACTAGTAAATCAAGTCTCCCACTTTTGGACCATATATCGATAACTCACCCTTGCCATGTGACCACATACAAGTTCATTGACAATCGAGACTTATCCTATTTGGTCCCATGCCATTCCCAATATTTTTTAGCAATTATGGTCCAACATCTAATCTCGATTGTGTAATCATAAATCAAAGGTCAAAGATTACTATCTCAAGTCCACAACCATCTATCACTTTGCTTCTTATCTAACCAACCATTCAACCTCAAAATAAACCATTCACCATTGATAAAAATAAGAAGTTTGATATTGTGGAACAATTACAGAAGACACTAGCACAAATTTCTATTTTAAATTTTCTATGAACATCAACAATCCACAAGAACATTTTGAGTGATTTTTTAACCCAATTCACCATCTCTAATGACATATCCCTTGATAAATTTCAAGCTTTGGTTGGACACCTATCTCTAGCCCAATAAGTCACATTCAACCAAAGTGATATGTCTTCCCTTGGCCCACTCCATAATAATCCATTATATATAAAGGTTTATGTAAAGTAGCATAAAGTGAAATGTGTCATTATAGACAATGGATCAGTCCTCAACATAGTGTCTCTAAAGCTCATCAAGATGCTTGGGTACACAATGGTAGATCTCCAGCAAAAAATGATAACTATCAAATCTTATGATAATCAAGAAATAAAATCATAAGGAATGATTAACTTACTAGTTATCATTGGGCCTTTGACCTATGATACACTTTGGCATGTCCTTGATCTTGAGTTATCATGTAATATGCTTCTATGTAGGCCTTGGTCATACAGTCCTATCAACACTGCACCAATGTATCAAGTTTTCCCACTCAGGGATGGAAGTGAATATTCTAGGAGATTTACACCCATATGAACACTACAAACATCTTCATGTTGAGTTTCAAAGCTAAAATTTCTAATACAATATGAATCTAAATTTCAAGTAGGATAAAGGAAAGGCCATACTTATTGATCCTCCATAGGATAATTGCATATATCCTAATACCTTGGATTCCCTTTCCCACATGTTACCTCTTAAAGCTTTCAATCATTTCACCATTTTAGATAATGGTCCAAGGGAATATGTGACCCATTATACCTTTCATATTGCCAATCTTCCATACAATCCAAAGACCATTTAGTGACCTAAAAATACCCCACACATGTATTAGAAATAAAATAATAGAGATAAAGGACTTGTCATATTTATACCAACATCTAGCTTAGAACTAAACCCTCTTGAAAGGGATGAATCATGGCTGTATAATGACAACCAAGCTGATTTTGATTTAAGTACAAAGTATCCTATTCCCAATAAGATCATAGAATCTTCAATATTATGAAGTAAGAGGCCTCAGACTAAATTAACAAGGAACCATTGAGCCAATTTCCATGACAAAGTATAAAAGAGTCTATGAACTTTGATTTAAGCCACCTAGGGATGACCCCACATATCCTATTTGAGTTCCATCACTAGTGGCTAGTGATGATGATGTTGGTAGTGAAGTAGAGTTAAATCATAGATTCACCTTTAATGACCTAGCTAGGACTAACTTGTTTGATAAAAATTTCATATGTACTCTTACCCCAATCATTTATCACAACCCATTTCCATTATACTATCCTCAACTGATAGATTGGGACCAATAAGAATCCAATTTTCTGATTGATGAGTTTCATAATGATGAGGCATTATGTGACTTTTTAGGCCTTAGAGACAACATTCCATTGGGAGATCATAAATTAGGATTCTCAATTACATTAGATCTTGAAGCCTATTTTGGAGAGTAGGTGAACACCCTTAGCCAAAAACAAATAAATAAAACATTGAGGTCCCCAAGTGAAAACCTCTTTGATGTTCTTTTTGACCAGAGAAAAAGTAAAGATAAAGGCCAATCTAGTGGTGAAAAATTGTTTCAAGCACCGTTAGACAGTGGTGTCTATTCTTCCTCAAATTTAGACTAGGAGAACACCACCAATGAACTTGCCTATGGATCAAAATTTTTAATAATTTGTGACTATTTTTGTCACATGGATAGATTTCCCATTGGGGAACTTAGATTCATCATGCCTAAGAGACGTTGAAGATAAAGTACTAAAAAAGGACCTTGATATAGTCCAACAATTCAAGTCTTTTCCTAATATCCTAAGAGATGGTTCAACCCTTGTAGTCAAAGATACAACAAAGGTAAACATTAGGACTCCATCATACCTAAAATGGATAAAATTAGGTGCATCCCTCACTGAGGAGGAATGTGAAGTATTTATAGCTATATTGAGAGAATTTGTAGATATTTTTGCATGGGCTTATTCTGACATGCTAGGCTTGGACCCCACCTTAGTTTGCACCACCTTATAGTAATCTTGATGCCAAACCAGTGAAACAAAGTATATTTAAGATGCATCCTTGCATTATTGTCTTGGTAAATAAAAATTTGGAAAAACTCTTAGAATAAAGATGTATCCAGTCCATTGACTACTCATAATGGATATCTAATGTTGTACCTATTAGCAAAAATCCTGAAGGAATTAGAGTTTGTAATAATTTTCAATACATAAACAAGGCTTATGCTAACCATGACTTTTCATTTCCTAGTATTGAAATGTTCATTTAATCCACAATAGGTGCTAAAATTATTTCACTCATGTATGGCTTTTCAAGACACAACTAGATCAAAATAACACCAGAAGACCAACATAAAACAATGTTCACCACTCCATAAGGAACATTTTGTTATCAGGTAATGCAAATTGGTCATAAAAATGTTGAAGATACATATCAAAGGGCCATGACTATAATATTCCATGGTATGATGCATGATATTGTTGAAGACTATGTCAATGACATATTAAGAAAATCTAAAACTAGGGCTGACTATCCAGTAGTGCTACATAAGATATTTGAAAGATTACAAGAGTATAAATTTAGACTCAATCCAAATAAATGTGTTTTTAGAGTAACCTCAAGAAAATTACTTGACATCATCGTGTCTCACAGAGCCATTAAAGTTGATCTAACCAAATTCCATGCTATAAGCCAAACAAGCCACTACAACAAGAATTTGAAGCATCTAAGGAAGGTGAAGGATTCTTGTTTTTCATTTATTTTTGTTATTAAGCTCACCCTAGTAACCAATCCTAGAGATGTATGCTAGTTAGTGTGTTTTTATCAATTTGTTTTCATTTTGGGACTAACATAATACTAATCACCTCTCTTGAGTCAAATTCATAGTTCACATAATGTTTTGACTCACTTTGATGATCTTATTAGTAGATTTTGATAATTTTATGCAACACTTTTCCTATAATCTTGAACATGAAATTTCATTGGTCGACTTAACACAATAAAAACAAAAGGCTAATGAGAGTTTTGCAAGTTATCTATAACAATGGAGAAGCCTTACAAGGTAATTCACCCATAGTTTACTAGATAAACAATTAGCCATTGTGTTTACTAAAAATTGCATAATGAGATAAGTTATCATATGGAACTACAATGTACACATACCTTCAAGGAGATCATTGACAAAGGCTTGTTGATTTAGTGATACCTTATTAATAAAGGGATCATCAAGCTTATTTAAAATAATAAAAGTCAAGGTCCTAATTATGGAAGTGGCCAAAAACAACATCCAATCCAAGTGCAAGTAGTACAACCAACACAAGCCAATAACCAAGATAGACCAAAGCAATTCAACCATAATAGGAATGTTGTGGGTAATAGAGTAACTGAGTCACATCATGTCCAAATAGTGTAAACATCATCCACACCATCTTTTCATCTTACTCCTACCCAAAAACCTTTCTAACCAATGATTCAAGTACAATAGCCAAGACCTATGCAATAAATGTAGTAACCTTTACCATTATAAACCCCTCTTCCAAGGATAACTATGCCTACATGTCATGTCTTTAGTGACCTAGGAGAGCCTATTAAGTCTCTATTTCACAAACTTTACACTACTAATTTAATTAGTTCACTTATACCAAAACATTATCCACAAGGCATTCCTTATCTTAAATGGTACCATGAAAATGAATTTTGTGAATATCATCAGGTCAACAAGCATAATCTATGAAGATGTGTGAATATCAAGCATTTTATTGAGAATATGTTAGAGAATAAGGAGATAAAATTGGATAATGGTGCTTTTATCTTCAATTAGACTCTAGGGATTTATCAAAACCCCTTTCCCTAGCATAACACACAATAATCACATAACAATCAACAATAATAATAATAGCAACATTGTCTAGTGTAACAACAAAATCAACATTATCAAAATCAAAGGTTGAACCAATAGAATCAACAACAAATCCCAAAACATTGGAATAATGGACAAAACCAAGGTTATAATGGTAACAACCAATAAACCTACCATGTAGTTACACATGACTATAATAGGGTTATAGGTCATATTTTAGGGGGCAGTGTTAATAGCATCTTTATTAATCCTAGATTAAGCACTAATCAATCTATAACATTGTTAAATAATACCACTCAACTAAATTACATGTATAGTCCTTCTTTGACTTGGGACTACACATAGGCAAACCAACAAATCAAGAATCCCATTTTTGGACCGTATATCGATAACTCTCCCTTGCCACGTGACCACATATAAATCCATCAATAATTGAGACTTATCCTATCTGGTCCCACACCATTCTTAAGATTTGTTATAAATGATGGTCCAACATCTAATCCTTATTATGTAATCACAAATCAGAGGTCAAAGATTACTAACATACGTTTATAATCATTTGCCACTTTGCCTATTATCCAACCAACCATTTAGCCTCAAAATAAACCATTCACCATTAACCTAGACAAGAAGTTTTATATTGTGGAACAATTACAGAAGACACCAGCATAAATTTCTATTTTAGATTTCTTGTTAACATCAACAATCCACAAGAACATTTTAAATGAGTTTTAACCCAATCCTCTATTGTCAGTGACTTAGCCTCTGATAAATTTCAAGCTTTGGTTGGACTTCTAGCTCCAACCCAAGTCACATTCAACCAAAGTGATATGTATTCTCTTGGCCCCCTCCATAATAATCCATTATGAATAGAAGTGTATATAAAGTAGCATAAAGTGAAATGTGTCCTTATAGATAATGGATGAGGCCTCAACATAGTGCCTCTAAAGCTCATCAATCTTCTTGGGTACATAATGGCAGATCTCCAGCTAGAAATGATAACTATCAAAGTTAATGATAATTAAGAAAGAGAATCATAAGGAACCATTAGCTTACCAATTATCATTGGGCCTTTGACCCATGATAAACTTTTTCATGTGATTAATCTTGATTTTTCATATAATATGCTTCTAGGTAGGCCTTGATTACATGAGATTCAAGTAGTCCCATCAACACTACACCAATGTAACAAGTTCTCCCACTCAAAGATGAAAGTGAATATTATAGTAGATTTACATCCATATGAACACTACAAAAATCTTGAGGCTGAGTTTCAAAGCTATAATTACCAATGTGACATGAATATAAGTTCCAAGTAGGATAAAGGAAAGGCCATACTTATCTATCCTCCACAAGATAATTACATAGATCTTAATACTTTGGATACCCTTTCCCACATACCACTTCCTGAAGCTTCCAATCATTTCACCATTCAAGATAATGACCCAGGGGAGTATGTTATCTATGATACCCTCCATGTTACCAATCTTCCTCAGAATCCAAATACCTTTGGGTGACTTAAAAATTCCCCATGCATGCATTGGAAACATAATGACAGATAAGGGACCTATCATGTTTGTACTAGCATCCAACCTAGAAATAAACCCTCTTAAAGGGGTCAAATCATGGTTTTATAATGACAATAAATCTAATTTTTATAAAAGTACAAAGTATCCTATTCCCTATAGGATCATAAAGGATCAAGATTATGAAGGAAGAGGCCTCAAACTAAATCAACAAGGAACCATTCAGCTAATTTGCCTGAATAAATACAAAAGACCTTATGGAATTGGATTTAAACCACCTGGGGGTGACCACACATATCTTATTCAAGTTCCATCACACATGGATAGTGATGATGATGCCAACATTAGAGCAAAGTATGATCATAACCTCACCTTTGATGACCTAACTAAGATTAACCTACTCAATAACAATGCCATATATAGTCTTACCCTGATCATTTGTCACAACCCATTTCCATTAAACTATCCCCAATTGATAGGTTAGGACCAATAAGAATGTAATTTGTTGATTGATGAGTTTCAGAATGATAAGGAATTCTGTGAATTTTTGGGCCTTAGAGGCAATGTTTTGTTGGGAGATCACAAATTACAATTCTCAATTATATTGGGTCTTGAAGCCTATTTTAGAGAGTAGGTGAACACCCTTATCCAATAACAAATAAATAAAACATTGAGTTCCCCAAGTGAAAACCTCTTTGAGGCCTTTTTTGACCAGGGAAAAAGTAAAGATAAAGGCCAATCTAGTGGTGAAAATCTATTTCAGGCACTGTTAGATGGGGGAGTTCATTATTCTTTGAATTTAGACCAAGAGACCACCAATGATAAACTTTCCTATGGATCTGAGTTTAGTTTTGCTCAACAACAAGTATTTGATCAAATTCTTCAATAATTTATGATTGTTTTTATCACATGGCTAGATCTCCCACTGAGGGACTTAGATTTATCATGCCTAGGAGACATTGAAGAGAAAATCCTAATAGAGGACCTTGATATAGTCCAATAATTTAAGTCATTTCCTATTATCCTAGAAGATAGTTTGACCCTTGTAGTAAAATATATAATAGAGGTAAACATCAGGAATCCATCAGACCTAAAATGGATAACATTAGGTGCATCCCTCATCTAGGAGGAATGTGAAGTATTTACAGCTCTATTGTGAGAATTTATAGATATCTTTGCATGGGCTTATCTTGACATGCCAAGTTTGGACCCCACCTTCATTTTACACCACCTTGTTGTCAATCTTGATACCAAACGAATGAAACAAAAGTTGTGTAAGATGCACCCTTTCATTGTTGTCTTGGTAAAGAAAGAGTTAGAAAAATTCTTAGAAGTAGGATGTATCTGGTCTATTAACTACTTATAATGGATATGTAATGTTATACCTATTAGCAAAAATCCTAAAGGAATTAGAATTTGTAGTAATTTTTGAGACATAAAAAAGGATTTTCTTAAGGATGAATTTCCATTACCTAATATTGACATGATCATCAACTCCATAGTAATTTATGAAATGCTTTCATTCATGGATGGATTTTTAGGATACAACCAGATCAAAATAAGACCAAAAGACCAACATAAAATAATGTTTACCACTCCATGGGGAAAATTTTGTTATTAGGTAATGCCATTTGGTCTTACTAATGTTAGAGCTACATATCAAAGGGACATGACTATCATATTCCATGATATTGTTGAAGACTATATCGATGACATATTAGGAAAATCTAAAACTATGGTTGACCATCCAATAGTGTTATGTAAGATATTTGAAAGATTGTGAGAGTAAAAGTCAGACTCAATTCAAATAAATGTGTGTTTGGAGTAACCTCAAGAAAACTACTTGGCTTTGTCATGTCCCACAGAGGCATTAAAGTCAACCTAGCCAAAGTCCATGTTATAATCAAGATGCCACCACCAATTAATTTGAAGCAAATTCATAGTCTATAGGCTAAGATCCAGTCAATTTGATGCTTCATCTCTTAGTTAGTAGACATATGTCATCTATTTACACAAATTCTAAATAAGGCAGTTGCATTTCACTAGGATTACCACTACCAAATAGCTTTTCAACAACTCAAGGGATATCTAGTTAATCCACTTATTTTTTTACCTCCTATGATAAGGTCATTCTTGTTGTATCTATCAAATACTAACAAATCCTTAGGGCCACTTTTGGTTCAACATGATAATAATGGAAAAGAGCATGTAGTATACTACTTAATCCATACCTTAGTCACATATGAACACAAATATGCACCTATTGAAAAAGCTTATCTAGTCATGGTCTTCATAGCTCAAAAACTATGTCATTACATGTTGAACAATAAAGCTATGGTCATTTTAAAAGTATATCCACTCAAGTATCTACTATCTAAAATAGCTTTACAAGGTATAATGGCCAAATAGATCATGTTTCTTATTGAGTTTGGCATAGATTATATCAATTAGAAAGTAATCAAAGGATATATCCTAGCAATTTAACTTGATGAAGCACCCCCTTGTAAACAAAAAACCACTTGCATTTGATTTTCCTAATGAATCCATAGTGACCATCATTGACACACCTCTTGAGGAGTAGCACTAGAAGCTATAATTTTACATTTCATTTACTACACATGGATGAAGGGTAGGTCTCTTATTTATTACACCATAGGATTTTCTTAAGGATGAATTTCCATTACCTAATATTGACATGATCATCAACTCCATAGTAAGTTATGAAATGCTTTCATTCATGGATGGCTTTTTAGGATACAACCATATCAAAATAAGACCAAAAGACAAACATAAAATAATGTTTACCACTCCATGGGGAACATTTTGTTATCAAGTAATGCCATCTGGTAATAATAATGTTAGAGCTACATATCAAATAGACATGACTATCATATTCCATGATATGATGCATGATATTGCTGAAGACTATGTTGATGACATATTAGGAGAATCTAAAACTAGGGTCGACCATCTAGCAATGTTATGTAAGATATTTGAAAGATTATGAGAGTAAAATTTAGACTCAATTCAAATAAATGTGTGTTTGGAGTAACCTCAAGAAAACTACTTGGATTTGTCATGTCTCATAGAGGCATTAAAGTCGATCTAGCCAAAGCCCATGTTATAATCAAGATTCCACCACCAACTAATTTAAAGCAACTTCATAGTTTGTAGGGTAAGATCCAATCAATCTGATGCTTCATCTCTCAGTTAGTAGACATATGTCATCTATTTACATAAATTCTAAATAAGGCAGTTGAATTTCACTATGATTACCACTACCAAATAGCTTTTCAACAAGTCAAGGGATATCTCGTTAATCCACTTATTTTTTTACCTCCTATGATAAGAAGGTCATTCTTGTTGTATCTATCAACTACTAACAATTCCTTAGGGCCACTTTTGGTTCAACATGATAATAATGGAAAAGAGCATGTAGTATACTACTTAATCCATACCTTAGTCACATATGAACACAACTATGGACCTAATGAAAAAGCTTATCTAGTCATGGTCTTCATAGCTCAAAAACTATGTCATTACATGTTGAACAATAAAACTATGGTCATTTCAAAATTATATCCACTCAAGTATCTACTATCTAAAATAGCTTTACAAGGTATAATGGCCAAATAGATCATGTTTCTTATTGAGTTTGACATAGATTATGTCAATTATAAAGTAATCAAAGGATAGATCCTAGAAAATCAACTTGATGAAGCGCCCCCTTGTAGACAAAAAACCACTCACATTTTATTTTCCTAATGAATCCATAGTGACCATCATTGACACACCTCTTGAGGAGTAGCACTGGAAGCTATAATTTTACATTTCATTTACTACACATAGATGAAGGGTAGGTCTCTTATTTATTACACCATAGGCTTTTCTTAAGGATGAATTTCAATTACCTAATATTGACATGATCATCAAATCCATATTAAGTTATGAAATTCTTTCATTCATGGATGGCTTTTTAGGATACAACCATATCAAAATAGGACCAAAAGACCAACATAAAATAATGTTTATCACTCCATGGGGAACATTTTGTTATTAGGTAATGTCATTTGGCCTTAATAATGTTGGAGCTACATATCAAAGGGACATGACTATCATATTCCATGATATGATGCATGATATTGTTGAAGACTATATCGATGACATATTAGGAAAATCTAAAACTAGGGATGACCATCCAGGAGTGTTATGTAAGATATTTGAAAGATTGTGAGAGTAAAAGTCAGAATCAATTCAAATAAATGTGTGTTTGGAGTAACCTCAAGAAAACTACTTGGCTTTGTCATGTCCCACAGAGGCATTAAAGTCAACCTAGCCAAAGTCCATGTTATAATCAAGATGCCACCACTAACTAATTTGAAGCAACTTCATAGTTTACAGGGTAAGATCCAGTCAATCTGATGCTTCATCTCTCAGTTAGTAGACATATGTCATCTATTTACACAAATTCTAAATAAGGCAGTTACATTTCAGTAGGATTACCACTACCAAATAGCTTTTCAACAACTCAAGGGATATCTAGTTAATCCACTTATTTTGTTACCTCCTATGATAAGAAGGTCATTCTTGTTGTATCTATCAACTACTAGCAATTCCTTAGGGCCACTTTTGGTTCAACATGATAATAATGGAAAAGAGCATGTATTATACTACTTAATCCATACCTTAGTCACAAATGAACAAAACTATGCACCTATTGAAAAAGCTTATCTAGTCATGGTCTTCATAACTCAAAAACTATGTCCTTACATTTTGAACAATAAAACTATGGTAATTTCAAAAGTAGATCCACTCAAGTATCTACTGTCTAAAATAGCTTTATAAGGTATCATGGCCAAATGGATCATGATTCTTATTGATTTTGACATAGATTAGGTCAATTAGAAAGCAATCAAAGGATATATCCTAGTAAATTAACTTGTTGAAGCACCCCTTGCAGACACAAATCCACTCACATTTTATTTTCGAAATGAATCCATAGTGACCATAATTGACACACCTATTGAGGAGTAGCATTGGAAGCTATATTTTTATGGTTCATTTACTACACATGAATCAAGGGTAGGTATCTTATTTATTACACCATAGGCTTTTCTTAAGGATGACTTTCTATTACCTAATATTGACATGATCATCGACTCCATAGTAAGTTATGAAATGCTTTCATTCATGGATGGATTTTTAGGATACAACTAGATAAAAATATGACTAGAAGACCAACATAAAATAATGTTTACCACTCCATAGGGAACATTTTGTTATCAAGTAATGCTGTTTGGTCTTAAGAATACTAGAGCTACATATCAAAGGGACATGACTATCATATTCCATGATATGATGCATGATATTTTTGAAGACTATGTCGATGACATATTAGGAAAATCCAAAACCAGGGATGACCATCGAGTAGTGTTATGTAAGATATTTGAAAGATTTTGAGAGTAAAAGTTAGACTCAATTCAAATAAATGTGTGTTTAGAGTAACCTCAAGAAAACTACTTGGATTTGTCTTGTCTCATAGAGGCATTAAGGTCAATCTAGCCAAAGTCCATGTTATAATCAAGATGCCACCGCTAAATAATTTAAATCAACTTCCTAGTTTGTGGGGTAAGATCTAGTCAATCTGATGCTTCATCTCTCAGTTAGTATACATATGTCATCTATTTACACATCTTCTAAATAAGGCAATTGCATTTCACTATGATTACCACTACCAAATAGCTTTTCAACAATTGAAGGGATATCTAGTTAATCCACCTATTTTGTTACCTCCTACGATAAGAAGGTCATTCTTGTTGTATCTATCAACTAATAACAATTTCTTAGGGAACCTTTTGGTTCAACATGATAATAATGGAAAAGAGCATGTATTATACTACTTAATCCATACCTTAGTCACATATGAACACAACTATGCACCTATTGAAAAAGAATATCTAGCCATGGTCTTCATAGCTTAAAAACTATGTCATTACATGTTGAACAATAAAACTATGGTCATTTCAAAAGTAGATCCATCGAGTATCTACTATTTAAAATAACTTTACAAGGTATAATGGCTAAATGGATCATGCTTCTTATTGAGTTTGACATAGATTATGTCAATTAGAAATCAATCAAAGGATAGATCCTAACAAATCAACTTGTTGAAGCACCCTTTGCAGACACAAAGCCACTCACATTTGATTTTCCTAATGAATCCATAGTGACCATCATTGACACACCTCTTGAGGAGTAACACTAGAAGCTATATTTTTATGGTTCATTTACTACACATGGATCAAGGGTAGGTCTCTTATTTATTACACCATAGGGGGATCTAATCCATAAATAATTCAAAATTAGTTTTCCTTGTTTAAACAATATGATAGATTATGAATCACTTATCACAAGACTTCGATAGGAAGTAAAATGGAATATATATCATCTAAAGGTTCATGGTGATTCTTAATTAATCATCAATTAGGTTATAGACTATTTTCAAACCAAAGATGGCAAGTTGGTTTTATATAAGGCTATAGTCAATACCCTAAAGCAAAAAATTGAACATATCTAATTTTAGCATGTACCAAGGGCTAGTAATAGAAATGTAGATGTCATGGCTACTATCAACTCTTTGATTTGACAAATAGACAAAGCTAGAGAATATCAAATTTTTGCTGAGAATTTGTTTGCATCAACTCATGAACCTTAAATCATTGTGATGATTTGTGATATTGTTGGTCCTAATTCTATCTAGTACTCAGACCTTTACAACTACCTTCATGACCAAATTCTACCACCTAACCTATCTCAAAAATAAATCAAAGCCTTTATTCATCATTATACTCATTATACTCTAATTAGATCCATCCTTTACCACCATAGTTTTGATGTAACTATTCTTCATTATTTAACTTGAAATGAGTCTACACTAGCATTAACATAATTTCATGAAGGGGTATGTAGAGCTCATTCTAGCGGGGTAGTCATATCTAAAAAGTTCTTACATACTAGTTATTATTGGCTCATAATGGATGCAGATGTAGTTACATATGTAAATAAGTGTGACCAATGTCAATGGCATGCTAATGTGATTCATGCCCCATCCCAAACTCTAAAAATGATGTTGACACCATGGCCATTTGATACATGGGGACTTGACCTCATTAAGAAGATTAACCCCACTTTATCTGGTGGTCATAAATATATCCTTACTACCACTGAATATTTCATTAAGTGGGTTAAAGCTATACCCCTCACTTAAGTGACTGGAAAGAAAATTTTAAAATTTATCTTCAACCATCTCATTTGTTGCTATGGTATCCCCTTTGACATTATATCTGATAATGGAGGATCATTCAAGAATAAGGATGTATACTAGCTATGTATTGAATATAACATCACACAACATTTTTATACAACATATTATCCTCAAGGTAATGGCTAAGATAAATCATCAAACAAAACCATTGTCAATATTCTCAAAAAGATTGTTAATGATGTGAGTCATGATTTCCACATACATATATTCATTACCCTTTGGGTATACCATACAAATCATCTTACTACTATAGGAGCCACTCCATACTCACTTGTTTATGGTACTGAAGCCATCCTTCTTATTGAGTTCAAATTACCTTCACTATGCATACCTTTCAAACATCTCTAAGATGATCATGACTATCGAATAGTGTACCTACAAGATCTATACCTACTTGATGAAAAATACATAGCTTCACTCAATAACCTTCAAGCATATCAGAATAAACTTAAAGGCCACTAAAATTAGTGTGTCAAGTATAAAACATTTTAAATTTGTGATCTTGTTCTTAAAGAATAAAAAAAGAATACCAGGGCTGAAAAGAAGCATAAAGGTAAATTCAAACCAAACTAGATAGGACCTTTCATCATTACTACATATTATGGATCAGAAGCATACATGCTTACCACACTAGATGGAGATGAACTACATGAGATGATGAATATTATTCACCTCAAGTGGTATTATGCTTGAGCACTAAGGCGTATTATCTATAAGGACCATTTTAGTGGTGCCATTTTATCACTATTTTTATTTATACAAATATAATTATTATCTATCCTCTTATCCATATCAACTTTACATTTCTGATCTATTGACCAAATGTGTTCTAAATCCTAGTCTTTTTTACCTTGGTTTTTGCCATTCATTACACATTTTTGGCATCAAAGAATTTTATCAATTTCATCAGTTGTTTCAATTAATTTTGATAGAGATCATATTTTGGAGTAGTATGATAGAATTTTTGGTAGTTACATCCTTTGTTTGTTATTCCTTTAATATCATGAATCTTTTTGCTAATTATAACCACCTTTGAGAAAATTAGTACCATTGATATATGATGTTGTGTCCTAGTTATAACTACCTATGGGAAAACTAGGGGAAACATTTGTTTATTAATGGTTGACATACTAACTTGCCACTTCGTATGCCATACTATGCCTTTTTACCACCTGTACCTATTTTATTTGAATTGACTACTACACTAGTCAAATTCCTCCATTATAGGGTAAAACTATAGTGACTTGAGGTCCTACTCTATGACTATGTAGGTAGCGCTTGATACTTGTTAAGGTCAGCATAGTCACCCTTTCCACCATGTTCTCACCATTTTGTGAGCAATCTAAGTTTGAATGCTCTCACCATTTTATGAGCAACCTAATTTTGAATGCTCTTGTCATTTTGTGAGCACCCTAAGTTTTAACATTCTCATCATTTTATGAGCTTGAACCATTTAGTGTCTTTTCATTCTTGATCAAGATGAGATACTTCCAAAATTTCAAAAATATTTGTAAAATCATTAGAAAAAACCAAAAATATTTGACCACTTGTTTGCCTTAAGGATTCTGGTAACCCTTACTAAGTTGCAAACAAACTACTTGTCACTTAGTTTTCCCATCCTTTTTGGCCTTTTCTCTCATGCACTTTTAATTTTTCAAGACCATTCATATTTTTCTATCACATCCACTCTATTTGTTTTCCTCAGTTATCATTTTCTTCCCATCCCTTAGGAGAACTACATTTGGCCTAAAGTTTTTTTAGATATTATATCCATGGAACTATATAGGTATCTTTTACTTGCCTAGTGCATATAGAGATAGCTTGGCCACCCCCTTCCTTTTATTCTATTCACCCATTTTGTTCATTTGTTAATTTGTCACCTATTTTCTATGATAAATATTCATAGGGCTTCTATTACATTATTTATTTGTTTGTTTTTGCTTATTTTTGTTTGTTTGTTTGTCTATTTGTTTTCTTTTAGCATTGTTGCCTTGATCTAGTTTACTTGTGTTCATTTGGTGATTCCTTACCCACACCTCTACTTGAATCCATCCATATTCATATGTTTACATTGTCATCATGGTTTCTATCATTGGTCCATTGTGTTCTATTGAGTATTGGATTTTGGAAGTTAGTCCTCATGCATATTTTGGCCAAGTCCTCATGATGTTATACCATGATGCTTACTAACATGTGCTATAATAAACCTCAAATTTAATAAGTATATTTATAAATGATGGCATTAACATCTCTTCAGCACAAACATCTTGATTCAATCCCAATCATATCCTAAATAGAGTAATTAACCATGAAATAATTTTAACCTTTATTAGTTTAGTTGAGCATCTCCCTACTAGTAGGTTGTTCCAATTCATCATTAACCTCTATGTTAAATTATCATCATCTTCAACCAAGTTTATCATCTCTACCATAATCGAGGTTCCATGATTATAACCACATATGGTCAAATCATTGTACACTGTCCCACCTACATTTCTTAATGATTATAACCACCTTTGGGTAAATCATTGTGTTCTCACCAAATATAATTTTACCACCCAAATAGGGGAATTTTTTTATCTTGTTTGTCTACCCTAAATGGGGAAAAATTATCTTATTAGTTTGTCCTAACTAGGGTAGCTCCATCTTCTCAATGATTATAACCAGCTTTGGGTAAATCATTGTGTTTTCATACCATGTTGCCACTATCAGGTTATAATGCTCATAATCACCTTTAGGAAAACCATTTTACACTATCCCACTTTCATTCTCAATGATTTTGACTAATTTTTCAAAATCATTGTATTTTCACCCCATCATCTTTCTTTTCTTTGGTCCCCTAATTTTGCTTCTTATCAAGGGACCATTTTCCAGTTTACTTGTGCCAACCATTCCCTCAAGGGGGAATCATATAGTTAGTTTATCATCATTGTAGTTTTAGGCATATAATACCTTTTAATTCTTTGAGATTACGTTACTATGCTTATATCTTGCAATGCTTTCCCATATAGAGGCAAACTATAGACACCTAAATCTAGCCACCAATGACCTCTAATTAGGCTTTTGACCAATTTCCACTTAAAGTGCATAATTTGGACTAAAAACACTAAAATGAATTAAATGAGTTGAAATTTATATATTCAAGTTCTTATTTTGGCTACAATATCATTAAATAGGGTAATGTAGTTTATGGGCCAACTAACTTTAATCGGATCATTTTGAGTCAAAATACCAATTTTGCACCTAGGTGCTCTAGATTGCTCTTTTATATCAAATTTATTATACGAGATGCATGTCTTTGTTATTTTTTATTAGAGACATAATAAATGGGAATATTGTTCTAATGTATCTAACATTGACTTCCAATTCCAATCCAGTCAAATTTTGGACCAATAAAAAGGCATTCTGATCAATTTAAGTAATTTGTGCACAAAATGCTTAATCATGCTTAAGAGTTAATAAAAAAAAATTTGATAAATTAATAATTCCATGGAAACTTGTTAAATACTTGTTTTTAAAAAATAATATTGAATAATTTCATTATTAGATGACCTCATTTCTTGGGAAGACATTCCTAGGCTATAAATACCACAAATATCAAGATTATGGGTCTCCCATGCCTCATTAAGACCCTCCATGCCTATTCAATAACACTTTATACCAAATATTAATGGGGATATTTTTAGAATGAATTTCATATTTGGATTTATTCATGGTCACACATCTCAATCTTGAGATGGATGGTCATGGTTGATCCTCAAACCATTCCAAAAATCTATAAATAGGAGGCCTTACCTATTAAATTTTAAGCTTAGTTTGTGCAAAGTTACCATGTCAAATTTATTTCAAGAGATCTCACATGCCAAATTTATGATGCCAAAATATTGATCCAATCTAAGCCAAAGCTACAAGGTGCTAAGGAGAAGAGGATATAGCCAAGACTCATTTGATGAAGACTTCATGAGCACAATTAGAGCAAGCCACTATAACAAACATTTGAAGCATCTAAGAAAGGTGAAGGATCCTTGTATTTATTTACTTTTTAGTTATGTTTTTCATTTTTTTTTGTTATTAATCTCACCCTAGTAACTAGGCCTAGAGATGTATGGTAGTTAGTGTGGTTTTATCAATTTGTTTTTGTTTTGGGTCTAACACAGTACTAATCACCTCTCTTTATTCAAATTCCTAGTTCACATGATGATGAAGTGATGGCAATAATAATAAGTGAGGGAAAGCTTACTTATCATATTTAGATCCCAAGTGGAAAGAGTCTAATGCATAATAATGGGATGTAGATCTTGAGGAGGAATGTGTATCTCATGAGAGAAGTGTTGGCACTTCTCACATTCCATACGTATTTTATGGTATCATGTTCAATAGTGGGTGATAAGTATCCCATTCTATGTATTTTAAGAGGGTCACATGGCCACCAAAGTGACCACCATAAACCCTATTTTGATAATGGAAAATGACCCTTTATGACTCCTCTTAGTCTACACATCTTAGAAAAATGATGTCAAAAGCCTTATTGTAGATAACCTTATCTAAAATGACATATTTGGAAGAGATAACATGAATATTTTACCTTTGTTTAGAGTTTACCCCTTTAGCATAGGTATGATTAATTAAGTAGTGAAACATATCATCATACCTAGGAGAATAAATTATAGGAGTTTTATCTATATAACAAGTTAATTCATCAATAAAATAGGTATCAACAAGATATCAGACCTCTAAAGAGAGTCTACCAACCAATTAGAAATGACTTATCCCTTAATGGACTTTTAGTTGATGTAAGTAAGCTCAAACTCACTCAAAAGCATGATTAGACACCTATCCTTTTGTGAGAGGGGTGGTTGGGTCAAGAATATTCATAAAGATTGAGATATTACTATTAACCATGTTTCATAATTAATAATACAGTGTCATAATCACTTAGTTGTGAACACAATTACTAGACACTCTTTATAAGCTTGCATGTAACATGTTTCATAATCAATGAGAGTGTAATTAATGAATTATATGGCACATTACTTTACATCATCATCCTCATTATCCATCATTCAGACAAGAGACACTTATATTTCCATAATATAATGTATGAGGGGATTATCAAATTTGGCTACCATGAGTATCAAAAGAGACACAAGGAAGTATTTTACTGCCTTAGATACATCCTAATAATCACTCATCTAGGTTAATATAATTATTTTATTATGTAAATTATTGGATAGATTAAATACATAGGTGAGATATAGTATGAATATTTTAATGTACCCCAAATTTTCTAGGAATGACCTAATCCCTAACTCATTAGTGGGGGGAGCATGTCTAGGACTACTCAAATTTTGGCAAGATCGATATCAATTCTATGTTAGGAGATAATTTATAAGAGTATCTTTTCACGTGTGACTCCAAACACACACTATATATGTTTAGATTAATACCATATTCAATTAAATTCATGAAGATAATGTGTAACACTCCTAGAAGGTTAATCCTTCATTTCTCCTTTGTTAGAAGACCATTTCCATACACCTCCACTATCTTATGAGTAAGATCATGGAAAATGTGGGTCATGGCCCTTTGATATGTTTCCCTAACATTTTTAAGGAAAAAATGCATGACTAAATCATATAAGGTTCCACATGGTGTGGTGAAGAAATTTTTGATTTGATATTCATTTAAAATGTGGATTTGATTGTAGTTATAAAAACCATCCATGAGGGATAAAAACTCATAACCAATTTTAAATTTAACTATAACATCAATCGATGGAAGAGTAAAATCATCCTTAGGGTATGTCTTGTTAATATATTGAAATTTAGTACATATACTAATTTTAAAATTATTTTTTAGGATGGGGATGATGTTGGACATCCATTTAGAGTGTAATATACTATATTAATAAACCCTACTTTGAGTAATTTAATGACTTTTATTTCAGCATTAATGTCATCATTGGATTGATTGGCATGAGATTCTATTTTATAGTCTTTGTGTTAGGCACCATGACTATATTTTAGACAACTTCAGGATTGATTCCTACTGTATCCATATGGGAGAAGGTAAAGGATTTAGACAACTCTATGAGTAGTTTCTTGTGGTCTTATACCTCCTTTGATGAAATCTAATATCTGAGCTTGAAGATTTTTGGATTATCTTCAATTATTATGTTTATATAAATAATATCCTTGATAAGGGAATCATTCCCCTTATTGAATTGATTAGGATCCATCAAGAGGTAAATTCCATCACCTTATGTATTGAAAACATCAAGATATTTTTTGAAGATAAATAATACTAAACCTCATAGTAAGATTAATTATAATCACTCCCAAGAGTATATGCAGAATATCTTATGAGATCAAAACCTCTCTTATGGTGAAAATATATGATATCATCATAAGCATTAAATATCTCTAATATGGATTCATAAGTTTCAACTAGGTCAAATCCTAGTGGGCTAGCATCCCTCCAAATCTAATTGAGGTTTGGGTCATTAGGTATTTCATGCATGAAGGATTTTTCCTAATAAAAACTATTAAATCTAACTCATGTATCATTAGGTGGGGACAAAAATGAGAAGATCAAATATAAATAGAGTTGGAAATTTTATTTATCTCTCTTAGTACTAATTTTATATAAAAAATTTAAAAACTTTGGTGACTTCTTGCATAATATATTTTTAAATCTCAAGGTGTTTGACATTAGTATGATATAGTTTTTAGACTTGATTGGTCACTAGCCATGAATGACCTTGTATTTCTAGGTTTTAAGTTCCCAACCATTTAGAGATGAGCATCCCAACAAATAAATCTTGACACTTGGCCCCATATTAGTGTTCTCAAATTCAAGTTTAAAATTAAAAGGCAACACCCTTCCCTTTTTAGAGACCAATATCAATCCTTCTCCCACACTAAAATGAAATTTGGTATCATCATAGTGAATGGATAATTGATCATGTGTAGAGTAAGGGTGACCACTGGTAAATTATTCTTGGTCTTTCTATATATTAACTATGTGTATTTTAATTATATTAGATAACTCCTCATGGGGTTCCTAGTTATAAATATTTAGAGAAATTATAAGTCCCTACCCCTCTTGGTTCAAATAAGAGAATTAGTGGTGCATCCTTTTCCAAGGTATTAATAATCTCAACCATTGACATAGTTTCTCAATTACCAACAAGATTATTAGATCTAAACAACTAATAGTTTCCATAGCTACTATCTCTTTTTCCTCTATTTGATATTTCAATAAGTCTTGATGGATTTATGCCCATTTATTTAAGACAACCACCTTGGACTTTGTAGTCTCTATAACATCAACCAACTATGATGGTTTTGTGACCTCATTGGTAGGTAAGTGGTATTGAATGTGCAAGCCTAGTTGATCACATATGGTCATTTGAATCATATCAAAAGGTTTGGGATCCATTTGGGTCATGAAAACCTTACCCAGATGGATGAATCTAATTTATTGGAATAATATTGAAGGGATGGCCTTAATATTGTGAATCCAAGGTCTTCCCAAGATAATGTTATAATTTATGTCTTTATCAATCACGTATAATTTTATTAACATGATATTTGGACCTAGAGTGACTAGAATCACAATGGATCTTGTTGGGTATAACACACCCCATTACTTGGAATATCACATGGGGACCCTCTTTATTTAACATACTTATTCTTTTTTATATTCTTGTATACTTACATGACCTCATTTATTAATATTATTCATGTTTCTAAGAAAATATTTCATTTTTAAGGTTTTTGACTCATGTGTCCAATATGTTTGACAAAAATGGCATAGCTTTACTTTACTATTTACTCATAATGATTAGTAATCCTTTATCTAGTGTTCAAACATATAAATGGTCTCTTGAAGTATTTATTATAAAAGGTTGAAAATCTCATTTAATTTAGACATTTGAACCACATTTGTTTTAGGATCAAGTTTAAGTGGTGCTTCATATGTTCATTTTATTACTATTTTGCTTTAGAACAAAGAATTTTGGCTTAAATCTTAAGGTATTAGTCTAATTTGTTCATTGCCAATTTGAATGATTATTTTGGACATTTAAGCTTTAAACATAAACATAAAATTTCCTTAAAAGGTTAAAATTGAGAGGGATCAATTTGATTTTTTTTTCTTATTGAACATTGGACTTAATTTTGAGATATTCAAAGATTTTTTATCTCTATTTTATTCATATGTAGTTAAAATTAATGTTTAAATGATCAATTTTTTATTTTTTATTTATTTTTTGTCTCTCAATAGTGGCTTTGGTCAATGTCTCTTTTAAGTCTTTTAAACTTTGACTTAGGCTAATTCATGCTTTCATAGGTTTATTTAGAAGTTTTCTTAACTTAATTTAATATTTATTTTGTTTATTTGTTAGGTCCTCATTTTGATTTCATTTAATAACTTAAAAATGGTTTACCAAGTCAAATTTTCCTTGTATTTTCATAGGTTCAACCCTTTTGAGCTAAGATCTAATGTAAATATGCCACCTATCAAGATCACATTTAATCATGAAGTTTGGAGTATTGAATAATTGGCCAATTACTATGGTAATTATTTGTAGAATCTTTTTGAGTCATTCAATCTCCCATCAGATGGTCAAGATTTGTTTAAGTGATAAACTTTTTTTTAGCATTTGAAAAAAATTCTAAGTCTTTTAGCTTCTATATTCTCCATAATTGTGATGTATTTCACTTCCAAATAAACTTAGTCTTGATTTATATAGATAAATTCTAAAACCTCTTTACTCATTATCAACTAATAGATCTTCCATCATACAACTCATATTTAATAGGGGCTCGATGGTAGTATAGAGTTGATGAGTTCCTAGACTTACCAATATTACAACATGTGTTTCCATCATATAAGTTGGGGACTCAAATCATTAATATAGGATTGCTTGACCCCATAAGACCTTATATCCATATAATATTTTATATTTATTAATCATGGGGGGATCATCATATGGAATGATTGAATTTGATCAATCTAACCCTCAAGGAGCTAGGATGATTCTACATGAAATCATTCTATGAGACATCAAACATACATCAATTAAATGAGGTACTGCCACATGGATCATGATGATGTTAGTGAGTGTCATGAGCCTAAATTATATGGGTGTCTATTTATGAAGACACTATCAAGCCTAGGTACCTAGCTAATTAGAATATGCCGCATGGAATAGGATCAATCATGTTCAAAGTATGCCCCATTATGAATATTTAATTCTAGAGTGACAATTGGCATCATCTTGTAGTCTACCAACCAATGTATAGAATTTAGAACACCAAAAATCCACTAAATGTTGAGGCACATTCAAATATTTGAGATCATACCATATGGCATGATCTTAGAGAGTTGGTCCATGTAAGACTTTAGAGGGGGGACACAAATCTCTAAGGGTTCAATGCCCATTATTTTTCCATGTGGAAACATCATAGAAGTATAGGACTCAAAATACATATCAAACATAGTAGAGTTCCAAAATGCCACTTAATGTTGATCTCTTAGATCAAAGACTTATGAAGGTTGACTAATGATAGATCTATTAGTATAGCCCTAAATACCCTAAACTATGTGATTGTGACACATAAAACCATTATAGGAGATGGAATGTGAAAGACATAAAACACATAATAGTCAAGTGATGATCTCCCAATGTCCTAACATAATGCCATGTACCACAATATTAGGGACTTATCTCATAAAATGTATATAAATCCATGTGAATCCAAAAAGACCTCCCCAAAATGAATATTTTTACATGTTTCATAATCATGAAAAAACCTAGGCATGTCACATCAATAAAATTTGATGAGAAAGTTAGAAACTAGAAAAAAGGGAAATGATAGTTTTGGATTGAAAATGGATGTTTGGACTATGATAAAGACTACTCATAATTCTATTTTGATTACAACCTCATTCACAAGTAAAAAGCACCCAGTTAAAGGTATCATGAATTAAAATGGTGATAAAGAGATCAAAACAAAAGAGACTAATGGTATAAATCATTTAAGTTTTAAGGCAAATGCTTTAGATGATTATAAGGTTTAAATGAAAACCATAAGGGTGCAAATAAAACAAAAATAGTTGGCTAGAATAATAGGTCCAAAGAATAATAAAATGAACATGAAGTTAGAAAAACATGGATCATTAGAATACTTGGTTCAATGGGGATGGAATAATAAGTTGACCATTCAATTAGACAGTTGTCACAACCATGTGGAACTTAAGTGATATGGATTACAAAAGTTGACAATATGTTGAGTGGACCATCTTTTTGGTTAGGTTGTTTTAATAAATTCAAAAGATAATCATGACAAGGGATGGGGAGATATTTTTAATGGGTGAAGATCCATGATTTGAATTCTATAAAATATGATCTAATGTATTGTAAAAAACATGGACATTTTTGTGCAGCAAAACTCTACATAAATTGAGCAAGGATATTACCTACCCCCTTTTTCTTTATCTTGGCTAGTAATTTTAGGTGTGAAGGCATAATGAATACTTTTACAAATAATATTTAAGTGAATACTAGTTTGGTTCTAAATTCATGTTATTATTTGGTAGTGACCCTTTATTTATATGATTTAATAAGTTTAATTAATTATGGTAAGAGATTATAATGATTTTTTACAAATGAATATGTTGTTAGATTGTATAGTAACTAATTTAATTGATTTCAAATTTATATATTTTTTAATTTGAAAAATTTTCAAGCCATTGTGTGCATTAGTTATAGGAATTTTACATGATTTTATTTAATAGAGATTCATAATAATTTGTTAATTTAATTATTTAGAATCTTTCCCATTGTATGACTTCAGTTTGTGTTATGGATAGACCTGGTACCTAGTGTTACAATTCTGACTAGGTAAGCCTTCATATTTTTAGCATTGAAGATCCTATTTTAGTCAAGAAACCACCACTTACCTTACCCTTTCTCTCTTTTACCTTTTTTTGATGAATGCCCTACCCATTGTACTATAATTTTCTTACATGTGTGAAGCAAGTAAAAATAAGTGAACCAATGCAAGTGAGAATTTTTAGGTAGCATAAAATTAATTAATTTTTAGGAGATAAATTAACATTACTAACCATAAAGTAATGATTGAAATTTTTTTTGCCCTTGGGTTTAACCAGATAAATCTTACAAATAAGGGTACATTTTTTCCCATGTGTTGTTACCTCCCTTTATCCTCTCAAACTAGTTAATCCAATAATCATTTCTATTGTGGGTCATAAATGGAGACCAAAAAAAACTATTTTTTAGGTCTAACACACCCTATTACTCAACATCTCACATTGGGACCCTATTTATTTAACATACTTGATTTTGTTTTTGTTCTTTACTACTTACATGACTTCATTTATCAATGTTATTCTATTTGGTATAGAAGGATTTCATTTTTCAAGTTTTAACTCATGTGTTCAATGTGTTTTTGAAAATTACAGAGCTTCACTTTATTATTTTCTTATAATGATTAATAATCCTTTATCTAGGTTCAAACATATAAATGGTCTATTCAATTATTTCTTAGAGTGGATTCAGTGTTCATTAAATTAAGACATTTGAATCACATTTGTTGTAGGATCAACTTGAGGTGGCTCTTCATATGCTCATTCTATTACCATTTTTATTTATTAAATACTTTTGGATTCAATCTTAAGGTATTGGCCTAATTTTTTCATTGCCCATTTAAATAATTATTTCATACATTTAAAATTTAAACATAAACATTACCTTTCATTAAAAGGTTAAAATTAAAAGGGGCCAATTTCATTTTTATCCTATTAAACATTGGACTTAATGTTTATCTATTTAAATATTTGTCATCTTTATCTTATTTGTGTGTAGTTTATTTTATTTTATTTAAATGGTAATTTTAGCAATTTGAATTTATTGTTTTGGATCTCAAAAGTGTCTTACTTGAGTTCATAGTGTACTTTTCCTAGCCAAATTTTCATTGGTCAAGGTATATTTTAAGTATTTTAAACTTTTAATTAGGTTAATTCATACTTTCATGGGTATATTTAGGACTTTTATTAACTTAAATGGAGCTTTCCTTTATCTATTTGCTATCTCTTTATTTTTGTTTCATCATCTAACTTACTAATGGTTTCTCGAGCTGATTTTTCCTTGTATTTTGTAGGTTTAACCCTTCCAAGCCAAGATCTAATGCAAAGATACCACTTTTCAAGATAAAATTCAATCATGAATTTTGGAGTCTCAAAGAATCAACCAATTTCATTGATATTGTTGTGTATAATCCTTCTAAATTATCTAATCTCCCATTAAATGGTCAACATTTGTTTAAGTGATCAACTATTTTTTATAATTTTATAAAAAAATATAATTATTTTGGATTGCATACACTCTAAAATTATTATGTATGTATCCTCTATGGAAACCTAGACCTGATCAAGAAATGTTTAAGTCTAAAACCTCCTAACTCACCATTAACCATTTGATCTTCCATCAGATAGCTCACATTCAATTTGGGTTCATAAAAAAGAGTTAAGGAGCTATCTGACTTCATAATATTATGACATGTGTTTAAATTATAGAATCTAGGGACTAAAGGAATTGATATAGGATCACCTAACTCCCAAAGCCCCATTAGCCATCTGATCCCTTAGATTAATGAATCATGGGGGTACATCACCTAAAAATAATAAAATCAAGTAGGTATCCCAAGAACCTTGTGATCATGCCAAAAAACATGATCATGTTTGATTAAGCCAATCTATGAAGAGCTAATATGATGCCATGTGACATTATATTGGGGGACATAGAGCATAGACCAATTAAATGAGAGACCACCATATGGATATTAATTATGTCAACAAGTGTCATAAACCTAAATTTGATAGACATATACACATCAATAGATCATCAAAATTATATCCCAATCCATTCAAAACATGCCACATGTCACAGTCTCAATCATGTTTAGAGTATCCACCATGATAAATATTCAATGATACAGAACCATGTGGTATCATCCTATATCCTTCTAACTAAATCAAAGAATCTATAAAAATAAAAAATTGCTAAGTGTCGAGGCACTTTCAAAGCTTTGATACCATGCCACATGCCATGATCTTAGAGATCAAATCCATAGAATTATTTATAGGGGAGTGTAGGTATCTAAGGTTTGAAGGCCTATGATGTTTCCATGTGGAAACATCATGTAATCTTGGGATTCATAAGACATAACAAATGTAGTAGAGTTCCCAAAGGCCAATGATCATTGATCTTGTAAATTAAAGGTTCATGGAGGCCAAACAATGATAGATCCATTAATAGATCACTAAAGACCCTAATATGTGTGATGGTCATGAGATCCATAATGCAAAAGACATAAATCATATATCAATTGAGTGATAATATCCTAGAGTCCTAAGATCATGTCATGTGGGATACTATTGAGGAATTTAGCCATGGAATGTATATAAAGGCATTGAAGCCCAAAATACCTCCCCAAAAGTGATATTTTAACATGAATCATAATCATACAAAACATGGCCATGGCATATAATTAAAATTTGATGGGAAAGTCAAAAAATATAAAAATGGGAAATGATGTTCATCTTGAAAATGGATGTTTGGGCTATGATAAAGACTAATCAAAATTATATTTTGATTACAGTCTTCCTTTCAAGTTAATATCATCCAATGAATGATGTCATGAAGTAAAATGGAGATAAATAGAGTAAAACCAAAGAGAATAATGGCATAATTCATTTAGGAGTTCAAGGTAAAAGATTTGGCAAATTACAAGGTTCAAAGAAAAGTCATAAGGGTGAAAATAAAATAAAAGTAGTTTTTTAGAATATATAGGCCCAAAGGATAGGAAAATGAACATGAAGGTAGAAACAATCAGATCATTTTGAATACTTGGTCCAAAGGGATTAAATATTCATTTCACCATTTATTTAGATAACTATCATAACCACAAGGAACTTGAGCAACATGGATTTTAGAGGTTGACAACATGCCAAGTGGAGCATCTTTTTGGTTAGGCTATTGCAATTAACTTGAAAGGAAATCATGGAAAAGGATGAGGATCTTCATGATAATGGGGAGAGATCCATTTTTTGTCTTCTATAAAAGATAGTCTATTATCTTGTATAAAACATAGACATATTTATGCACCACAATACTACTTAAATTGAGCAAGGTTGTGACATGCCTCTTTTTACTTTGTCTTTGTCAATGATTGTCTACCTAAAGGCACATTAAATACTTTTACAAATAATATTGAATTGAATACCAATTTCATTCTAAATTCATGTTGTTATCTAGTAGTTCCCCTTAATTTCTATGATTGAATAAGTTTAATAATTCTAAAAATATATTATAACACTTTTTTCAAGGAATATGTAGTTATATTTTGTAGTAGCTAGTCTAACTGATTTGGATAATTTGTTTTATTTCATGTGAAGATGTTTCAAGCCATTATATGTAGTATCTAAAAGCCTTTTATATTATTTTATTTAATATAAATTCATAATAATATGTTTATTTAATTATTTAGGATCTTACTCATTATGACTTTAGTTTGTGTTATGTCTAGACCTAGTACCTAGTGGTGTAACTATGACTAGGTAGGCCTTCATCATTTTAGCATTGAAAATCTCGTTTCAGTCAAGAAACCATCACTTCCCTACCTTACCCTTTATTTATTTTATTGTTTTTTGATGAATTCCCTACCCATTATACTATAATTATCCTACATGTGTGAAGAAAGTAAAAAATAAGTGAACCAATGTAAGTGAGAATTTTTAGGTAGTATATAATTGATTGAATTTTAGGTGATAAAATACCATTGCTAACTGTAAATTAATGACTATAAATTTCTTGGCCTTTGGGTTTAACTAGATAAATATTTTATCCTATTAGAATAGTTAATCCAATCATTATTTCTATTATGGGTTATATACAAAGACCAAAAAAATTTGGTACTAAAAAGAAGGCCATTGAATCTCTAGATACTTTATGTTGCATTATTTTTTCATTTGTTTTGATCTTTTAGGTTCTCTATATTTCATTGGTTTAGAGTTATTATTTTGACTATTTATAACCCATATTTGGTATCTTAAATAATCTAGATTCCATTGAGAGAATCACTAGATCCAAATTAATCAGAGGTATATTGATTGTATCCTCATTTTAAATATTTAAGATATCCCAAAAGAATAGAGAAATACTTAGGCCTTTAGTCACCCCTATCAACTTCACCTCCAAATCTACTCAAACTAGTCCACACCCATTACTTCACCCATGGATTGGTTACTAAAGTATATAATGAACATCCTTGGTGACATGCATGGCCTACCTAAGAATATGAAGAAGTATATTTTTAGGTTCACCCCTAGCACTAGGATAACTATGGAAGAACATGTCACATCCTACAAAATTTCCCTCAAGATACTCAACATTGATCATGAATATGTAGCATGTAGGTTTTTCCCTTTCACCTTACTTGATACAACTTATGACTAGTTTCTTAACTTACCTGGGGATTCAATTAGAAACTAGAATCAATTCAGTATCATGTTCTTGGCCTAGTTTGGTTAGGTGGTAGAGTCTAGTGTTTTATATCAATAGTTTCCTTGCATGAAAAGGGAGCCTAATGAACATATACATAATTTTAAGACTCATTTTAAAAACATGTATAGTAGGGTGACAAATTTGTATAGACCAGATAATTACATAACATTATATATTTTTAAGAATGATTTATACCCATGGATAACCATGCTCTTAAGGAGAGATCCAATTATCATTTATTTACCTCTTTCCTATGTAGAGGTGATAAAAGTGGATAGGTAAATCAACCCGTAAGGGAACGTGTTGAATATTATTCCTAACTTCCTCCTAAACATGATAGCATTGAATACAATACCACCTATAAATTATAATGTCCCATTTTCATGACCTTTTCAAATCATGAATCATCTTCCTCTACTCCATGCTAATCAAAATCAGAATTTGGGATTCCTAAATTATACTGATAATAAGATGATGACATGATATTATAACTAATATATATTATTAATTATAACTAATAACACACATACCTCCAATCAAGAATCATCCAAACCTAAGCTAGATGTAATCTAAAGGATAGTCAAGAGGTTGAGCAATTATTTCCTTAAATTTCAAAAATTAGTGTGTATTTCAAATATTTGAAATTTTCCACAAATTTCACTTATCAACACAATTTTAGGTGATTAATAGGTAAGGAAAACAAATTGATTCTCCATATAATAAAATTCTTGAGATTAACATCAAGGAGATTACCCTTCCTAATTGGTGTCATGTGTATAACTCAACCCAACATGGGTAACTTGATTTTTTTATAATTTTTTCATGCCTTCGAAATCCTTAGAAAGGATATTGATGAGTATGAGATTATCCTATCCAAACAAAACATTTTAGGTCACTCCAATTTTTGTAGTTCATTAAAATTGCCTTGTACAACCATGGTTTTAGAGACCCTAAAATTTACTAGTGAAGGGGAAAATGAACATGATTAAATTACCAATGTCATCTAAGTTATTTAGAAATATCATAAGGAATATTATACTCTAAGGAACATGACACATCAACCCTTGACCACCTAAATGCTAGCTAACAATGTTACTATGCATCCTAATCTAAATGCTAGAAATGATCCCCCCCCTCACCAAAATCAGGTGATAGTCATCCCACCACTAATAAAACAAGTTATAACATAGTAGAGGATATGAAAAATATAAATTCCAACATAATCCTCCATGAATTGTCACAAATCATTGAGCAAATGGATTTACTTCTTAGGTATCTTATAGAAAAGAACATTTAACCAAAAAATATCATCAAAATCAATACCAATGTTGTGATACACAATAAAAACATGAGTTTCCACCATTCTTACTCATAGTGTAAATATTGGGTAACAATTTACACAAATTCCTAGTTGATTTAGGTGCCTCAACCAATATCATGCTTCTAAGGGGCTAAAATAAATTAGGATTTCTCCTTATAAAATCAAATAAGGTAGTGGTCTAGTTAGATAAGTTTATAGTTAGAGTTGTATAATAATTTTTGAATGTTCATAAGAAATTATAGGCTAATATAATAATACATTAGTTGATGGACACTCAATTTTTCAAGATCCTAGATGCATATGACATGTTGTTAAGTAGAGATTGGTCCAAATATCTTAATCGATATATGGAAACAAACTTCTCCCATATTTGGATACCATAGAGGGGAGTGGAAAAATATATAAAAATTTATATATATCCATGCATGAATATGATGATTATAGAATAGTAACATAGTAAAATAACAAGTTAACTTTAACCCCATGAGTTTGGGTGTCTATACTTTGGCCACAAAATTAGTAAGAAAGAAACAACTTGACCAAGATCAAAATCTAGATATGTGGTCTTTGTATTTTAATGGAGCATATTCTAAATAAGGGTTTAAATTAGGTATTCTACTTATTGATCTTTATGGTATAAAATGTGTAACAATGCATAGAATATAATTTCATTATACAAATAACATAGTAGAATATTAAGCAATAATCTTGGGGTTATAGTTTGTAACTAGGTATGATGTCCATAAATTAAAGTTATATGGTGACTCTAAGTTAGTCATCAATTAAGTATGAAGTAAATTTCAATGTAATATATTTTATTTAAATAAATACAAGCATCATTCTTGGGAAATGATAGAGTCTTTCAATACTTTCCACATTATTATTGTTCCTAGAATTGAGAATGCCATGATAGATTCATTAGTTGTTTTGGTGACTAAACGGTTAGCCTTAGAAAATATTGATTTAAAAAAATTTGAATTGGTTTCATGTCCATCTATGCCTGACAATGTAAAAAAATTGTAAGTATTTGATGATGATAGACATATTTTATATTTCCTTTCTAATTTCAATTATTTATATGTGTAGGCGATTGATGAGGATGAGAGTAGAGATATAAATGAATAACATTATGATTATAATGGATTTATAAACCTTAAGGATAATCATATTAAAATGGAATTATATCAATGGAAATGTTATTTTACTTAGAAAGTCATACAACTAGGTCTGAAAGAGTTATTCACCATGATCAGAGGTCACAAATTATTAACATGGGAACACATGATTAACCTTGAGATATAACTATAGGGATTGAATGTAGTGATGAACAAATGAGGAGTTTGAAAATGATGTTGTCATCATTTCTTAGACTTATGGTGACCTAAAGGTTTTTAATCCCAATGTTATGACACATAATATTCACTTGAAACCTAATAAGAATCAATTGATAGTGCCTAAAACTAGTCAAACCTAATATTAATCCATTATTATTGAAGAAAGTTTAGATTTTATCAATTTGTATAATCTTTCTTATATGACATTCAACTTGGGTATTTAATTTGGTACTAGTAAAGAAAAGAACAGATAAATTGGTCTTTGTGTTGATTTTAGGGATTTGAATCAAGCTCATGATAAATAAAATTATCTTTGTGATCTCTAGATGAGGTCATTAAAAAGGTTATTAGATATAAGATGATTTCCTTCCTAAATGGATTTCAAGGTTACAATAAAGTTTTAGTTGATAGAGAATATCAATTTAAGATAACCTTCACCACAAAGTGGGGCACATTCGCTTATAAAAATATGACATTTAGTTTGATCAATGCTGGCACCACCTTACAAATATCCATGGACATTAAATTTGAAGGACTAATTGGTAAGTTTATTATTTTCTACATGGATGATTTAAAAATATTTTTTGAATGTAGGTCAAACCATTTGAGGCACTTGTAGAGAATATTTGAATGTTGTCATAAGTTTGGTATTTCACTCAATCCAAAGAACTATATTTTTTGTGTGATAGAGGGTGAACTTCTTGGTCATGTAATTATGAAATAGGCTATGTCAATTAACATTGATCAAGTTGATGCCATTTTTAAAATTTAATTACCAAATAGTAAGAAATATTTGAAATCAATTTTTGGTAAGATAAATTTTGTGTAAAATTTCATCTGAAGTTTTGCTAAAATAACTAAACCATTGAATGTTATGTTAAAACATGGATCCAAAGTGGAGTGGACACCTAACTCGAAGATATCCTTTTAATAAATCAAGGATTTCATAATTTAATCCCTTATTTTGTCCAGCCCAAATTATGTAAATATTTATACTTGTACTATTTTGCATCTGATCATACAATCATTATGGTCCTTACTTAAAATATGGAAAATGGATAACACCCTATAACATTCATGAATACCAATTTTAAGGAATTTGATTTAAAATAACTTGTTATGGATAATTAGGTCTATTTTTTGTCAAGTAAGAAAATAAATTATGACATTAAATATTGAGGAACATGTTATATGATATGGTTCCATATCATGCTATCAAAATGATGTTACGCTAAAAAGAGCTTGGAGAAAGAAGAGGATGACGGGCCTCAAAATTTCAAGAATATGGTATTGAAGTTAAGATAGTAAGGATAATTCAATGTCAGGGTTTATTAAAACTAATTTTTGATATTAATCCTTACATTTTTATTATTAAATAAAATTGGTCTCAAGTCAAACACAACCATGGTAAAATCCTATTCTTCATTACCTAATGTATGGTATTCTACTAGTTTGCCTTGATAGGACATAAAAAAGATCATTAAGAATAAAGGATGCCCAATACTTACTAAATAAATATATTTTATATCTTATAAATCATGAAGGGATCTTCTTAAGATGTTTAATAGATGAATAATAACGTGATGTTATGAGTTATTTTCATGATAAATTAAGAAGTAGTCATCCTTCTCTAAAAATGATAACTCACAACATTTTAAGAGATGGTTATTACTGGCCAACCCTATTCAAGGATTGTTCAATCTAATGTGTGGTATTGTCATGACAAATAGATAACTCACGTTGGCACACCTCTTAAACTAGTACTTGAATAATGTCCCTTTTCATAGTGGGTTATAGATTTCACTGGCATCATAAATCCAAATTATTCAACTATTAACCGATTCATTTTACATCCATTGACTATTACAAAATGTGGATTGAAGCAAAGTCAAAAAATAAAAGTACTACAAAAGAAGTGATTTGATTCCTTGAAGAATTCATTTCAACCAATTCAGCACCCCTGTGGTACTTGTATGTGCTAATGGGCATGCCTTCCATTCAAATGAGTTGAATGATTTGGAATATCAAAGCATAATCACTTTGAATTTCTCTTAAAACTATTACCCTCATGGAAATGGTTTGGTTTAATACACAAATAAGAACTCATTGAATGCCATTAACAAATAAGTGGAAGAGAACCCATGTAATTGTATATCCTACTCAAGTACACTTTGTGGGTTGATCAATCAAGACACAAGAAAATCCTCAAGAGTTCACCTTTAAGACTAATATATGGTGTAGAACCAATATTTACAAAGAAACTCAAAGGACCCACATATAGATTCATTCATGAATACATGAAAGTAAGTGAGTTAGGTCAGTTCAATCTATTAGACATGATCCATATGGATGGAATGAGGGATAAAGACTTGTATCAATTTAGTAGGTCCCAAGTGGTTGTGAAAAGTTGGTTTGATAGAATAGAATAAGTGAAATTCTTTCACAATTCAAACTTGGTTTTATTATGAGACAAAGCCCATGAGAAAAAAGGTCAACATTCTAAGTTCAGTCCTCTTCAGATTATTCCTTATCAAGTTGTAGATTTGTAAGGATATAATAATTTTATATTGAAGGATATGCAAGGGAATGACATGCAACTACCAGTCAAATGATAGTTTCTAAATCATCACTTATTAGTTATTCCATATAATTCCATTTCATAATGAACATCATGAGGTTTGCTACATGTATATATTATACATTTTGTTACTTTATTTCCTAGTTTAGTTTTGTGCTTTCTTATTTTAGGTTTTATTTTATTTGTGAATTTTTTGTGGTTGGTTTTGGTGTCTTGTTTGTTATTTTCCTTGTTCTAAATTTCCCCCCAACTTGTTTTAGTTATTTTGTATTGTTTGAACCATTTTTTATTTTTAATGTGTCCTTCCCAAAACTGATCAAAGTTAATTGCTTTCATATCATGAGACATCAGTTCCTAAAAAGGTAATCTATTGATAGTGTTGTTTTGGACCTCCCCTTATTGCACACTATTTATGATTTTGTTTTGGGAAGTGAATTTTACTTGCATTCTATGTTGCATGAAAATTAAGTCTAGGCAGGAAGTAGAGAAGTTGAGACAACAAACATGTTGAAACAAGGTTCCCTCAAGCTTTAATGGGATAGTCATTTAAAATGGTGGATTGATGTATGAGGGTCATTAAAATTTTATAAATTAGAATGTAAGTAGTAATTCTCAAACAAACTTAGAGACTAGAAGCAATTCTTTTGTACATTTTCAAAATTTTGAAGGCATATGATTCTAAACAAAACATGTTCATTTTTATACTTTTTTCTCTTCTTGTCTAAATCTATTAGCTACACTTAATATAATATCTAAATCAAAATAAATCACCAATTCATTTGATTTTGTTTGTTAATCACGAACTTTCTAAGTTTATCATTGTACCCATAGCTTGGTCCCAAATCCTTAATGGACTAAACAATTAAATATTTTGAGAAAGAAATATTTCAAAGGAAACTATCTTTAAATTAAAAATCTAAGTCTTTCTCAAAAGGATGATTTAGGTAAATCCACTATAAGCTTCCCATCTTGGCTAGAAATGGAGTAAGGCATTGAGTGGGACCAAAGGTATAATTATCAAGGCTATGGACATATATTTGGTATAAAAGTAATGCCCATACCATCCTTGTCCCCAAGTTGAATAACCAATAATTTTTTCCCTCTCAAAAGCTCTAATTGCATAGGCATATATAAATTATTTCTTGTGGTTTAAAGAACTATAAAATTATCAATCACTTTGACACATACTGATGGTATTAAGGAGAATTGAAATTAGTATGTCACATATTGAAGTGGACTTAGGTGCTTTCATCTTTCTAGTTTTATCTAAGGATTTATTAATAGTTTTATGTTTATTGTTTAGATGTGAATATTTAACATTTAGGTTCTAAATTCTAAATGGAATTCTTCTTATGGGATTCACTATTTTTGGTGTATAACATGCCCCATTACTTATACTCTCACATGGGGACACTCCTTATTTAACACACTTGTTTTTGTTTCTATTCTTGCCTAGTTATATGACCTGATTTATGAATGTTATTCGAGTTTATATGAAAGGATTTCATTTTTAAGTTTTTAACTCATGTGTCCAATGTGTTTGTTCAAAATCACATATTTTAACTTGACTATTTGATCACAATGATTAATAATCTTTTATCTAGGTTTCAAACATTTAAATGGTATATTGAAGTACTCCTTAGATTGGTTAGATAATTTCATTCAATTTAGACATTTGAACCACATTTATTTTAGGATCAAGCTAAAGTGGTGCTTCATATGTTCATTCTATTACTATTTTGCTTTAGCAAAGTCTTTTAGATTTAATATTAAGGTATTGGTATAATTTTTTCATTGTAAATTTGAATGATTATTTTGGACATTTAAGATTTAAACATAAACATAACTTTCCTTAAAAGGTTAAAATTAAAAGGGGCCAATTTCATTTTTTATCCTATTGAACTTTGGACCTTATGTTGAGCTATTAAAATATTTGTGATCTTTATTTTACTCATGTGTAGTTTAAATTACTATTTAAATGGTCATTTTATCAAGCTGAATTTATTTTGTTGGATCTCAAGAGGCTAATTCAAATTTTTAGTGTACATTTCATAGCTAAATTTGCTTTGGTCAATGTTTCTTTTAAGTCTTTTAAACTTTGATATAGGCTAATTCATGCTTTTAATGGTATGTTTGAGAATTTCATTAACTTAAATTGGGATTTCCTTTATTTATTTGTTAGGTCTTAATTTTTTCTTCATCGATTAAGTTACTAATGTTTTATCAAGTCAATTTTACCTTGTCTTTTCATAGGTTCAATCCTTCTAAGCTAAGCTCTAACACATAAATGTCACCTATCAATATAATTTTCTATCATGAAGTCTAGAGTATCAACGAATCAACCAAGTCCATCGTAAGTCCTTTATAGAATCCTTATAATTTATCAGATTATCAATGTTCATTCAAATGATGAATTATTTTTTAGTATTTAGTAAAATTTAAAAATCTTTTGGCTTCTAGATTCTTCATAATTATGACACATGTCATATCCATATAAATCTAGGCCTGATCAAGCAATACCAAAGTCTAGTACTTCTTGAATAACCATCAACTATTCAATCTTCCATCATACAAATCACATTTAATAAGAGCTTGATCATAGCAAAGAGTCAAAGAAATTCCTAACTTGTCAACATGGTGACATATGTCACCATCATAGAATCTTGGGAATTAGAGTATTAATAGAGAATCACCTTACCCTAGAATCCTCAATATCCATCTAATCATTAATATTAGTTATTTATGGGGGGGGGGGGGAATCACTTGAAAGAAAGCAAACCAGATAGGCTACCTAAGATCCCCATAATCATGCCACATGGCATGATCGAGTTTGATCAATTCAATCCTTAAGGAGATATGATCACACCATGTGGCATCATCCCATGGGATATCAATCATAGAATGATTAAAAAAGGGACCACCATGTTGATCTTAATAATGTCAACAAGTATCATGACCCTATATTTGATGGGTGTCTATCTATAAACAGAGTATCAAGCCTAGGTCCTAATCCAATAATAACATGCCATGTGGTATAGGCTTAATAATGTTTTAATTATGTACCATGAAAAATATTCAATACTATAACAATGCATGGCATCATCATGTATCCTACCAACCAAAGTAAATAATCTCAAATAGTAAAAATTGTCTAAGTGTTAAGGTGATTTCAAAGCTTCAGGATTGTTCAATATGGCATGATCTTAGAGAGCTAGTTCACACAAGGATTTAAAGGGGGATTTAAATATTTAAGGCTTGAAATCTTATGATTTTTCAAAATGGAAACATTTTATAATTTTAAAACCTAGAAGATATATCATACATAGTAGAGTGTTTGAAGGTTTTCAACCATCAATCTCCTAGATCAAAGGATTATGGAGGTCAATCAATGATAAATCTAGTGGTATATCCTCAAATACCCTAAGATATATGATGATTCAATGTGGCACCATCATGGGAACTATAATATCAAATACATAAAACATAGATTAGTTGAGTGGTGATCTCTTAGAGTTATAAGATCATGCCACATGGCACAATCTTAGGGACATGGCCTATAAAACACATATAAAGGCATGTGAATCCAAATATACCTCCCTAAAAGTGAGTTTTTTATAGTTTTCATAATAATAAAAAACTTGGTTATGTCATATAGATAAAATTTTATGGGCAAGTTAAAAAATATAAATATGGGAAATGTTGAATTTGGCTTGGAAATAGACATTTGGACTATGATAAAAAATACTCATAGTTAATTTTTTACTACAATATCATTTAAAATTCAAGAGAATCCAATAAAAGGTACCATGAAGCAAAATGGTGATAAAAATAAAAACCAAAAACACTAATGTTAGAATTCATTCAAGATTTCCAGGCAAAGGATTTTGTTAATTATAAGGTTTGAAAAAAAACCAAAAGGGTGAAAATAAAACAAAAATAGTTGGTTAGAATACATAGGCTCAAAGGACAAGAAAATGAACATGAAGGTAGAAAAAACTAGATCATTTAGAATACTTGGTCTAAGGGGGGATGGAATCTTTAGTTGACCATTCAGTTAGATAAGTTTCAAAATGATAGGGAATTTAAGTGACATGGATCATAGATGTTGACAACATGCTGAGTGGAACAAATTTTTGGTTAGGTTATTACAATGAACTCTAAAGATAATCATGGTAAGGGATGGAGAGATTTTTTCTAATGGGGAAAGATCCATTTTTTGAATTTTATAAAAGATAGTATAATGTCTTGTAAAAAAAATTGGGCATTTTTATTTGCCAAAACTCTACATAAATTGAGCAAGGTTGTTACCTACCCATTTTTACTTTATTTTGGCTAGTGATTATTTGACTAAAGGCATATTGAATACTTTTATAAATAAAATTAAAGTTAATACTAATTTTTTTTGGCATTTATTGTGTCTTATGGTAATGCCCCTTTATTTTTGTGATTAAATAAGGTCAATTAATGCTACAGAGGTATTATAATGTTTTTTTCCAATGAATATGTAGTTAGATTGTGTAGTATATAGTTTGATTAATTCTAGATTTTTGTTATGTTTAATTTGAAGTTGTTTCAATCCATTATGTGTAGCATATTCATGCCTTCTACATGATTTTATTTAATAGATATTTAAAATAATATGTTCATTTAGTTTCTTAGAATCTTCCCCATTGTGTGACTTTAGTTTGTGTTGTGGCTAGACCTGGTACCTAGCCATACAATTAAAACTAGGCAAGGATTCATATTTTTAGCATTGAAGATCATATTTTAGTCAAGAAACCATCACTTCCATGCCTTACCATGTTTTGATGAATGCCATTATTATTTTACTATAATTATCTTACCTATGTGATGAAAATAAAATTAAGTAAACCAATGTAAGTGAGAAATTTTAGGTAGCACATAATTGATTGAATTTTAGTTATAAAATACCATTGATAAAAATAGAGTAATGACTAAAAATTTATCAAACCTTGGGTTTAAGTAGCTAAATGTTAAAAATAAGGGGATATTTTTTCCCATGTGTGTTTACCTCCCTTTGTCCTCTCAGACTAGTTAATATAATAATTTTTATATTATGGGTCATAGACAGAGACCAATAGTTCATATATAGGTAGACTTGAGTCAATCATAAAATTGAAACATATTACAAGTTATCAATTAGTTGGTTTCCATATAGCTAAGCTTTTATAGGAAAGAAAAGGAAATAATGTTCAAAACTACTTCATCATCAACCATGGATATCTTTACATAGTTATTATAGATCCATAATTTTAAGAAAAAGGCTAGATCTCCCTTCCTTTCCAATTAAAAATCAAGAGGGAGACTACTAAGGTTAAATAAATAGCTAATTTTATGATCATCTTGCCAAAGTGGAAACATATCTAGATCAATATGATTGATTTAGGCCTATGGTAAGGGAGTTATGTTGGATAAGTTCCCCAATTATAAAGCATAAAAAAAAACCAAGTTATGGTTAGGTGAGTTCTTAAGAAAATCAATAAAAAATTGTGGGAGAAGGTTTTCATAAGATCTAAAATCAAACAATAATTCCCCATAGTCCTAGGAATGGTCTTAGTATCCAAGACACTTGAAGGGTGGTGAGTCATGGCTTGATATTTACTGATGTGAGTAATTATATTCACTTCCTCTTCAAATTCCAACTCTATAACCTTTATAATTCTATTTTTTCCTTTTATTCCCAATTGGGGGTGACATTGGAAATGATAGTTATAAAATTGGATGCTTCAACATCATTTATACATGCTTGGATAGGCTAATTATTCAAAACCATTTGATTTTATAAGCTATCCTAAGTCTGGTTTAGGTTAGCTCATACTTGGTGGTTTGGAAAAGGGTTGTAAAAAATATATAGGTTTGATTTTGAGGCATGATGGGACCATTATAAATGGATTTAGGGTTTTCTCCTACATTCCCTAGTAACATGTATATGAAATGTTTCTACCAATCCTTAGGGAGCTTTTGGATTAATTTTTTTACCCCTTATAATTAAGTATCATAATCAATAACCTAGCTTAAGTGATAGTTTATTATGGGATAATATTATCTAGGCCTATGATTTGGTCTTGGTTGACCAAACCCCTTTTTATTATTCTTTGATAATAGGGTTGGATTTGGGACTATGACAAATGATCAATTTTTTGAAACTAATTCTAGCTTTGGTTTTGATATTACATGTTATGGAGTGGAGGTAGATTAAATTTTATTACATGAACTACATGTGAGGGGTTTTGGTTCTTAACACATGTATTGTTATTTCTTTAGTGTTTTTCATGGATAGAGACTAATTATTATTTACATGATTTAGATATTTACCCTAGCTAGTCATGCCATCAGTGGTCGCATTCCTATTTTAGTTAAGGATCTTAGGACCTTGATTATGGACAATTTTTCTAGCTCACATTTTTGAAACTTATATTGTTTTGGTTTGGGGTGATAATGTGACCATTGGCCCCATATATTTGATGGCCACTATCAATGGTTACTTGATTAATCCATAAGGCACTTCTAAGATTGTATTCATAAGACTAGTTGGGAGAATTATGACGTCTTTCCCTATTTCCTTGTTAAGAGAGTGAAATAAAATGTCACATAATTTCATCTAGTCCATTTGAGACACACAAGAAGTTGAATATATAACCTACCACTATCACATGATTAAATTGGTAGTTGATTCATTGTGCTCTTATTTTATATGAAGGAATTATCAAATGTCATTCTTGAAAAGCTTATTCATATTGAAAGTCTTACGGAACTCAATGTTAAATTATCTATAGGATTGAATGAACCCCTTAGGGAGGTGTTAATATCAATAAAATTTGATTTTTTTTAGGATTTTAATGAAAATCTTAGAAATAATAGCATCCAAGGTATGAGTTCCCTGACAATAATGGCATAAGCCTTAATGTGTGCATTGGCATCATCTTTCACTTTAAAATTTAAAAGGTCTAATAGGGTACACTAAAAAATGAATCCTTGTATTTTGAAAACAAGGGGTTTATTAATATTCTCATCATAGGTTCCATGTTTTTTAAGTTTGTAGTTGGCATGGCCAAACTAGACTAGAAAGGTGCAATTGCATAGGGTTCACTTGGATAACCACTAGGAGTAATGCAAGAGGCTTGATAAGGTGAATTATAATAATCTATAAAATATTTATTTAGATGTGTAGTCTTGGAGAACATATGGAAATAGGGAGGAATATTTTTATATGTATAATTATTAGTGATTTGTTGAGGGGAGTACATTATTTGCACACATCCAAAAGGAACATAGGGTGGCACATGGTTAGTTTATAAAGGAGTATACATGGGAGTTACATAACTCATATAGGTAAAGAGTGGTGGATTATTAGCCACCACATTGGTTTATGAAGGTGTATTTTAGGTTAATACACCTCTCATTAAGGCTTGGGTAAGAGATTGGTAAAGTCGAGTAATAATAGAGGTGTATGCATTAGGGACTCTATAAGTAATGATGTCCCCAAGGGTTTGGTTAGAGGCATATATTGGTGGAGGTGTATTCATTTTTTATGTTGGGAGTGTGTACACTTATTTTTTTATTGATTGATGAATCATTATTTAGAATGGAATAGAAGAGGCATGAGCTAGGGTAAGAGGGTTTGGGTTCACTCCTTTATTCAGATATTATTGGTTTTTTTATAGATAAATAATGAAACCAATCAGGGTATTGATGATTTGATTTAAGGCAATGGTGACATTAAGCTTGGGATCCTCCTATACAGAATGGGTATAGGTGAGATATTAATTAGTATGGAAATATTGATTTAGAGTGGGATCTTAAGGAGTGGTGGCTAGGGTTTGAATTGGTGGATTAGATACATTTTAACTTCCTCTAGGGGGATTTGTAGCCTCTTACATGTAGTTAACATTATCCTTTAAATAACATATCTTACCTAGATATTGGTCATACCTAGTAGAGATTTCCATATCTAGTTTTTAAAAAATAATAAATGTTCTAGTATCTATATGAGGATTGGCTACACTCCCTCAAGGTTATATTCATATAATTAGAGTCATTATGAATTAGTAGTTTTAAATATGTCCTACACCTCATGAATAGGGATTCCACTCCTGGTTTGAGTATTCAGATGAGAATTTTATCATAGGATTTATAATCTATGTTGGTTTATAAATTATGGTTGTTATAAATTACCAATGAATACTCATGGTAGTTAATTTGGCTCCTTTTATATCCATTTAGGCTAATATATTTACCTATTTCCTATCCAAACATATTCTAGGGTTGTATGGATACTCTCATAATAAATGGGAGGAGAGTGGAAGATGGAGAATGAAGGACTAAGAAGATTAATAAAATGGAAATGAAAAATATGGAAGTATTTCACATTATGTTAAATAATTTGTATGCATGTGAATAACACATAATAAACTATGAACTCCAATTCTCAAATTTGGGTTGATAGAACCAACATAATGGATGGGTGATTGGTAGAACTACGGATTCAGTTGATTATTATATGGGATAGGATTTATAATAATGAGTGTAAATGGATGTTCATGATGGAAAAATAATAATTATTCCACGTCAAATTACTAATTAAAATATTCTAAGTGGAAACATAACTCAAAGTCCCTCTATAATGGAGATGAAAGGAGGTGAAGCTCCTGGTCAATACTAGGAATGTTAAGACAAAATTGGTTTGGTTAAATGAATTGGTGAATTAATTTGACTCCATCAGGTGACATATTCCATGTCAATTTCATACACAAATGTCAATTATATATGATGAGGATATACCCAATAATAATAAAGCAAATGGAAACAAGAATCTAGCCTTAAATCATATTGTATTGAAAAGTTAGTTTTGTGGGAGGATGTTGATGGGTTGATTTTGGATTTTATCCTATTCATCAAGGGAATTGAGATAATTTAAAATTATATGTGGGGTATGTGTGGAATTAAAAACCTCAATTCTAAGCTTAACACTAATATTTTATTGAGTGTTGATAATAGTACCTAGTTCTCTAACTCTATGAAAGAGACTTATTCTATGGATGTATGGATGCTTCGGGAGTGTCATCTAAGAGGATAGGTGAATTTATGTATAATATTAATATTTTTTTATAAATTTTATATGGTTTTTAACTTTTTTTTTATTATAATAAATTTTTGGTTAATTTTCATGCTTGTTGTACAAGTCTTTGGTTGTTGATTTATTTTTAGTTTTTGGCAATGTTTTAATTAAAAATAAAGATAATTACCTTATGAAGTTGAATAAATGGAAGTAAGTAAAAATTATTAGATATAAGTAAATGAAATAGTACTTAGTTTTTTAATTTTTTAGTTCACTTTTCAATGCATGTAATACTATAAATCAAGATCTAGCTAACAAGGTAAATGTTGACTTCTAGATTTTCTAAGTGCAAACCAAATGTTTTTTTTTTTGCACTTTAAAATTATATATAGATTTTTATATTATAAAAAAAAAATTTTATAACGTTAAAATTAATTAAAAAATTTATATCTAGACCCTAAGCATCAATACTACCAAGTATCTAAGTATTCCCTTGCATATACAAGCTATAACTTTTTTTTGGTGTTTCTAGGTGAATGGACACTAGATTTGAATGATTTGTATGCAATTAAAATGATTATGTAAGTTATTATTATATAATTTAATACAATAAAAAAATTACTCTAATAATTAAAATCAATACCAAGATATTACCTTCTCCTCTCTTAGGTTTGACCAGAGTTTTCTTCTTGCTAGTGTGTTTGTTTGTGCACGAACAAGAGCTTATTTTGAACTAAAAATTGAATGTTTTTGTAGATTAAATTATTTGGTTTTATTTAATAATATATTCATGGGGATTTATTTTTAATTTATATACTTTTAAATAATTTATTGTATGGCAACAAACAATAAAGAAACTAGCTAATGTTTTTTGGCAAAGACATGAAGAGAGAAAAAATATTTTTCCTATTTAATTTAATTTTAAAAATAGATATACAATATCATGAAAGAAAGGAAACTAATATAATATAATATACTAAAAAAATAAAATAAACTAAAACTATAAAACTCTACCTTATTAAAATGTAGACAAACTAGAATCAATAGATGTATCTATTTTTATGGTCCTTAATGTGCTAACTCTTCCACTCAAAATAATTATTTTAGGAAATCTATATCCTAGGAGAATGATAAAAAAATATTATAAAATGGGTAATATGAGATTAAAATAACTAAAAACAAAATAACGGTTGATTATGGTTGGTTATTACACTGACTACATATGTCTGGTTATAAATTCAATGACCTTCCTTACTATAAATTTCGTAGTCTAGCACAAAAATGATAAAATTAAAAGCTCAAAATAATGGTAAAAAAGTTGTGGATAAGTAAATATTCAAAACTCAACCTCTAATGTAAATTTATAGATCTAAAATTCATCTAAAAATGTAATACTTGTAGAAGAATGAAAGGTTCAAGGGTGAATTTAGCTAAGTTGAACTGGGAGTAGAACTTACGATAGACTTTAGAAAGACTAGAATATAAGAGGGAGTGATTTGGGACAACATGGAGACTAAATGAAGGTTAAAATAACAAGAAACATAACATGAAGCATTCTTAATGCATGAAAGCTTGAGTTTTAGAAGCCAAAATTAGAATATAGATAAGTGGTTATAAAACCACCCTATTTGTAGGAGGTGCTTATGTAACCACCTATATTTGTGACAAAAATACTTTATATTTATAGAAAAATACCATGTCAGTGATAGTTCCATCAGTGCAATTTGTGAAACTACCATGGTGGTTCTATCATTTTTAGGGTGGTTCCGTAATGGACCATGGTAGTTGCATAATTGAAAGGACTGGTTTCATCATCAATAAAAGATTTTTAAAACAAGCTAAAAGAAACTACAAAGCTAAATAAAAATAGAGTTTGAGAGTTAAAAAATAGAGATAGTATTAAGGTATAGAATATAATATTTGAGATAACCCACTCAATCATATCACTACATCATCATTGGACATAGAATTGAGAATGTCATACCATGCAGATTTTGGGTGGATGTACCTACATCTCAAAAACATGTTTTCAAGGTGATCCAAATGATTTGATATTTTTTTTTAAAATAGTGATTTCATCTTGATAAATAAACATAATATCATTAATCAAAGTTGTGAATTCTTAATCCTTTTTTCTTTGAAATGTTCCCTTTGCATTCATAAGCTTGAAGGGCATATTCACATAAACATAACTAACCCAAGCTGTAGTGATTTTTTTTGTCTCTAAGATTATTTTAAAATAACTTTATTATACCAAATAAAATCCATATAGCATTTTAATATACTTATATCTAGTCACCTTTTGTATCATTTGATCAATGTTGGATAATGGATAATTATCTTTTAAGGGTATTTTATTGAAATTTGTAAAATCCACACATAGCCTAAAATAACCATTATTTTTTATAACTATAAAAGTGTTTTGAACCTATGAATAATACATTAAAAAATATATAATTCCAACCTCTTTTAATTTTCTTAGTTTAATTCCCATTTTTTTTTTCAAAGTAGCTTTAATGGGTCTCTATTTTTTCTTGAAAGGTTTCATTCTAGGTTGTAAATAGATTTCATGTTAGAACACATCCTCCATATATACTATTTTATCATATGACCATGCAAGATAGTCTCTATATTTACTTAACATATTGATAAACACTATAGCCTCATATTTTTTCAATCATTTACCAATAAGTATTAGTCTAGGAACAATGGTTGTTCCTAAATTCACATTTATAACATCTTGAAATACTAGAACAATTTGATAGCTAATTATATCAAAATTATCAATATATTTTTCAAGAGTCACCAAGGACCTTTGGATTATGTTAGTATTCAAATTAATAACTTGTTTCACTAATAAAACTTCTTTTCCTTCATGTTTCTCAACATAAGGCTCAAAATCAATAGCTTGATTTTAAAACTTAACCACACTATTCATGAATCCAATAATTTGATTACCATATTTACACTCTTTTTAGTGATTAATATTATCATTTACTAAATTTCTCACAATAATTTTCAAATCATACCTGAAAATGGGTGTGACAACATTATTTTGGTAAAGAGAGGCATGCACAACCAAATGGTTAACAATGAAATTTAGTGACCTTTTGATATGTGTGATATTAAATGATTTAAATAACTCCAATGGATCCAAAATTCATTTATATATTTTTTTAGCCTCTCATTCTTGGTTGCGTATACATTTTTAACCTACTACACCACTAATTCTATATCACCATTCATAATGTTGTTTTTAATATTAAATTTTGAGTTCGTATTGAGACCCAAAACCAAAGCCTCATATTCTACCATATTATTTATGTATTAAAAATATAAATTTTTATGTAAATTTTAAAAATGATCCTTATGTACATAAGGTTTTTCCTCACCCTCTTCCTCCACCTCATTAATTTCTACAAAAAGGGTTTGGTAAAAAAATATGATTTTGGTCATCAAGGAAATAAAAAAAAAAATTATCTCTATTTTATGGACCACAACATTTCAATCAAAGGGACCATAATTTTCAATTGACTCAACAATAAGGCTATATCACACACACAATATTTAGACATGGGATTTTTTGAATGAAAATGAAAAGAATTCACATCTTGGATGCATGATTATAAATATTTTTCTTATGACTATCTTATATTGTGAGGTTGAGACAAAACATTTTTACTAGGACAACAAGATTATCTTCAAATATTTGACTCTTTTTTTCAATTGGATTTCAAAAATGGGAGGGATCCTTGGCAATACTTGTGAGGAGTGGAATTTTAAATTTGTATTTTCTCATAAGGTATTTGACTTGGTGAGAAATGGTGGATTAATATTGTTTTTGGGAATAACAACATGATATTTGATTATGTTATCATTTATGAATTATCACAACATTTACAAGCTTATACTTTCCTTTTTTATCCTTGATTTTTTTACTTGTTTCCTGAACTATAATCATTATTCACCTATTAATTTTTAACACTTACAAGAGATTGAATATAATCATCAAATTATCTTGTAAATTAATATTTTAAATCATTTTAGCTCATAAATACTAAAAATCATGAGAAATCATATAATAGTTATACACCATGTTAACTATATCTTCACTAAAATCAAATATGCTAACAAAATCATCACTTTTTGGTCACTATCAACATAATTATTACATTATATCATAGATTAAATAATAACACAAGAATAATGTGACATAAAATGTTAATCACACCATTTAGATTCTCTCACTTCATTAATATCATTGAAAATAGTAGAAAGTAGGTCAGGTGTTTCTCTTTCAACATACTTGTGATCAAGCCTCCTTTCTTGATGAAATGGCCTCTTTCCATTATCATTTGATGTTACACATTTTATTCCTTTATATTTATTATGTGATTTATATTGAATGTATTTATTATTTTTCATTGGAGGTGAATTTTTCTCATTATGATCCACTCTATAATACAAATCCTTGAAATCTCTCACGAGCTTATCTAACTTCTCATGCACACTTAGATTTATTTTTTGGATGCTTATCTAGGTTTAATAATTCCACTTTTCCTATTTTCATATGATTTCGCATGGATCTTATATTATTATAAATTTTAATGTTTATTTCATGAGCTTGCCTCAAATTAGTTGGACGTTTGGCATTGTGTTTTTTTTTTTTTCATCAAATGCTTCAAAATATTGTGTACATTAGGAATAATAATTATGATCCCCATATATGGCTCCAAAAATATTTTTTACTTGTTTCTAACCTTGGGGTTAGAAAGGATTCAACCTATTCCATAAGTACCTAAGATCACCTTGGTCTCCCTCTTATGTCTCTGAAAGTGTTAGGGCATTCCAAAATGGGGATTATTGGTCATCATGTCAAGGTAGTAGGTTCAAGTGAGGTGATATGTCAAAATATGTTATGGTGGTTTTCTTTTACACCCCCACCCTCCCCCACATTTTGAGATTATTTCAATTTCTCTCTTTGTATTAGTTATGTATAAGGAATGACAAGTATTGAAGTGGCCCTAATAGTCTAAACCTACTCATATAGAAGATAACACAATGTTGTAGCTCATGACCTATCATGAATCCATATAAGTATGGTGAAATCATACAAATTATGGAAAGATCATAGAATTAAATATGTTATAAATAATATGTGGTAACCTTGTTTAGGTCTTTAACATGTTTAATGGTTTTTTTATAGATATTAAGGTAGCCTCTATTTGAAATTTCACTTGAGATCATATGTATTGCCTTTAAAAGGGGTGTTTGAATATGGAATGATGTTATTTTGACCCCAAAACATAAAAATACTACAAATTATTCCCTCAAAGGTCTTGATGATCATAATAATTCCATGATACAATGGTTTCATATGCAAAAGGGTGTCATTTCATAAGTTAAATACTTCTATTTTCCACTAAAGGGGCCCACACATGGGAAATAATGGATTTTGAACTTACCCAACTATAATTCATGTTTTTAAACATTTATTTACCCCTCATTTCTATCCTCTTTCCCACCAATAATGTGTAAAGATCTAAAAACTTGAGAAAATGTAGGAAAATGATGTTTTACAAGTGTTTTAAAGTGAGTACAGATCTGTATAATATGATCATGGTCAAGAAATGTCAATAATTTATAGAGGGAACTAAGTCCAAACATCCTGTAAGATAATCTAGGAATTTTAATTAAATTTTTTTCAAAAACCAACATTTCCTTTCCATCATCCTCCTTAGTAACCTTGAAAGGCCTCTTAGATTACTGTTTAGTATGGATAGGGGAAAGAAGATGATGACTTGATTTATAAGATAGAAGAAGGGGGTATAATGGCCTTATGATCCTTAGAATTGGTTTGAATAATGATGGACCATGATTTATTAACAATTGTTAAGAACTTAAGGTAATCATAATAGCCTTCTACATCCACATAGGGTCAATATTGGAATGGTTTTAACATGTTTCTAGGCTCATTAAAGAAAATGGTAGTTGTATGTTCCTTATACAAGTCATTAAGGTCATGAAATTGTAATATCCACCCCTGGTTCATATGTCTGAGTCCATGGGAGTAATAAAACTCTAGGTTATCATAAGTTATAGATTGTACGTAATGTTTCCTTGATGATGAAGGACATTCAATGCATATATCTAAAAATGGGTAGTGGTTTGAGATTGATTGATAGTTTATTAGAGTCATTTAGATATTTTTATCTCCTTAGAAAAAATGGAATGATAAAATAAACCTTTAACTCCCTCAATATCCTACCTTCAAATGGGACTACTTGTGTATTTGAACTTTATTACAAGGGATAATAGAGTATTCCATGGTGATGGCTATTAGAGGTCACTAGAGCACCATAGAGTAAATAGAGGTATCATGAATTCATGTGTAAGAGTCTATATTTATAAATATAAAATATTCTTATTCACCTCATGGGAAATAAACTATGAACTAGTCTTCCAATGCTTTCACAGACCTTTTTATCAATGTTTAAGGTTAATTAGCAGAGTTTAAAGTATTCATGGAATCCTAGGATTCATTTTCTCCATTCATGCATCTAATTAACTAAATTTAGGTGTTATACATTGTTTAATTTATTAAAAGGGGTGTATAAGGTCCTATATTTGGTCTTTTACATGAATAAACAATCTATATGAACCTATTGAGGAACCTCTATTATCTAATGGTCTCATCAAGAAAATTCACCCCATAATAGGCTCTAAGTTCTAAGTTTAAAAATCCATAGGACCCTATGACCATCACCTACAAGTTAAGCCCAAGGCATGGAAACAAGTTAAATTTCTCCATAATAATATCAATGGTCAGTGTAACTATGATAAGAGGGTATTTTTAGTTGTGAATGTTATTGGCAAACTATGACCAAGTACAAGGGATCAACTCATGACCTATAGATAAAGCACTTTCCAAAACTATCATATATAATTGAACCTCAAAGATGATAATAAGGGTCATATTTTTTTAATATGATTACCTCAAGAGTGTGAATTGGGTTCAAGGAAGGTCAAATATATCCCAAACATATCACATAAGCTTTCTTTTTTTTCATGGGTTTGTGTAAGAAACTCCTTGATAGTTAAACATCTAAACCATCACTAAACAAACTATAGGTTGTTTGCATTCAAAATTATATGTGAGATGATATAGGAACATATAAGGAAAGGATATGTAAAATGATGAAAAAAATTAAGTCCATGTTGTTTAAGGACAAAGAAACTTGAAGGGATGACCTAGCAAGATGACTCAGATATGTATAGTGAGCTAGGTTTACTTAGTCAGTTAGGGTTCCTAACTGAGGTGAGTAAAAATTTCAAAAAACATGTAAGGTTAATACTAGGTTGATAATGATCTCCATATTCCTTAGGATTTCATATGATGGTGATATAAGCTTGGGGTGGCTATCTAGTTTTGAATGGAAATTCAAGACATATAGGCTTTTATGCCTAATAATAGGAGTTTAGGAAATAGGGTTGAGAGAATACCTATTTGAAATATGATACCAAATAATGAGAACATGTCATATGAGGATTTAAACCCATCAAAACTATATATGGAGAGGATATAACTTGTTCTATAATTCCAACTAGTCAAACACTGAGGTTGGGTAATAATACTTAGGACAGACATAAGGGAGAAAGGAAATGAGATGGTGGTTAGGGAAGCTAAGGAAAAGTGTAGAGGGTGGATATTAGGTGGAAAGTGATTATATGGTGAATATTAATCAATAAAATACACCTTCAGGTAACTCAATGTCCTAAAAGTTAATATAAGCTTGGAAGGCCTAAAACCTTCCTTGAACCCTCAAGACCCCATCTCCATCTTAGTGATAGAATCAAACCGCCATGGTAGGCCTAAGGCCATGGATATGTATAGTGATGATTTAGTTCCTTAATAAGGTGTCATGGATATATGAAATTAAGGAATTAGTCAAATTTAGCCCTACCATCCCTCTTAAGCTCCACTATCCTAGTATGCCATCTTGAACTGGTAACTATAATGCTTATATATTACATGGCATGATGACTCAAGCCCAGAGATCTTAGGGGGAGTTAGGGACTGCTATTTACTTAATATCCATGGAATAAAGAGTTTTAATAAGGATTTAAACTTTATAAACAATCCTTAATAATGCATTTCACATAAAATACTTAGTAAAGAGCTCAAAGGCTACCAAATTTCACTCACAACTCACCGTACAAGTTGCATGGGACCAAGAGATGTTCAATATTTTTTAATGGGTCTATGGGATAAACATCCATGACAATAATTTTTTCATTTGTGGCATATAATCTATAAACCATCATTAAGATGGTAGGCCACCAAAACCCTCTCTAAACCTTGATAAAGGCTTGATGAAGGAATTACACCCTCAAATTATTTAAAATGAGGTAGTTGAGACTTGAAATAGTATTGAAAGTCCCATTAGGTCTCATGATCACCTAGATGAGTCATTGGTTAGCACATGTAAGGTATACAGTGTATGAATCAGACCTAAAAATACTACTCTAAGACTATATGCAAGAAATTATAAGAGGTACATACATTATACATGTTTCTAAGGATGGAGAGATATCAACAGGTCTTAAAGAGATGCATTATGATCACCTACAAAGGTATCCACCTCTAATAGCCACCCATAGGCATAATTAAGTGCTTAGTCAACTGAATATATGTGAAAAAAGAATAATAAAGGGGCTTAATCAAATCATTATAAATGATTATAAGGATCTAAAAAATAAATTTAATACTCTTAGAGATTGTCAAGTACACTCACCATTCCATTTTAAAGTTAAAACTCAAGAAATCTACCTTTAGGTCTATTGGTCTAATACCCTCTCAAGGTATGACTACTTGAAGACTAAAAATATATTAAAATAAGGGTTAGATGAGACCTTAGAAAATTATAGAGATGTAATTAAAGGGTTTTAAAATATTCATGAGGTGTTAGTTTTCATAAAGAAGTGTAGAATTGGTTATTTTTTGCCTAAAACTATCTTAAGAGTGTATAAAAGATAAGATAGTCATTCAAAGATCACCTTCTTGTGATCATAGCTATACGTAAGCTATACACATGTACCCTAACTACCAAGGAAAATTTGGGAGGGATGTGTACTTGAATCTATTTTAATTTATTTTATAGTTAAAGACCCTAGGGCTATGAACAATTGCTAAGACTTTAAACCCCTCTAATCCTCCATAAAACCCTAATAGAGACCCAATGGAGTAAATATTGAGGAATTAAAATTTAAATGAATATAAATGGCTTGGGATATACCTATAAATCATATTTCACTCTAAGGAGGTCCCATCAATGGCATTGGTCTACATAGATAGTTGTATGGATCCATTAGAAACACTATTTTGGCAAGATTTTGTGATAATTTCAAGGAACAAAGTTATAAAAGGAGTTGAATATCATGTATTAGGGTATTATTAATCATGTTTCACCTTTTAAAATCATAAACTATTCTAAAATATCTCTATAAAGGCTTATACCAATCTACACTAAAAGGCTAGTCTAGATGTGCTAGTAAGAGGTGACCTATTAACTTAAATGAGATAAGTTGTACATGTTTAATATTTAAAAGTAACATATCATGGTGTAATTTGATTTATCAGACATAAAACATGCTTAATCATCCATCTTAAAGGATATATTCAATCCCCATGGTCATTCAATTAGGTAACACTAAGAGATTAGGCCTAATTGCCTAATAGGACTACTTGCTCAACTAAGGGAGAAGCATATTAGCATAGAGGGATGTTAAAGTAATAGATACATGTCATGGACACATTTTTAAACACATTATGAGGTGATAAATCTCATTTTTCATTTATGAGGGAGGATTGGGCAATTTTCCATGTTTTATTAACATGCAAAAAGGAGGTAGGCTACTAAATGCTTCATGGAGGCCTGAGATTCCTTTGTAACTATAAAAATAAGAGGGAATTGACCAAGTTGAATTTTTTATACTATGTATGGGATTAACCTTGGTCAAACATAGACATAAAATTTCCTAAAAGGCTCATTAAAGACCACTCATCACCAAGGCAATGCATGATAAAAGTATGGGACTGCTTGTAACTACTCATGGAGTGGATTATGATCATTCATGAACTCCTCATACATTATTCATGACACATTATATTCTCCCTCTTATCCATTGGTTTATAAATTTAGGATTTAAGTCCATTATACTTATCCCTTAGCTAGGTATGATGAGACTCTACCCAAATTGTATCTTATAAACCTTTTTAAATAATAAAAAAGACTATTTTAGATTTAATTAACACCTTAGTATGTTATATGCTTGTTGATTTTCAGAAGTGGTGATGTTTTATTCTCCTTTTTAGGTCATTTTCCTTACCTTATTATTAGGATATCATTCTATGTAGTTCATATGATGTGTCAAAGTGTTGGTAACTATGTTTGGAGTGTAATCTAGTTAGTAGTGTTCTAAAATAGTCCTCTCATCCATAAAATTAAAGTTTTAACCATCGACCACAACCTTCATGTGATGTACTAATGCTTAGGTTCCCCTTGGAAATCATGTGTAGTCACTATCCCTTGTTTGATTTACATAGTGTTGATTAATTATCAACTAGTGTGGATGGGAGTATCTTGGTGCATCACCTCTAATAGTATAGGTTTAAATTTCATGCATTTCTATATCACTTTTCATCAGTAAGACAATAGGTCTTAGGAATTTACATTAATTTATGCACAATGGGATCTATCCCTTTAAAATAGAGGTTTAGTCCATTCATAGGTCACCTAAAACCTTAGAATAATCTCATGTTACCCTAAACATGGAAAGGGTCTAAATAATCTTCTATAAAAGGGTGTAATTTTGGTGAGTTAATATTTCTAGAATGCCCAATGGGACTAAGATTTAAGTGAGTTGGATAATATAATTGTATTATTGTATGATATCAAAGATATTCAATTACTCTAGTGGTAGATATGCATTCAAGTTTCATGCCAGAAGTGGTCACAATGTCTACATATAAAGGTAAGGAAGCTAAGTTTATTGAGTTATCTTTGGACTTTGATAGAAGAAAGAAGTACCCTAGGTCTGATCCTAATCCTACACCCCCTAATTATCCTAATATTACTCAACAAAATACTAATGCAATCCATACACCTCTAATGTCTAAGCCTAGACATCAAGATTTTATTCCCTTTAATAGTGACAAACCCTTAAACCTAAACCAATTTGATGATATACATGTTTTTTAACTTAAGATCCTCCCATATTTCACATGGTAAAAATCTACCACCCATGTTGAGCATATTATAGGCATATATAACCTTTATTTAGCTCACACTGTGAGTAAAGAAAATGTGGCAATGAGGTTATTGAATATTTCCTTCAGGGGTAAGGAACTTCAATGGTATAAGGGCTTAACACCTACTTTTATCAATACTTGGGTTGAATTTGGGGAACCCTTATGGAAACATTTTGAGGATAGGACTGACCACTTGTCTCTAGTGGAACAACTCACCATAATCAAAATATCTCCCCATGATTTTATTATAGACTTAAATTATAGGTTCAAAAGGCTTGAGATAGGATACCAATAGTAGTCAATACCACCCCAAATTATTCCTTTTTGCACTACTTAAGATCCCTTAATTTGGATGTGGTATTCATGATACAGTCCATGGGATAGAATATAATTTTAGATGCTTATGAAGTAAAAATAAGGGAAAAAAATTGTCTAATACAAGGAAGAAAGGTTATCCCAATACCCCTTATGCCTTTTTTACCAGAGATATAGCCCATTGTGCCTACCATTTCTCCTCAACCAACACTAAATAATCATGATCAAGTAGATTTCAATCAAGTAAATATATTGGGTAAGATTTAAAGAGTTTCTCAAGGCATATAGTGATAAGATAGTGGCCTTGGATAGGTATAAAATTCCATCTCATAGACCTTATCAATCCTATTAGACCCATCTATTCAATAAGCCTCCATATCAGTCTAATCCACAAGGTCAAGGGAGGATTCCTCAAGTAAGGCTCTATAACAACTTTAATCCCAAATTTACTATCACTTCTAGAGCACTAGTCCTAACTCAAAATAACAATACTCAATAAGGTCAATGGTCTAGATAATGGGGGAAACCTCATGAGACATCAATAACTCCAAGTGGTGATGCTTGTTAGGCCTCTTTTATACATCAAAATCAATCTCCTCAAATACATGATAGCCAGCCTCCTACACAACAAAAAGGTCCTTGTACATAACATGGAGAGAGTCCTTTCATGACTCAATCTAAGATTCCAATTCAACAAGGAATGAGTGGGATCAAAGGACCATCAAATACCAAATTTGTCAACTTTCAATAAGAAGAACATTATTTTAAATAATTTGTAGCTGATCAACTTGGAGGTGTAGCCATGGTGGAAAATCCTATTTAAGTCCATATAAGGGCCAAAAGGAGAGAATTTTGTGATGATTTAGAATTTGGAAGAATATCTTCTCCATCATCCAAATTAACTCAAGAGGATAATGGATAAAATACATCCCCTAATAGTTCACCAACTTAGAATATTCAATATGGGAAAGAGAAGAATTATATAAATCCATTCATACCCAAATTCATCCAAGATCCATGTGTTACTATCATTCCTAAACTAAATTTAAACACTGCTATCTCTCATATCAACATTTTGAACAGATGAAGAAGGCCCATGTCAACATACCTATTTAGGATACCTTGATAATTCTAAGAAAAAATGATATCTTCTAAGAAGAGTTATCTAAAATCCACATCTTGGACAAATAGGAAAAAAATGTAGGTGCATTCCTAGCCAATACCAAGCAGCCTCATGAGTCTCAAGCACCCAAGGTAAACAATCCCCCTCCTTTTTATCTCTCTATCATTATAGGTAATACCCTAGTACACAATTTTATGATAGATAATGGGGCTAATACTTCTATCATGCCTAGGTCTATACCATATAAGTTGGGTTTAAATTATGAACCTAATTATAAAGGGGTATTAAAATTAGATTGGTCTCCTACTAAGACTGTTGGTGTACTTAAGGACCCAAAAATTATATTGATTGCTTCTCCTAATTGTACTATATCCCAAGATGTGGTGGTACTTGACTTGCTTCCTTATTTTACCTTATGTTTGTCTAGGGATTTCACTACCAAGATAGGAGGCTATCTCTCTTTTTACTAGTCTTATATGGTCTTTCAGACTAGGTATGGAATAAAGGTCACCATAAGGTCTGAGACTATTTCTAGGTTCCATTTAGAGCCTTACATACCTAATTTGTCCAATGCCAATTTCACTACAATAGATGAATATGAATACCCCAATGGTCAACATCTAATTGAACCACTTGAAGGTATATCAAATTTTCTTCTTGATGAACAGGGTTAGATAACCATGGCTATTATAATAAATGATCATTAAAGAGATAGGTTTGGGAGTATATTATATTCATGAGGAAGGGTTGTCATACCAACTCTTATTATCCCAAACTAAGACCATGATGGAGTGTGGAGTTTATTATTTTATGGCTCTAGGTTAGATAATGGAAGTGGGGTAGGTGTTATTCCTATCTCTCCTTCCAAAAAAAGATACTTTTCTTCCTTGAGGTTTCAATTAAACTACACATGCAATAAAGTAGAGTATGATGTCCTCATCCATGGATTGTAATGGTCAAGAATGAGAGGCATTAAGTACCTGCAAGCCATGGGATTGAGTGAATTAGTTATGAATTGGGTGAGAGTGAATAATTAACTCAGTAATCTAATATTTAAGGCATACAATCATAGGGTTTGGGACTTACTAGAAGACTTTGATGCCTTTGACATTTACCCAATCCCAAGAGAGGGAAATCAACATGTATACTAGTTGGAAACCATAAAAGCATAGTATGATATTCCATGTTGGGTCAAAGACATAAAAAATTAGTCTCAAATAAAGGTATTATGTAGATCTCTAGTCCTTGATAATGAGGTTATATGGAAAATATTTGAAAATGATAAGTAGATACCAAGTTTCTTGTAATTAGAGGTGGAATTATGCTCAATAAACTAAGGTAGATTGTATCAATAGAACATTGATTAGATTATCCAGTTGAGGATAAAAAAATTAACTAAGGGATTGGTGACCTTAAAAATTATATTCAATGAAGATGAATAACTAAGGAAAGACAAATTTATTATATCAACAAAGGAGGAGCATTATGATAAGGTCACTATTTTCAAGGATAGGCTGCTCAAAATAGGAAAAATAAACATAGAGGAAGAGAAGGTATCCTTCATAAAGTTATGTCACTAATTTATAGACATATTTTCTTAGGAGTAAAATGACTTGAAGGGGTTTGACCCTAGTTTGGCCTAGCATACCATAGAGTTGGAGGCAAGTGCTAAGCTTGTGAGACAAAAACAAAGACTGATCAACCCCATGATTGAGATCCTCATGAAGAAATAATTGAACAATCTCATTAAATCCAACATCATCTTCACCATAAAACACTCTTCATGGGTAGCTAATCTTATGCATATAAGGAAGAAGACTGGGGAGATAATATTATGTGTAGAATTTAGGGATCTCAATAAGTGTCATTTAGATATCACTACCCTTTACCATTCATGGTTAAATTTATTCAAAAGGTTTAAAGTTCACAACATTTATTCTTGATTTAGGGATACTTAGGGTAAAATCAAGTGTTAGTGAAGGAGGAGGACCAACACAAGACTATCTTCACAACCAAGTGGGGCACTTATGCTTATAATAATATGCCCTTTGGACTATCTAATGTAGGGTCCAAATTATAAATGGAAATGGATGTAACCTTCCAAGGACTCATCAATGAGATGGTTATCATCTACCTTGAGGAAATCAAAATATTTTCCAAAGATCCCAAAGATAATTTGACACTTGAGGCTAATATTTGATAGGTGTAGCTAGTATGGGGTCTTCTTGAATCTCAAAAAGTGTATTTTTATAGTCCATAAGGGTATACTTATGGGACATATTATGTCAAAAGAAGGCCTCTCTATAGAAATTTATAGGATAATTTATATCCTTGATACATCACTACCATACATAATAAAGGATTTTTGAATTTTCTAGGCAAAATAAAATTCATCAAGAGGTTTATCCTTGGGTATGAGAAATTGGTAAGGCCTCTAACCTTCATGCTGAAGAAATATAAGGATTTTACATGGACCAAGGAAGATAAAAGTATATTTTAGGACATAAAATAGGAAATTTCCCAAGAACACACCCTTCTCAACCCTAATTTATCATGGAAATTTTTCTTGTATGCATTATTAACCAATGATACTATTTTTACCATACTTATGTAGTAAAATAGTGAGGGTTTTGAATAGTCCATTACCTTATTTATCCAAGCATTGGATGGGTGTGAAGAGATGTATAAATTTGTGGAAAAAAATGTATTTACAATCATGATAGGTCTCAATAAATTTAAACACATGGTGTCTAATAAAAAAATTTATGTCATGGTGGTTCACCCTAGCATCAAGGACTTCATCCTTAATAGAGACTTGAGCAAAAAGAGAGTAGGTTAGGTGACAAAATGAATAGAATATGACATAGACATTAAGTTAAAAATTCTGGTGAGGGGTAGGGAGCTATGTGAACACTTTTAATTATATGTGAATGAGGATAAAGAGGCAGTTTCAGTAATGCAAAGTGATCCCCAAGAAACTACACCATCTCTTGCTAGCTGGACTCAATACATGGTAAGATTCTTTCAAACATGAGAATATCCTAAAGTCCTTAATAGGAAAATAAATATTTAATAAAAAATATAATCCATCCCTTATGTCTTTATTGATGGGGTTATTTTCAAAAAGGATCTTGATGGCATGCTCTTGAGGTGTGTAGAAACTAGCCAGGTTGATAGGATCCTAGACCAATTTCATGATGGGCCTATAGGATGGAACATTTTAACCAAGACTATAGAAGCAAGGATCATAAGAGAAGGATAAATTTATAAAAGTTTTTTCAAGGATTCCCATGCTTGGGTTAGGAGGTTCCAAAAGTTTGATATGTTCATAAGGAAGTAAAGACTAGTTGCCTTACCCCTCAAGCCTATGCAAGTGGAGCAACCTTCATATAATAGGGCCTATAATTTATAGGTATGATTCAACCTCCATCTAGTTTAGGACATAGGTGGGTCTTTACTACTATTGACTACTTTAATATATGGGTAGAGGTAGTCACACTTAAAGAAGCAAATGAGAACTCAATTTTGGAGTTTAATGACAACTTGGTAACCTGATTTGGGATCCATTTCACCATCATATCAAATAATGAACTAGCCTTTTGTTTTATTATTTATAAATATTAGAGTTATATTCCTAAATAATGAAGTGGTTGAGAAATTTAAATAAATAAAAAATATACTTTAATTATCCTCCTGATTTGTGTAAATACATTGTATTTTTCCTTTTTCTAAATGTAGTAGGAAGTGAGAGATTAGAACTTAACTTATTTTGGTTGATCTAGACTGAGACAAGGTCTAATACATGAGGATCAGGATTGATAAATAGTCAAAAATATTTTTCTAGACTTAATTTATTGATTGGATAGGAGAACCAAAAATATAACACCCTATTGTTTGGTGTGATAGTCCTATTTTAGTGTTGTTGTCCTTAGGTTGAAATCTTTTTGGGTTTTATTTATAATTCTTGTGTTACATTATCACTAAAATTTTAAGGTTTGGGACATCATAAAGCTCATTGTGTGCCTATTTTAATCTTCAAAATCATTAGAATATCCTAGTTCTTGAACTTGAATGAAAACTTGGGAAAGAGAGAGAAGGGGTTAGTGTGTAAAGGATACACTAGATGCACTTCACACCCTATATGTGGGCACACTCTTACATACCAATACTCTGCAGATGGATTAAGCTAATGTAGTTCTCCCATTGAAGTGATTGGTTTAATTTGTGTATGATAAATGTAAATAGAATGTGAAATTAGATGTGATGTAGTTAGCTAAGTACTAGTGTAATGACTTTATTAGGCTTGAAATAATGTTGGAAGGTTGTATACAAAGAATAAGGAAGAGTGCTCAAGTGTACTTGCTTGTATTCTTACCTCTCTCTTGTAAAGGAGTGATAACCATTTTAAATAGACTTTGAATGGATTTTTATAGGGAAACTAATGATCATGGGTTAAATGAATTTTCATGAAGCCAATAGGTAAAAAGATAAAGAACCAAAAGAATCTGATCATTGGAGGCAAAAGTGAACCTAGACAATAGTGCCAAAAATAGGACACCTTGGGTTCTAGTGCTCCTATCCTATTTAGGTGTTATTTTCCTAAGGGGAAGAGATTTATGGCAATGGATCTATGCCGAAAAGGGTTGCCTAGGTCTGAAAGGGCTAAGTTTGGAAAGATTTAGATGCCTAGGAATCAGTGAAAGAAGTAGCCTAAAAGCGTTGTGTGAGCCAATAGGAGGACCTATGGATTAAGTATCTTATCCATATTGAAGTTGTACAATTTTTCATTTTAAATGATTAAATTTACCCCTAATTTATTCTAGTGATGAAACAAAGTTAAATACTAGGATAACGGAAAATAAGAATCATACCTAAACTTACCTATAAGAATGAAGCTCATGAAGTTGTGTGATGTTGAATGTGAATAGAGAGAGCACACTATGAATTATGAATCTATAGTGATTCTATATTGTGATGGATTGTTCTAAGTGTTTGTTGAATCAAAAATAATATCATGAATAGAGATGAGTTCTCAATTACCTATAATGTGGCTTAAGAATGCAAAAGTTGGCCCTTTGGCTCAATCATCACCAGCTATGTGAAGCTATAAAATCATGTGTGTATTAATTGATGTTTAGACAGTGTGCCTAATCCTTCTAAATAGGTGGCTAAATAATACAAAAGTTAAATAGACCTTTGGATCTATCATTTCCCTATGAAGTAAAGCTATGAGGTGATATTGGTATAGAATGGATGTCATATGAGATGGCTCATGGAGTCCATAAATGTGCTATAAATCTAACAATGTGGTGTGGATAACTAAATGTGTGCTATAAACTAGGCCACTCTTGGCCATTTTTAAAGATGGAGGTTAGGATTGTATGAAAGCCTCTCTAAAAATGATGTAAAATGCTTATGCGAAACCAACTCAAGAACTTGGGTACTTGAAAAGCTAAACTTGTATGAAATTTTAACTCAAATGTGATCTCAACCACTTGTTGAGATTGCCTGTAACAAAATTGAACTCAAAAAGAAAATATCAATGTGCCACACACATTTCCCCTAATAACTAATGTTTGGAACATGGATTTTGATATGGAAGTTATGACAACTACATAATCTAAATTAAAAGTGATAACTATCACGAAACACATGATAACCCACTATATCTAAGAAAAATGAATTGAAAATGTTGAATCTGACTGATTTGGAAGTGTAAAAAATATCCCTAAACTAAAATTTTTGCCTCTCTCTAGAAACCTTGAGTGTTTTCCTACCTAGATAGGATGCCAAAATATGGACACCCCTATGTTTTGATATACTATCCATTTTTAGTGTTATTTTCTGGTGTGAAAATTGACTATTGATCTAAAATTGTCATTGATTTTATACTATGTTGGAACGATTTGACCTTTGGCTTCAGTATTGAGTGTTCGAAATGCTGCCATTTTGACTATTAGGAGGCTTTATCTCTATGACAAACTTCTATTTTATTCCCCCTCTTCTGAGGGTAGGAATTATGAACTTGTTATGACTACCCTTAGAAGAAGAGGAGTCCTACAAATGTGCTAAGATTTACAGATACAAGATATATCATTGAATATTTGAAAATATATTTCAAGATATAGAAATATTTGAATTTATATATTTCTAGATAAACAGGGGTATGCCTAGATAGATATAATAATGTAAGAGCATGTGCATGATACTAAACTAGACTGATAATGTGAAATATTAGTTAGTTTTCTAGTAAGCATGGAGGGATGAATCATGATTTCCATCATGGCATCCAAGAAGTAAGATAAATGTATGATTGAAATCATGGAATTACACATAGTGAGGAGAAAAAAAGCACACAAGAATACAAAACAAGAAGCATACAAAGGTGTCCAAGTGGCCATGTGAACAAGGGACATGGACACATGTCATTCAAACTAGAAGATAGACATACAAGGCATATTCAAATGCCACATACACATACAAGTAAACAATAAAAGTAGGCATGAGATCCACAAGAACATGAAAGATTAAAAATAAAGGAAAATGGTAGATGTCCTAAGGCACACACATGAATAGAAGCAAAGGACACTGGTAAATGTCCTAAGGCATAAATAGAAGATAAGAAGCAACTAGAAATACAATCACACAAGCTATAATAAGTAAGGAATTAAATCAAGAGTAAGAAATAGAAGATACAAACACATCTAACTAATCAAAGAAAATGTGAAAGTATGAAAAAAAATATGTAGTACAAGACTAGGTATATGCCAAAAAATACACGAGTGTTATGTACTAGTGAAATGTTGATGTAGTAATCTATGTAATTTAGTAAGGAATGTGCATCAATGTGATAACTCAGAGTGTGTAGTGTAGGAATGACATAACCTAGATGGTGTAGTCATGTAGAAGATGCCCCTCATGGGTGTGTATATTGATGTATGTCTTGAATGTATAAGTAGAAATGCCCCCTCGATGGGTAGAGTGAAGCTATTAAAGCACTAGATGTCACTACAAAACACTCAAAGAAGATGAATTGAAGCATGGTAATGTAGATAAATTGACATAAAATAACATGAAATACCAAATTTAATTCCTATCATGATAGTAGTAATGTAAACATGGATGATGCATATAATTAAAAACTATTTTTAGTGTTTTTGAAAAATTTTGAATGTTTTTTGTAGTTTGAAGTGTTATATTATTTTTTTATTTTTGAAAATATTTGAATTATATACAATCAAATAGGAGATAATATGTATAATCAATACTACAAATAAATGATACTAAACGATGAGTTTCTTATGACATCCCTTATCATGGTGTCTTCTATCCAATAATGGGATCGTGTCTGATCATGAGACACAATGGAGTGTCTAAGATTATGTAGCTAAAATATGAGGACATTGTAACCAATCTAAAATATTTGAACTAAAAACTAAATTTGGGGTCTCCTTATGACTCTAAGAAGTGGATGAAACTATAGGGCTCTTAGGGACCCATCTTAAATTAGGAAAAGAAACTCTATGAATAGGTGCTCTCTGTGTAGCTATACTAGACCATAATGTAACTACTTGAGGTGTGGACACTACATCTAGAAGCTGTCTAGATTCTTAAAATTATGGAGGTGTATGAACCCTCTATACTAGTGATCGATGTTATAACTATGGATAGATCAGAAGTGAAAGTTTTACTAAAACTAGAGGAAAATCTAAAACCAATGAGAGAACTGGAGTTGGTGACTTGAAGCTAGTAGATGGCTCAGAAGTGGGGAGTGGTAACTCATAGGAAACTCTACCAATTTTAATAACCTAATTAGTGTGAATGAATTTCATGTATTTATGAACTATATAATGTACTAACCTAATTTTTTGAATCCATGGTCAACCAATTAATATGTCAAAAACTCCTGCACTAGGAACTATAGTGAATGGTATTGCCACATATGTACGACCAACCTATAATAAAAGTACTATTTCACCTAATGAACTCAATATACACCCACTAAAACTATTGATAACTATTTCTATTAGAGTGATATCCTACTCTGAATAACTCAAATGTTGTAGAAGTGTGAAAGTACACATGTTAAGACTAGAACTATTGTCGATGAGTACTCTGTGAATAGGCTAAATATGAGTATGTTGTCTAATAAATAGTGTATTGTGACTTGTATTATCCTTGATAATCTCATGATCTGAAAAAGATATCGAAGGCCTAGTTAGAACTCTAGACTCATACACCCCTATCATACCACTCAAAGGATGTGATTCCACTAAAGGTGCTTGGTATGTATCTAGTGGAGGATGTGTATGGTATGTATGATGAACACATGATGTGTCCTCCTCTTATTTTGAATACTATGGAAATGGATGTAAAAATATTTTCAAAGATTTATATTATGTTGGTGTTGCTTTTTGAGGCTCAACTAAAGTTCCCAAATCAAGTAGATTATCATCAATCAAAGCCTATATCTTATGTCACAAACTAATGCATTTGTTTTTTGTATGGCCTAGTGCCCTATGAAAATCACAAAATACATGTTGATCATATCACTGTAGAAGAGGATTTGATATATTTGCTTCTTGAAAATGAGGGAGAGTGATGATGTTACATTCCAATAATTACTATAAAACCCTGGCTGTAGAAATGGGTAGATTGGTAAATACATGACAAGGAGGTGTTGATATAACTACACATTGAGTGGGCTCAGAAGCTACATTAACTATTGGTTGATTCTGATTCTTATTATCATTGATTTTGACCTTGTATGGGACTTTTATATTACTCTTATTAGTTATGTTTGGGATACTTTAATACTTAAGTTTTCCCATTGAAATTAACTTGACTTCTCTTCCTTTGACTGTATGACATAATTTAGTGAGGGAAAATAATCTTTTGAATAGAATAGATTAATGTAGTGATAGCAGAAGGATCTATTTGAATGTCTTATATCTCTTGATTAGCCATGGGGCTAGTTAAATTATCCAAAATAGTCTTGTATATAAGAACATAATTCATGAGAGGCTAATTTGACCTTTGTTTCTACTATGAAATATGTGCATACAAAACCTTATCACTAATGTTGATATTGAAATGTGCTAAGAACATGTATACTAAAGGATTGAATTCCATGACCAACTAATTTGGTAAACTATAAAACAATTGTAAGGCATAATCCTTTAGGATTTATGGAAATAGCTTGGTAAGTAGCTAGTCATTAGGTACATAATATAAGCATGCTAGGTGAAAATATCTCAAACGTGTCTCTAGATCACCCTTATCATCATAGAGAGTAAGCTTGGGTTGAACAAATCCTTATAGAAAGCGTGTAGAAATAATATGATGTGCCAATGGTGATTGCAGAAGAGTAAAAGAATCCAAAGCCTATGTAGGTCTAGTGGTACCTTTCTCAAGATGTTGCACTTTAGATTGAAGATATTTTATCTCTTACATAAGGGTTGTCACATTAAGAGATAGGGATGTACTAGTTGTAGCTAGTATCATGGAAGAAGGTTGGGCTACTATAGGGGGTTGTTGAGACATAGTTGCCCTTGTAGTGTTATTTTTAATTGGCTACTCTATGGTTTGAGAATATTTCCCATTGGTTAATTTTTGCTATTCTTTTTGTAAAATTATAAGCATGTCATCTTGCATATTTGGATGTTTGGTTAAGAGTTCTTAAAGTTTTATTTTATTAGTTTCATTAAAACTAGTGTATTGAGCCATTAGTAAAGTAGGAAAACAATTTTAAATGTTTTTAAATGTTTTATAATATGTTTTAATTTTCAATGTGCTAGAAATGGAAAGTAATGAATATAATAAATGCAAAGTCCAAAAAATAAAGAATTAGAAATTGTGCAAAAAGGATACTGAGCTACCAAACATGTAAGGTGATACGTCAAAATCAATTAGGTGATAATATATACAATTAGGGGTTTTTTATAAATATTATTTTCAGCATACTATGAAATTTTGAATTTGAAATTGATTTTTTGATTTAGATGTTTAACTAAAAATGCAGAAAATGACTGGAAAAAATGCAAAAAAATAATTGGGAACTAGTTGATGCAACTGGGGTTTGAAAATGTATAATTTTAAATTAGTATAATAACTTGAATTTTTTTTTTATGAATTTATATAATTTGGATTTAAAAATTTAAGAAAAATATGAAAATATTTTTAAAACTAGCAATATATTTTTCCTAGTGGTTTGAAAGTGTTTGTATGCAAATAGGACCTAGTATGTGTAGACTAGGGTTTGGGTGAATTTATTTAAAAAAATTCAATTAATTTTTAGTTTTATAATTTTTAAATTTAGGAAAAATTAGGAAAATATTGAAAACAATAATATATAATTAGCCTTAGGGTTTCTAGGGTTTTGCACAAAAAATTAAAGTAAGTTGGGTTCACCATACATTTTATTGTTTTCAAAATATTGGAGTTATATTCCTAAATAATAAAGGGGCTAAGAAAGGTAAATTATTAAATAAATATACTTTAATTATCCTATTGATTTATGTAAATAGATTATTTTTTTAGCTTTTATAAATATAGAAGGAAGTGAGAGAGATTAGAACTTAGCTTATTCTGGATTATCTAGATTGAGACAAGTTTTGATACTGAAGGAGAAAGACTAAAAACTATAAAAAAAATAAGTCTATGGAATTCATTTATTGATTGGATAGGAGTGCTTAAAATAGGACACCTTACTGTCTAGTGTTGTATTCCTATTTTGACACTGTTGTCCTGATGCTAAAAGCTTTTGAGGTTCCATTCATAATGCCTTTGTTACCCTATCACTAAAATTTTAGGGTTTATGATCTCATAAATCTCACTACATGCGTATTTGAATCTTCAAAACCCTTAGGAGCTCCTGGTCTTGAACTTAAATTCAAACTTGGGAAAGAGAGAGAAGGGTTTAGTGTGTAAAGGATAGACTAGACAAACTTCACACCCCATGTGTGGGCATGATGCCTACGTACAAATAATTTGAAAAGGGATCAAGATAATTTAGTTCTCCCATTAAAGTGCTTGGTGAAATTTATGTATGATCAATGCAAATATAATATGAAATTGAATGTGTTTCAGCTAGCTAGGGACTACTGTAATGACTTGAGTAGGCTTGAAACAATGTTGGAAGGTTGTATGCAAAGAATAGGCAAGAGTGCTCAAGTGTAATTATATTCTTGCATCTCTCTTGTAAATGAGTTTCAACCATTATAAATGGAATTTGAATGGATTTTTATAGGGAAACTAATGATCATGGGTTAAATGAATTCATATGAGGCTAATAGGGAAAAATATGAGGAACCAGGAGAATCTAACCATTAGAGGCAAAAATGAACTTGGACAATAGCATAAAAATAAGACACCTTGGGTTCCAGTGCTCCTATCCTATTTAGGTGATATTATCTTAAGTGTATGAGACTTAGGGGGATGGATCTAGGTACATAAGGGTTGCCTGGGTATGAAAGGGATAAGTTTGAAAAGCTTTAGATGACTAGGAATTAGTGAAATAAGTAGCCTAGAAGGGTTGTGTGAGCCAACAAGAGGACATATGGATTAGGTGTCTTAGCCATACTGAAGTTTTAAAGTTTTGAATTTTACATGACTACACCTTCAATAGTGCAAGGGTGAGTGAATGGGATCTTAACCATGGCATCTACCTCATTACTTACTCCAATTACTATCGATAAGGTAATTAAATTAGGGACTATTTTAGATAATTTGGACTTATGTCCCTAAATTAAATAGGAGATAATATTTAAAAATGTATATTTTTTGGATTCTACACATGTTACACAAAAGATTATGGTAATAGTTTGGATCTATTCCACATTTATTATATCGTAGAGAATTTAAAATTATAAAATTTTGACTAATGTAGGTGTATTATTGATATTTATTTTTTAGTCAGACTATAGATAAGTCTAAATTATCTAAAATAGTCCTTAATTTCATATTCCACAAATAATAATCTAATTAGGATCATAAGGATAACTATGGAGGATAACCAAAGGGAGTGGCATACCAAGATAAGGACAAACTTATAGGTATATAAGATTACTCCTAAGAGGGATACTAGTCATTAACCATATCTTTTTATCTATGGCAACCTGAGAAAATGTAGGAAAATAGATTTTTGTAGGTGTTTCAAGTGAGTATGGATATATACATTACATTCATGGTCAACAAATGTCAAGGATATATAGAGGGAACTCATTGTAGACATCATGTAAGAGAATCCACAAATTTCAATTCAAAAAAAGGTAAAAATCCAACCCCTACTTTTCATAATCCTCTGTAGTAGCTTTTGAGAGCCTCTTAGGTTCTTATCGAGTATGAACATGAGAGAGGAGATGATGACATGAGATCTTGGCTAGAGGAAGTGGGTCTAATGTCCTTCTAATTTTTAGCATTGGTTTTCATAATGATGGATCATACTCAACATGTTTTTGGCTTGGTTAAAGAAAATGTCAGTTGTATGTGCCTTCTATAAGTCTTCAAGGTCCTTCCATTAAATTCTCCACCCTTAGTTCACACATGTGAGTCTATGAGAGAAAGAAACCTATAGGTTATAATAAGTTTCAAACTATAGGCAATGTTTTATTTATTATTAATGTTCTTCAATGCACATAGATGAAAATGGGTAGTGGTTTGAGGTTAATGATAGTTTCTTAGAATCATTCAGATCTTCTTGCCTCTTACACAAATGGAATGATCAAATAAATATTAAAATCATTCAATATCCTCCCTTCAAATGGGACTACCTATGTATTTGAACTTCATTGTAAGTGAGAACAAAGTGTTCCATGGTGATGGTTATTAGAGATCACTAGATCACCATAGAGGAAATACATGTGTCATGAATTAATGTGGAAGAATCTCTCCTCATAAAAATCAAACCTCCTTATTGTCCTCTTGGGAAAGAAACCATGATTTAGTCTTCTAATGCTTTCATAGGCATGTTTATCAGATTTTAAGGTTCATTAATAGAGTTTAATGTATTAATGGAATCTTAGGTTTAAATTTATCCATTCATGTGTTTGATTAACTAACTTCAAGTGTTCTTCCTTGTTGAATGTATGAATAAGGGTGTCTAAGCTCCCATAGGTAGTCATGAATATGAATCAATATTACATATTAACCTATTAAGGAACCTCTACTATCTAATGGGCTCATTAATAATATTGACCCCATAATAGGCTCTGTGTTCTAAGTTTAAAACTCCATAAGACCCTATGACCATCACCTATAGGTTAGTCCCTTTTTCCTGAGCATAAGGAATGAAAAAAAGGTCAAATGATCCATAATAATATCAATGGTCAATATAATTATGAGAATGGGGTTTATTAAGTTATGGATGTTATTGAAAAACTATGACCAAGTACAAGATATCAACTTAGGCTCAACCTTTAAAGGTTTTTCTAAAACCATCATATATAGATGAAACTCAAGGATGAAAATAAGGGTCATATGTGGTGAATATTATTACCTTATGATTGTGGTTTGGGTTTAAAGAAGGTCAGTTAGATCTCAAATATATCACAAAATCCCTCCTTTTTCTCATGGGCATGTGTAACAAACCCCTTGATAGTCAAACATCTAAACCATCACTATCAAGACTATAGACAATATACATTCAACATTAGATATTAGGTTATATATGAATATGTAAGGATATGATCTAGAAAAATAGGTAAAACATAAAGGTCATGTTATTGAAGGACATGAAAACTTGAAGAGATGACCAAGCAAGATGACTCAGACATATATAGTGAGATATGTTTGCTTAGTTAGTTGGGGTGCCTAATTGAGGTAAATGGAAATGTCAAAAAACATTTAAGGGTAATCCCAAGGTGATACTAGTTTCCATATTCCTTAGGATATCATTTGATGGTGATATAAACTTAAATTAGTTATTTAGTTCCGATTGGAAGTTCATGACATAGAAGCTTGTATGACTTATAGTAGGAGTTTAAGAAATAGGGTTGAGAAAAGACCTATTAAAAATATACTACCATATCATGAGAACACATGATCTATGGTTCCAAATCAATAAAAATTATAGAGGTAGAGAGGATATTACTTACATCTCTAACACCAACTAGTTAAACACTCATGCTAGGAAATGATACTCAAGGCAAACCTAAGAGAGAGAAGAACTGAGATGGTGGCTAGGGTAGATTAGGACAAGTGAATATGGTGGATATTAGGTGTAAATTAATTATATGGTGAACTTTAAGCCATAAAATATACCTAAATGTGACTTAAAGTCCTAAAAGTCATTCTAAGCTTGTAAGGCCTAAATTCCTCCTTGAATCCTTAATACCCCATCTCCATATTAATGATAGACTCAAACCCCCTATGATAGGCCTAAGGTCATGAAGAAATTAATAGTGATAGTTTAGGTCTTGAATAAGGTGTATTGGATAGAGTAAAATAAAGAAGTAGTCAAAATTGGTCCACTATCCTAGTCTTCCATCTCAAACTACCAACTCTAATTATTATATATCACATGTCATGATGACTCAATACAAATTGAATTATTGTGAGTTGGGTACTCCTATGAATTTAATATCCATGAATTAAATATTTATAGTAAGGAGTTCAACTCTATGAAAAATCCCTTATAGTGCAGATCATGTAGAAGGCTTAACAAAGAGCTTAAAGGCTACCAACATTCACTCACAGATTATCATACAAGTTTCATGGGAAGATTATCTATTCAATATTTTTGAAGGTGCCTATGAAATAAACATCCATGACAATAAGTTTTGGATTTGAGGCCTATACTCTATGAACCATCTTTAATATGGTAGGCCACCAAAACCCTCTCTAAACATTGATAAAGGTGTAATGAATTAATTACACCCTAAAATAATTTAAAATGAGGTATTTGTGCCTTGAAATAGTCTAGATAGTCCCCTCAGGTCTCATGAGTAGCTAGATAAGTCATTAGTTGGCATGCATAGTGTATACAATGTATAGATCAGACCTAAAAAGGACTATTCCAATCCTATATGAAATAAATTAGAAGATGTCTTCACATTGTACATGTTTTTGAGAGGGATACATATCAATATGTCTCAAAGAGTTTAATAATGATCACCTATAGGGATCTCCACCTATAATAACTACCTACAAACATGCCTAAGTGCCTAGTTAGTTGACTATGTGTACATAAAGAATAAGAAAGGGGCATAATCATGTAAATAAAAATGATCCTAAGGATATAAGATGCAAGTTTCATACTCTTAGAGGTGTTCAAGTACCCTCACCATTCTATTTTAAAGTTAAAACTCAAGAACTCTACCTTTAGGTCTATTGGTCTAATACCATTCTCAAAGAATGAGTACTTGAAGACTAAAAAAAAGGAAAAGAAGGGTTATATGAGACCTTATACCATCACGTATATGTACTTGAATGGGTTTTATATATGTATGAGGTGTTATTTTTTAGAAAGAAGCCCAACATTGGTCATTTTTTACCTACAACTATCTTGAAAATGCATAAAATATAAGATAGTCCCCTAAGGAGCACCTTCTTATGCTCATAATTATAAAAAACATTTACATGGGTACTCCAATTTATAGGTAAATTTTGTTAGGTATTTGTACTTTAATCTCTTATCATTGGTTTTACATTTCAATCCATTAGGGATATGAACAATTGTTAAGAGTTTAAACCCCTCTAATCCTCACTAAAACCCTAATAAAGACCCAATGGAGGAAATATATATGAATTTTCATTCAAATGCATTAATTTATTTTTGATATGCTTTAAAATCATAGTGAACTCTAAGGAGGTCCCATTAATGGCATTGGTATTTACAGATAGTTATACAAATCCATCAAAAATGTTATTTTGGTAAGAATTTATGATAATTTCAAGGTGAAAAGTTATATAAGGATTTTAAAATCATGAAGTATGGTATTATGAAGTATTTTTCACATTTTAAAATCATAAACTAATTTCAAACCTCTGTGTAAATATTTCTATAAGTCTACACTAAAAGGCTAGTCTAGATGTGCTAGTAGGAGGTGTCCTAGTCACCTAAATGAGATATGTTGTAGGTTTTAAATGTTTATAAGGCACATATCATGGTTTAGTATGATGACCTATATTTTAAAAATTATCACTCATTCATATTTAAGGTTTTATTCAATCCCCATGGTCATCTAGGTAGCTAACACTAAGAGACTAGGCCTAATTGCCTAATAGGCCTACTTGGTCAACTAAGGGAGAAGACTATTTATGTAGAGGGATGTTAAATTAATAAATTTATGTCATGGATATATTTTTAACCACCTTACAAGGTGAGAAGGCTCATTTTACATCTATGAGGGAGGATTGGTTAGTTTTTTAAGTCTTACTAGTATGCAAGAAGGGGCTAGGCTATTAAATTCTTCATGGAGGCCTAATTTAACCAATTCATTACCTTTGAAACTTTATAATTTATATTTAATTTACCATTTTATCATGATAATTCTTTGTATGTGGTCAACCTTTTCTAAAAAAAGACATCTAATTCCCTAAAAGGCTCATTAAAAACCACTCATCACTAAGGCAATGCATGAGAGATGTGTGGGATTGCTTATAACTACTCATGGAGTGGATTATAATCATTCATGACATACTCATGCCTTATCCATGACACATTACATTCTCCCTCTTCTCCATTTTTCTATAAATTGAGGCTCTAAGGCCATTGTACTTATCCCTTGACTGGGTATGATGAGAGTCTTCCCAAATAGTATCTTGCAAACCTTTTGAATCAATAAGAAAGAATTTTAGATTTAATTAATATATTAGTTTTTTATGTGATTTTTTTATTTATAAAAGTGGTGAAGTCTCATTCTCCTTTACAAGTCCTTGTCCTCACCTAATTTCTAGGATATCTTTCTATATAGGTTATATAATGTGTCAAAATATTGGTGATTATGTTTGGAGTACAATATAGTAGGTAGTGTTCTAAAATAGACCTTTCATCCATAAAATTTAAGTTTTATCCATCCACCACAACTTTCATGTGAATTACTAATGCTTAGGACCCCCTTGGAAAGCATGTGTAGTCACTAGCCCATTTTTTATTCACATAGTATCGATTAAAGATCAACTATAATGGAAAAGAGTATGTTGGTGCATCATTTTCACTAGTGTAGGTTTCAATTTCTTGAATTTATCCATCTCTTTTAATCATTATAGTAATTGAGCTCAATTTATGAACAAGGGGATCTATCCCCTTAAACCAGAGGTTTAGTCAATCCACGGGTCACCCATAACCTTGGACTAATCCCATGTTACCATAAACTTAGAAAGGGTCTAAACAATCTTCTCTAAAATGGTAAAGTTTGATGAGTTAACAATTATTATTCTCCCAAAACTATAATTCATATATATTATCTATATTTATATTGTAAATTGAGATGTCTACTAACTTATAACATTATCGACTAAGCCAATACCATAAGAAAATTAAAGATAATTTCAGACTATATTGGCCTAGTCAATATAGTACAAAGATAAACATATAGGAACCAAAATATACTATTTAGGATGATACAATAGGAATATATATAAGTCTATCAAAAATAAACATAAGGAGACATAGAAGGAAGACACAATAATAATCATTGGATGTTAGGCTGATAGTAGTGAAGGTATGACTTATTAGTATGCAAACATATATCCTAAAGTACCACAAGTTGATCCCACCCATTTCCTAATAAAATCCTTATGATCTACATTAAGGTAGATTGGTAAGATAAATAATAAATAAAGTGATAAAGATGAAAAATATTAAGGTATATATACCCCAACCAAAGATCATCACATTTCACAATAGTGTAATCCAAGATGGTGCTTGGGGAAAGAAATATAGCAACATGAAATCATAGTAGGAAATTTTATAATAAATTAAAGAAGTGAAATAAATATGTATATATAAATACATAAATATAATTACCTTTATAACTATAAATATGAAATTTTGTGTGATGTAGATGATGTATGATGCCAATATAGAAAATCATAAGGTATGTGTAAAAAAAAAAGATTCAAAAGATGATTTAATTATTACTAGTAAATTGATGAAGGATTCATGAGAATGAAAGAAAATTATTCAATTTAGAGTTTAAATGATCAATTACTCCATAAAAAGTTCAATGACATCATAAATTTTTAATTAGAAGGATTTAGGTCCTCCATATTAATATATTCCCATAATAAATTTGATACATCATAACAAAAACCACCTTCAATTATAATCTCCATAACAAAAGATTGATATTGAAGCACCTCTAGGTGTAAATGCACCTATTAATGTTATAATAGAGACATAAAAGGTATGTTAATATGAGTAAAAATGAATTTAATAAAAAAACTAAGGATTTCAAGAATTTGAAACAAAATAATATGATGGCTTATCCACTAATGCATACCTAGATTATGAATATGAAGAAGATGATTATAAAGAAAAATTTATCGATATGAATGGCCAATCTAATATTTTAAAAGAGATGAGAATCCTAAGTCCAAAGAAACTCTAAACATATATTATATGAATGTTATTATTCCTTGTGTAGTTGTATTCCATAATCAATAAAAATATAAGCAAATCAAAACAAATGTAAGTAATTCACCTTAAAAATCTATTATTTTTAATTCAAAGACCAATGTTCCTATAAAAAATAACTTAAACCTATCCCAACCAATTATGAGTTCAAAAGTATTTTCTTCTGCCATTATCCTAAATTTTTATATTATTTATAATGTATATAATCCTAAAATCCAAATTTCTCAATCATAATACTTAAAGTCTAATCCCAATCAATTAGGAAGGTCAGTTGAATTTACTAAAGCTAAAATACCTAATGGTTTTCAACCTTCATCCAAATAAATTATTTTCATATCCACTAATTCCAATCCTTAAAACTCCATGTGTGTTGTCATTTCAAACATGGGTAAGTTTGAAGCCTTCTACACATCCCTTTTTCTCAAAGGTTTCAATGTCAATAATTATATCATTAACACTTCATTTTTAGATAATTTAATTCATATCAAAGTGGCTAATTCATTAGGACTTACATGTAATTTAACTTTGGTCATTTATATTAAATGGATATAAATAAAATACCATTAAGATGTACATTATAGTTGTTGGCATGCCTACTACCTATAGAATTATTTTGGGAAGAAAATTATGTATAGAACTAGGTGGAGATATTCAAATGGATTTTTCTCATGCTATCATACAAGTGAAAGGAGTGAAACAAATCCTAGACCCTGAATTAAGACTAAATTCATTATGTAAAAAATTGAATACCCTAATTTAGATATCTTGTATGAAGATTCAGGGTTTGGAAATTATATGATGATTTTTTAAGATGATAAAAATATTCATAAAATAATATAAATCAATCCAAATGACATTTGAAATACGAAATTTGATGGTAGTTTATCTTGTATGGGTTATGACACTAGTGTAGTGATTATATCACCAAATGAATATATTTTCCCTTTTGTTATAAACTACATTTATAAAATACTATATACATAATTGATTATGAATAATTGCTTCTAATCTTAAAGGTGGATGAGAAAATTGGAATCAATAACTTAGAGCACAAGGTGATGTTGAACCAATTGTAAACTAGCTCAAAGATCATTTTAGGTAAATAATGATCATTTGAGGCACAATAATAATGGAATTTGGGATTACATAGAGAATTTTTAATCCTTTTCCTTCAATATAATTTCAAGAGACAAAAATTATAAATAAAATTCTTTGGTAGTCTCTATCTCACTAATGATTCTTCCTTATAATTTTGGGATAGACAAATGCACTATTGAAATGATGTTAAAACTAAGTGTTACAAATAATTATGGAAATTGGAAAATTTTCAATGAATATTAGGAGATCATCAAATTTTTGGATAAAATGAATAAATATTATAGCCTTTATTTTGAATATAATGACTCAGCTTATAGGGAATCCATTTATCAAATCAATGAAGATGGAATTTATTATGAGCATCATGAATATGACATGATTTAGTTAAAAGGAAACAATATTCCCAAAGGCCTTGTCTCTCTAGAGGATCTCTTTCATAAACATGATAGGTTTATGAAGAAGAAGATATAAAATTATTTTTTTAGATCAATAGATTATGAGAAAGTAAACATTAGTTTTGAGGAACAACTTAGAATGGTTAACATTGGCAAGTGGTGGTCTCCTAAATGATGTAGGAATTTTTTCTCATTACTCAAAAACTAAAAGACATCCTCACATATTCATATTATGATTTTAAATATTTCATCATAAAGATATGAAACATGCCTCTCTTGGGTTAGATGTGATTCACTTAAAAAAATTCATTACAATACAAAACTAGTTGGGAATATTTTTTATGAGGTTTAGAAAATATTGAATGCCATAATAATGTTTCCCATTCATCACTCTACATGGGTTTTAAATACTATGATTGTATGCAAAAATAATAGTGAGATAAGATTTTTTTCTATTTTTGGAACTTGAATCAAGCATCCTTGAGGGAAAGTCATCCATTACATATCATGGATCATGTTATATAAACTTTCATAGGGTTATAAATGATGTAAGTGCTTGATGGTTTCTCAAGGTATAATCAAATTAAAGTTTCAAAATAATATCAACATAAGACCACATTTCTTTGAAGAAGCCAGGAATAGCCCCAATAAAAAGTCTGAGGATTGGAGAGGGAAGAATCAGAATGATGAAACACACACACCTATGACCTGGGTTAATTGTAAAGCTGAGTCTTCTTCCCAATTTGATTCCTGGATGTGTAGGGAGATCATTGATCTCAAGAGAAAAGCGGAAACCTTGGAAGATTCTCTAAAAGCTGCTTGGAACAAAGTAAACAACATGGAAAATCAGCTAAGCGAGATCCCTGTCAAGCTTAAAGCTTATGAAAACAACCTCCGGGAACTAATAAAGGACAATAGAATGAAAATGGAGGAAGTAACATCCAACATTTGTGCAGCTGCTATCAATATAGGTAAACAAGCCAATGAGGAGACCAAAGCACTAGAGGGTCCCAACAAAAGGATGAGGCAAAGCTCTAGAAAGAAAGATACACAAAAAGGAGCTTTGCTGGAGGCTACCACCTAGGAAACTGCTTTGAAAGGAAAAGAAGCCATGAACTTGATACTGGAACTGGATGAATAATCTTGTCCTTCTTGTTGGTTTAGAAACTGGTACTGATCTTTGTTTTCCTTTTGTTATCTTTTGTATGTTGTGCTACCAGATTTCTGTTTCTGGGTTTTGACTGGATGCGTCTCTAATGGTTTTAGGTCCATTTAAAACCTATTTTTGCTACTTCCTTGTAGTGTTTTTTAGGTGTTGCCTGTGGACCTAGACGTTCTTTCTTTTGCTCTCTGTTACAGGGTTTCAGGGCCCCTTCAAAACCTGTTTTTACCTCAATCTAAAACATAAGACCACATTCACAACCCCATGGGGCAAGTTTGATTTCCAAAGAATGACACTTAGTCTTATAAATTTAGTCACACCATTATAAATAATAATAGATATGGATTTATGTGAATTGAATAACAAGGTAATACTAGTGTGTCTTGATGATCTTATAGTCTTTTCCAAATAGAGATAAGATTGCTATGAACATTTAGAGACATTATTTATGAAATGTTGGCTTCATAGTATTCCTCTAAATTCTAGAAACTTTATTTTTTAGGCCGTAAAGGGAGAGGTAATAGGAACATAATTTCTAAATATGGCACCAAATTTGATCCAAAGAGAGTTTTGGATATTTATAAATTATCTCTTTTAACAAGTAATCCTAGTGTTCATTATTTTTACAAAAAAAGTGAACTTCATGAGAAGGTTTATGCCTAATTTTTTAGGATTGAAAAGACACATGTTGACATAATGAAAATAAAGCATTATTTAAAAGTGATTAATGAGGGTAAATATTCTTTTAATAAAATGAAGTTTATATTTTTAAATCATAAACTCTTGGGTGCCCATATTTTAATAAAGACTTCATCAATTATTTTTGTTCATCATAACACACTTTGTCAGTAATATTAGTTCATTACAATTAATAATGAGTTGAATCTCCCATTTAATTCATGAGACAAATTATTAGTAATCATTATATCAAGTGTTTAGATATATAAAGTCATGATTATGTGGTATTCAAGGCTATAAAATAATTCAGGTACTACATCCTCAATGCACACTTTATGGTTATGGTATCAGGCACAATTGTGAAGTCTAGCTTGACTCAATAATAACTTGGTTAAGAGATAGAATATTAAATATAATTTTTTAAAGAATATGAACTTGATATCAAGAGAACCAAAATTTTCTAAGGTCATGGTTAATGTCATATTATAGAAGAAAATGAGTTAAGTAATGTGAATCAAAATGAATCTGAAGAATAAAATGTAACTAAAAAGTTACCTCTTAATATATCCATTAAATCCAATGATGAATGGTAAACAAATATAGAATATTTACTCACATATGGATAATGTCCATAAAATATTATTTCAAAAGAAAATATGATAATCAAGCTCAAAGCTATCAAATATGTAATTTGGGATAACAATATTTTCAAAAGAGGTGTAGATGGTTTCTTCTTAAGATGTATGGATAAATAATATAAAAAGAGTTTGTTGGAACCATTTCATACTAAGGCATGTGGTGGAAATTTTTATTATCCATTTACAACACACAATATTTTTGAGAGAACATTATTATTGGCCTAATCTTTACAAATATACTTGAAATTGGGTCTTAAACTATGAATTTTTCCAATAGTTTATTGGAAGACCAAAACTTCTTTCATTACCATTGAGATCAATTGTGATCAAACAATACATTTATCAATAGGGTTTATATTTAATTAGTATGATAAATTTACATTCTATAGCTAGATAACCCATGATCTTATGGAAATTGAGTACTTTAAAGAGTGGGCTAGAGCCATCCTAACTAAATAAACCACTTCTGAAGTGGTATTAAAATTTATTAAATAAAACATCCTAGTCATGTATGGTCTTCAACAGGAGATAGTCACAAACAATGCTTAACATTTTATTCTTATAAGATTATTAGATTATTTTATGTGTATTAGATATCCTTAGATCACTCTTTAAACTATTATCCACAAGGAAATGTTAAAGAAGAATCAAGAAACAAGAGTAATATCTCTATTATTTAAAAGTTGGTAGATGAAAATTTGTGGTCCTAGCATAAGAAGTATGATTCATCGTGGGTTCATTGTATACACCAAAAAATAGATATTTAAATGCATCCTTTAGAATTTTTTAATGATATTAATTATTCATTTATTATCATATTATAATTTTCTTCACTTTAGTTGCTACTCTATCTTATTTCAACCCATTCAAATACATTGATAAGATTACTCAACACCAAATAAAAATGAAAAAATTGTTTGATAAAAGGCTATACATAAATATTTTCATATTAGTGATATTATTATACTTTTGGATGAAAAAACGGAACTAAAAATAAATCTATGGAAAATTTGATTATTTGTGGGCATTCCCTTTTAATATTTGACAATTATATAGAGACAACATATACTACTTGGATTATTAATATGGTACACATATTTAATTACCTCACAATGGGAAATACTTTAAACATTATTTTAAATGAAATCAATTTATCCCTTTCATTTAAAAAGGTGAATTAGGATATTTGGTTATGTTTCCTTTATTGTTGTGTCTTTTCCTATCTTTGTCATGTTTCTTATTTACTCTTATGTTTCCTTTTTGTCTTTATTTTGTCTTATTTTCAAAGATATCTGATATAACTATTTAACTTTTTTGTCCAATAGATAAAGTGCTTGTATATGAAATAATAAATTTTAAGGTTATCTATTAACACTTATAAATCAAGTACCTAGTTGGAATGAGGTATTCTAATAGAAATTGTGTTCACCAAAACCTCCCAAATTTTACACCGTTGTGTAGAAAAAAATAAAATGAGAAATTATCAATAAATATATTGAGTGAATTTGTGATGTTTCCATTGTTTTCTAGCACTTCCATAATTTTAGATAGTTTTATAAATTTTTAAATTACTTGTAGAACCCTTAATTTTTAAAATCCTCAAGAAACATGAAAGAGCTAAAGATGTTGATGTTTTAGTAAATTCATTATTTTATTCATGTTTTATTTTTAGGTTATTTGGAGTTTTATGGAACTCCATAAGTTCCTTAGGTACCCTAAGTACTTTAGAACTCTGCAACCATAATTAAGTAGTATATTTATTACACATTTATTTATTTATAGTATTTTAGAGAACTAAGGAAAGTGTCCAAAGTACCCAGACTCATAGAAAGTCCCAAAAATCCTAAGAAACCTATTAATAAAACATTGAAAAAATTAAAGTGTTTTAAATAAATGTCATTCAAATTTTGATATTCCAATCTGTATTATTAAAAAAAATAGATTTGTTTTTACACTAACATAAAAAATTGTGTTCTATTTCAACATAAAAACTCTTAATTAATCTATGCATAGGACCGATGACACTCATAATTTAGGATTTCAGATTTATGGTTAGTTTCACTTGTTATTTTTCTCTACAAGGTTGGTCAATCTTATCATTGACTTTCCACTTTATTTTGTGCATTCTATTTATTTTGTGTAAGTTTTTATAACTACAATATTATTTTTCATTCTTTTTAATTTTAATTATTTCTCATAATTATTATACCATATAATCTTTTCACCTTGTTGGTTTTCATCCCTTGAGTGAATTTCAACCTTGTCTGTTAAAGTTTAAATTTTGTTTTGTGAATCTATGCATTTCCGGTTTTTAAGGTGTCATAGATACTCAAAACCTCTAGTTTGGTCAAACTTGGTCCTCTAAAAATTAATAGATATAAATATAAACACTTTTAATACCATTTAAACCTATATTTATTTCCCATATAAAGACTTCTTACTTCTTGATATTACCATCAAAGAATTGACACTACTAGGTAAAATTGTCTTATGCACGACCCCCTCTACCAAAATTAAATTCAGATACATAAGCTATGAACCAATATCAATTATTTTCACAATAATTTTTTAGATTATAGACAATGAGATATGGAAATTAGACATCAAATATTTCTATGATAAGATGGAAAATGGAAAGAGAACTACATTAAGACAATTAAATTTTAATAGTGAGCTTGCACATGCATCCAATTATACCACATCTATTCAATGTGTCAATTTGGTCATGAATTATGACAATTAATATGACCAGGATAAGAGGTATATAAAATATACTAATGGAAAAGATAACCAATATTGACAATTAATCAATCAGTGAAACATTCAAAAACCTTACCCATGAAGAAATAGTAGACATAAATAATGACATTGCATTGAACTACTAAAACCAAAAAATGATAAAATTTTAAATATGATCAATAATAACTAGATAAATAAGAAAATATAAGAGCTTTCAAATATTTAATAATGTTTTAAAAATAGGTGAATTATAGGAAGAATTATCCAAAATCATAACTCTGGTGAATATATTTATAGGTGATTCATACACTAAGTTTTTCTTTGACTGGATGTGTCTCTACATAAGTATTGTTTTTGTGAGAAAATAGCTCATTGACTTGGGAGAGGTAATTGATGAAAATGTTCATGATTGATTGACATGTATTTATTCAACACAATCATTCTATATGACATCATACTTGGTATAGTGTATTGTTAATATGAGACAATAGCCAAGGTTGAATGTAGTTTTTTCCAAAAACAAATTACAAACAATGAGATATGGCAAGTAGAAATCAAATATTTCTATGAGAGGATGGAAAATGGAAATATAATTTCATTAAGATAATGATTTTTTAATAGTGAGCTTGCATATGCATCTAATTATGCCATGTCTATTAAATGAGTCAATTTGGTCATGGCTTATGCCAAGTAATATGACCAAGATAAGAAGTAGATCAAATATACTAATGAAAAAGATAACCAATATTGACAACTAATCAATCAATGAAACATTCAAAATCCCTACCCATGAATAAATAATAAACATAAATAAGGACATTGCATTGAACTACTAGAACTTAAAAAATGATAAATTTTTATGTGTGATCATAAATAACTAGATAAATAATAAAATAAGAGAGCTATCAAAGCTTTCTATAGTTGAAAAAATAGGTGAATTATAAGAAGAATAATCCAATGTCATAACTCTAGTGAATAGATTTATGGGTGATTTAGACACTCAACTTTTCTCTGAGTAGATGTGTCTCTACATAAGTATTGTTTGTGTGGGAGAATAGTTCATTTACTAGGGATAGATGATCTAAGAAAGTATTCATGATTGATTGATATGTATTTATTCAAAACAATCATTCTATATGACATCATACTTAGTATAATGTATTGTTAATTTGAGATAATGGCTAGTGTTGAATGTAGGTTTTTCCAATTAAAATTGATATATAATAAATTTATAAAACTCACTCATGAAAAATGAAATAAACATTTCATCATAGTGATGACACTTTCACTATGTTATTTTTAAGGACTTATAAGGGAAACATGGCTACAATAATTTCAAATTAAGTTGGTTCCTTAGTGAATAAGTATGGAAGTTATTTCATCCAATTTCATAGATTCACATATATCATAGTTAGAGGATTATTAGTTTCCCCATATAGTATTCCAAGATATGCAAGTGATATAATCATTCTCATTTATATTTTCAAGTAATTAAGTAATGTTCACAAATTGTGAAATGATAAATATGTAGAAATTATTTAATTTCCTATTAGACTAAGTTACTATATGTGAAAAACATCTTAATATGCCTCAAATATTTATAAATCCATGATTTATTTTTACCTAAAAATACTCCCATTTGATAGTAATATTTTTGTGAATAGTATTATCAATCTTGGTTCAAATTATTTGCATGTTCCTAAAATTAAAGACTATTAAAAAGACTATGAAGATGAATTTAAGGTTAGAAAGAGATATTATTCAAGGATGGCCCCAGATCAAATGAAATAATCAATATTATAATGGGTTAATAATTAGATTATTTATTATGGATTAGACATGATTGATCCTTTGTTTGATAAAGTACATCTTGTAGTTCTTCTACTTATTGATTTATCTATCAAATTACACTCTAATTTTAATGATCACACCAAATTTATTTTGAAAATATCAAGGGCTTGGTTCAATATGAAATTGGTAGAGTGCATATTTGCAGGGGGTTCATAGAGTACATGATATTCTAAAAAATTGAAACCAAAAACTAAAAAATGATGCTCAACAATATGGTACTAAAGTATATACTAATATCCTCAACCGATCAAGGTTACAAATGGATGAAATTATGACAATACAAATAATAATAAGTTTCCAAATATAACCACTAAAAAATTAGTTAAAAAATACTTACAAATCTTGTCATCAAGAGGATTAAATATACTTCTTCATTTTTTAGGTGAGGCTCCATCCTAAAAATAATCATATGTTCCCTTTCTCATTGATAATACAACACACAAAAAAATACTTGATTATAGTATGTGTACCATAAACATCCATTATAGTTTTTGTTGGACTAATTAAAACTCCATTTTATCTCATAAAATACTGATGCAAGTTACTCTTGTCTTTCTTACAATATTAACACAAACACCATGTAAATCTTCTATTACTCATGTGCAAGTGTATCTTTCTTATTCCATTACACCTTCACAACCTCATTCATATCCTTAAGTTTTTATTCCATATCCACAACATCATTGTTATAATCCTCATGTTGTACCTTATCCTCCACTTCCTTCTCACACTACTCCTCCAACCCCATAATAAATCATTTCTATAAGAGACCCCATAAGTTCCTCTCAATAATATATTTAGTTATTTTTTTCATATAAGGAATATGATACTAAAGTTATTATCTCTTTTGGAACTTAATCATTCCCTTGAGTTCATCATATGACAATTAAATGGAATTAAATTGGTGTGATTTCCATTACTCTTGATTTTAATGTAGTTCCTAAATTATTACAAATCCCACAATAAAAAAAGTACAAAACAACTTAAATATTGATATTTGAAACATAAGGTGCATATTTTTTTGAAATTTACAAACCATTTAAGATAAATATTAAATATATATGACCCTTATATATTACATAATGAGAATAATACTCATTGGAAATATAAACATGAACGAGATATACATAATTTTTAAGTACAAAAAAATTAGTAGAAAAATGGAATAGGTAAAACTAACCCAAGAATAAATTTAAGAGTGATCATGGACACTTTTAATGTAAATACATTCATTTTTGAGTAAATATAGTGTTATAATAACTTCAATTCCAAAAAAATTCACAATAATGATATTGACAACAGTGTTACTAACATTCACATGTATAACAATCATGGAAGGGTGTTTAAAAATTTGGATGAGCAAATTGTTATTGATATCCTTAAATTCATTCATGAAATAAGAAGATATTGTCAAAAATTTCAATAAGATAAAACCAAGATCTCAGAGAAAATTGAAATAATTGTGAAATAAACTAAAATTTTGAAGAACATAGTCATAAATTTAGAATACATGGCACATTTAGATGCAAAATTCATTTTATCTCAAAAAATATTTAGTAACAACGATGATAATATATATTGTGGATGGTTTCAAAGTGTGTAATGGAAACTCCATGTATTGGATATGCTCGAAAGGATTTAAAAAATATATTAAAGTATGTGATGAATTTAGGACTGATATTCATGTTGACATCTAGTCTATACATTTTTAACTAATCAAAAATTGAGATATCAATAATTTTTTAGTCACTAAAATAAAATAAAAATTACAAAAAATGATTAAGGAAGAGATTTAAAATGCAAATTATATTATATTTTGAGGCCATGAATAAATTGAGTGATATTTATAGTGCCATCACTAAATGTAATAAAAAACTTTCAAACTTATCTAATAACAACAAGGAGATGAATGCAATAATGATTACCTAGATAAAAAGATTATTATCAAATAAAATCATTCCCAAACAATAAGAAATTGGTGTATTAGCCTATAAATCCAAATTCTTTAGTTTGAAATTAGCAAAATTTAAAGATTAAGGATAGATGGTCCTTCAATATATACAACAACTCACTCTAACCAACCTTTTATTTCTTCTCACTCCTTTAATTTTCTCTCTTCCTTTTATATTTCTCCATTTTTTATTTAAAAAAAGTCATTGTAGTGTATTTTCACTTTATGAAATATTTTAAAAATTCAATAAATAAATACAAACCATTTTTAATAATAATATATTTATAAGAAGTTATGAGGTGGTTACTCAACTCCCAAGCTATAAATTTAGAGATATTAATTATAATTTTTTTTTAAATATATAATTTTTGTGAAGAAAGTGTTATCACTCTAGAGTGCACCCTGATTATAGATGTGTAAAACACATGCTCACTCTATCTAATACAATTGGACCTTCTCAAAGTGTGGGTGACTCTATACTAAGGAGATCCTCTATACAATACACACCTATAATAAAATTAAATTCTAATTAAAATGGGGTTATATACCTAAATTATTCAAATCCTGTAAATTTACTAAAATTAATGCACACATATAATCAAATTAAATTTATATTTCAATCCTTAAGCAAAAATGTTTCAGATGAAGGGTTGAAAACCTCTTCAAATGACTTATAAAAGGGTGAGATAGAGAAACACAGGTAAATAAGGGACTTGCAAAAGGAGATAAATCTCACTTATACATTGATGCACAATCAACTACACACCATTATTCTCTCAAAACTCAGATTCAAAACATAAATTCCTTTTTTGATTGCTGGTCCAACTTACAATTTCTTTCTTCCAACTTTAGGGATCCCTATAAATGGCTTGATTAAGCCAATAAATAATCTTTCCAAAACCTAAAATAGCCTTAAGTGGAGTTCAAAAAAGGGAAAGGGTTAGTCTTGGTTAATCAACTCAATACATAACACCTTTTATAATGTTTAGAATATTCAATAAAATCTTTTCCCTTGATAAAATTTTCATGCCTCTCCAAACTTTGGTGTAGAATTATGGTGGTGGGCACATTTAAAAAGTCATTGTCATTAATATAATTCATTAAAATCTATAAAAAAAACATATAACATGCATGAACTTTAAGATTGGTGTAGAAGTATGAATGGTGGGTCCAAATTTGAAAGGTTAATATTTAAAATAAACAATACACTCTCCAAATATCTTGAAACATGAATTAATCCAAGGTTGGCATAGAAGTATGGATGGTAGGCCCATTGATAGTCTAAATTCTCATTTATATGGAATACTATGCCAAATATCTAAATAAAGAACTCCATTTGATTTGTTTGAAAGTTGAGTTGAAAGAGGAGATTATTCCACTTTTCATGGAAAACAAGGAAGATGTGTAATGAGCTTGTCTAGTAAATTCCAACTCAAGACCAGTCAACCTCCAATGGTCTCCACTTACATGAAAATCTATGCCACATCTTGGATGGGGAACTGCACTTGAACTACCTGAAATGTTGAAAGCTTTGGATTGCATGAAAACCAAGGAGAAGCATGATTTTGTCAAATAGTCAACATGAAACTTTGACTAATCCACTATAAATATCCCTTGCTTGCATGGACAAAGATCTTTATGAGTGAGAGATATATTCAAAATGAATTATTTGTTATTTTCAAACCTTATTCTCTCAATTTATTTGCTTATGTGCATGAATTTCTTTGGAACTTATCTATTTTTGGCTTTTGTCTCTATTTGTTCCTTAACCTCTTTAGACAAATTATTCATGACTTTCCCATGTCTATTTTCCCTTGGCTTGTCTTTCCTTTTGGGATTTATCCTTTATATGCCTTTCTTATTTATTCATTTGGCTTTTCCTTTGTTATTTTCCCATGGATTTGTTCATTTCCTTATTAATTCCTTCATCTTTTCCATGGTTGTTTTCTCACAGACAAATTGTCTATGAGAATTATCTCTCAAATTATCCTTCAAACTTTGCTTTTATCTCTTCAAGATTTCCCAATTTTTTGCTTTAGATAAAAGTCTAAAGGAAATTTTTCCTTTAGGATTTTGTCTTAAGGAATTTTTGAAAGAAAGAGCCCTTTGAACCTTCAAAAGTGACCCTTCAAAAGCATAACTAACCCTTTGAAAGTTTTATAAAGTGACTTTATCAAAGGGCACATACCCTTTGGGATTCTTGAAAAAGTCCTTTGAAATCTTGAAGTGAAACTTCCTAAAGAGCAGATATCCTTCTTGATTCTTACTAAGTGACTTTTTTGAAGGGCACACACCCTTTGAGATTTCTGTGAACTATCCCTTAGAATTTTGAATTAGCCCTCTTTCAAAAAATTTGGAAAATCTTTCAGAATTCTATGTTATGAACTTTCTTAAAGGGTAGATACCATTCAAGATTTTTGTAATTAACCTTTCCAAAGGGCACATACCCTTTGGGTTTTTTAACTACACCTTTTCCCTTTGCTGAACTATCCTTTGGAAAAATAAAATGAACTGTTGATTCTTTTGGACTTCTTGCAAAGTCATTTTTTTGGATTTCTTTTCCCTCATAAAAATTTCACGGAAATTGTTCCCACTCTTAGCCCAAATAAACTCTGAGAAAGGAAACACTTGGTGAAAAGTCTAGAAAGAAAAATAAACCTATACTCCTACTTCTAATCCCTTGATTTCATCTATAAGTGAACCTACAAGCCTGTAGCTCTAGTCTTAAGGATGGTTGTAGCTATATATACTAGTAGGTTTCTTTTACTTTCCTCTTAATATATATTCCTTAATGGCTGATGCATTAGTTTCCTTGTCACCATGACCTTCAAATCCTAGATTGAGGCAATCTTCCTAAGTGTCTTGGAATATTTGATTGGTGATCAAACTTTATTGTAGGTACCTTATGATGAGTAACCCTATCTAAGCAATTTTGAACTTGAATATGCCTTTTCTATGACAATCTTATCCACCTTAAAATGTTATTCCTTCTATAGGCTTGTAGGTTAAATTTATAACTGTATATGACATTTTAAGTAGGAGATATGCTTTTTGAACTTGTTATAGGTGTCTTGCCCTAATAGAGAATGTATCCTATCTATGACCTCAAAGAAGGATCAAAGGCATATTTGATCATCATTCTTATTCATGGTTGCTTGATCAGTCCATTAGAAAACATGAACCATATGAAAAACTCACTGCCACCTCAACCTTCATCTCCATGCTTGTCTTTCACCCCATAAATGGGTTGTTCATGTATTTTCCTCATGATCATAAGTACTTGTCACTAAATCTTGATAAAAACCTTTCTTATTTCAATGTATCATCCTTGTTAACACACTTAATTATGTGACATTGTTTTAGGTCCTCATCATGACTGTATTTGATACTTTGACTACTTACATATCCCTTTGTTCATGATTTTAGTCTATAATTCACTAATTTGACTAGTCGTATAGGGAAGTTAACCATTCTAGGGAAAGTTTTGAATAATTTTTTTATTAATTTGGTTTGTTAAGAAGTTTCAAAATCAAATTCATCTCTCTTAGAGGTTAGCCTTGAAGATATGACAAAGAAGATACAATATGCTACTCTACATGTTCAAGATCAACAATTAAAGATGTTATTGCAAAGTACATGGATATATGAGCATGATTATTATGTCTTGGATCCATACCTACAATCAATGTACCTAAGGATGGAGGTTGGAAATCTAGTTGCACTATCAAGAAGACATGAGTGTCTAATTACTCCTAATTTTAAAAAAGAGCTAACAAGAGATGGAAAATATATTTCAAGATTCTATGGGGCATTAAATAGCTTTCCTTTTGATCCAAGGAAGACCATCAAGGTGGAGGTTAGTTTGTACACAATAGACTACCTTTAGTTTAATTCCTGTAAGTGATTTTTCACACATCCCTTCAATAATTATTTTCCCTTTTAGTATTATTGTTGTCCATTCCTCTAAGTGCACATGTGCACATGTTGTTATTATTGATTCAATTTATCTTTTATGTTTTGGTCTCCATATTTTCCAATTTTTAATGTATATCCAAATTTTTTATAACTAAATTTTCTAAGTTCTTTGACTACCAGGCTGGTTAAACCTTAAAAGTCACCAAAATTGTTAGTAAACAGCCTATCAAGGCCAAATTATTACCCCTACTATTTGAAACTTTCCCAATAATGGTTAATTTCCCTATATGACTGGTTAAATTGGTGAATTGTAGACTAAAAGCATGAACAAAGGGATATGTAAGTAGTCAAATTATCAAATATATTCATGATGAGGACCTACAATAATGTTACACAATCAAGTGTGTTAATAAAGATGATACATTGAAATAAGAAATGTGTTTATCAAGATTTAGTGAGAAGTACTTATGATCATGATGAGCATATATGAATAACCCATTTATGGGGTGAAATACAAGCATGGAGATGAAGGTTAAGGTGGTAGTGAGTTTTTCATATGGTTCATATTTGCCAATGGACTGATAAAGAAATCATGAAGAATAATGATGATAAAATATGACCTTGAGCCTTCTTTAATGTCATAGATATGCTATAGTTTGTACAGGGGAAAGACACCTATAACAAGTTCAAAAGGCATATCTCCTACTCAAAATGTCATCTATAGTTATAAAGTTAACCTACAAGGCTGTAGGAGGAATAACTTTGTAAGGTGGATAAGAGTATCATGGAAAAGGAATATTCAAGTTCAAAATGCCATATATAGGGTTAATCATCATAAGGTACCTATAATTGATTTTGATCACCAATCAAATATTCCAAGACACTTTGGAAGATTGCCTCAGTATAGGGTTTGAAGGCCATGATGACAAGGTGACTAATGCATCAGGAATTAAGGAATATATATTAAGAGGCTAGTAAAAGAGACCTACTAGTTTATATAGCGACAACCATCCTTAAGACTAGACCTATGAGCCTGTAGGTTCACTTACAAATGAATGTAAGGGATCATAAGTAGGATTACAAGTTTTATTGTTATTTCTATAGTTTTCACCAAGTGTTTTATTTCTCATATTTTTTAGGGCTAAGAGTGGGAAAATTTTCCTTAGACTTTTTATCCAATGGAAAATAAATACAAAAAAAGACTTTGCAAGAAATCTAAAAGAATTAGCGGTTCATTTTCTTTTTCCAAAGGATAGTTCGATGAAGGAAAAAGGTACTGTTAAAAAAATTTAAGGGTATGTTCCCTTCAAGAAGGTTCATTAATTTTTTTTGAAAGGTATCTACCCTTCAAGAAATTTCATAACATAAAATTTTGAAGGACTTTCAATTTTTTTTGAAAGAGGGCCTATTCAAAATTTTGAGGGGCAGTTCATAGAAATCTCAAAGGGGATGTGCCCTTCAAAAAAGTCACTTGGAAAGAATCCCAAAGGGTATCTATCTTTCAAAAAGGTTCACTTCAAGATTTCAAAGGAATTTTTAAGAATATATAAGGGTATGTGCCCTTCATAAAAGTCACTTTATAAAACTTTTGAAGGGTTGGTTATGCTTCTAAAGGGTCACTTTTGAAGGCCTAAAGGGCTCTTTCTTTCAAAAAGTCCTTAAGACAAAAGCCTAAAGGAAACTTTTCCTTCAAAATTTTTATCCAAAACAAACAATTTCAAATCCTAAAGATCCAAAAGCAAAGTTCTAAGGGTGATTTGAGATATAATTCTTGTGGACAATTTGTCCATAGAAAATAACCAAGGAAAAGTTGAAGAAATAAATAAGGAAATGAAAAAGTCCACAGGAAAATAACCAAGGAAAATCTAAAAGAATAAATAAGGAAATGAACAAGAAAGGCATATAAAGGATAAATCTCAAAAGCAAAGTTAAGCCAAGGGAAAAGAGACATAGGAAAGTCATGGATAATTTGTTTAAAGAGGTCAAGGAATAAATAGAGACAGAAACCACACATAGATAAGTTCCAAATAAATGCATGCATAGAAGTGGAGAAACCAAGATTAGAATGCTGAGAAATAACAAGGAATTATTTTTTAATACATATCTCACTCATGAAGATCCTTGTCCATGCAAGCAAGGGCTATTTATAGTGGATTGGTCAGAGCTTCATGTTGACTATTTGATAAAATGATGATTCTCCTTGGTTTTCATGTAATCTAAATATTTCAATGTTTTAGGTAGTTCAAGCAGAGTTCCCCATCAAAGATATGACATAGCTTTTCATACAAGTGGAGACCACTAGAGGTTGATTGGTTTAGAGTTAGAGTTGACTAGACAATCTCGTTACACATCTTCCTTATTTTACATGCAAAGTGGAATAATCTCTTCTTTCAACTCAACTTTCAAACAAATCAAATGGAGTTCTTTATTTAGATATTTGGCATAGTATTCCATGCAAAGGAGAAGTTTGACTATCAATGGGACCACCATCAATACTTATATGCCAACCTTGGATTCACGCATGTTTGAATTTTTTTGGAGAGTGTATTATTTATTTTAAATATTAACCTTTCAAACTTGGGCCCACCATCCATACTGCGATGCCAACCTTGAATTTCATACATGTTTGATGTTTTATGGAGATTTTATTGAATTATATTAATGATAATGAATTTTTAAATGGGCCCTTATACATACTTCTATGCCAAAGTTTGGATAGGAATGCAAATTTTGTAAAGGGAAAAGATTTTATTGAATATTCTAAAAATTGTAAAAGGTGTTAGGTCTTGAGTTAATTAACCAAGACTAACCCTTTCCCTTTTTTGAAATCCACTTAAGGCTATTTTAGGTTTTGTAAACCTTATTTATTGGCTTGATCAAGCCATTTAGAGGGATCCCTAAAGTTGGAATAAAGAAATTATAAGTTGGACCAGTGATCAATGAAGAAATTTATGCTTTAAATCTAAGTTTTGAGAGAAGAATAGTGTGTATTTGATTGTGCATGAGCGTATAAGTGAGATTTATCTCCTTTTTTAGGTCCCTTGTTCACCTATCTTTCTCTATCTCACCCTTTTAAAGGTCATTTTCATATGTTTTCAACCTTTCATATAAAACATTTTTGCTTAAGAACTAAAATATATATTTCATTTGATTATATGTGTGCATTGATTTTAGTAATTTCAAAGGATTTGAATAATTCAAGTGTATCACCCCATTTTAATTAGAATTTATTTTAAGTTTCCCTTCCTCTTTTCAACCCAATAAATCAGAGTAGTTTAAATATAATTGATATATCTAAAGGGAAATAGCCATCTATGGAGGTTCTTCTCAGTACAGAGTCACCCACACTCTGAGAAGTTCCAATTTTATTAGCTGGAGTGAGGGTGTGTTTTACACATTTTCATGTAGGGTGCACTCTAGAGTGATAAAAAAAAAGAAAGGAATAAAACTATATATTATTTTGCATATATTAACAAAAGTATCTTCATTAAAACTTTAGATCTTTTATATTCTTGGTAAATGATTATTTTTCTTATGTTTAGCTTTTATTTAATATTTGTATCTACTTCACATTGAGCTGTTCAACGTTAATATTTTCATGCCCTATTTATAGTACACCTAAGTGATTAAAATATAAATTCATCTAATTATATATACTTTCTCTCAATTTTTTTGTTTCTCAATTTTTTTATCTCATTCATTTCCCTCATTTTGCATTATTTTTTGTGTTAAACAAACCCACCATAAAACAATTTTGAATTTATATAATTGTAAATATTTAGGTTTCATCATTTTAATATTATTAATAAAGGGAAACACCCCTAAAATAGAGGAGGGACTTCTTTACCCTTTTAATACTAACATAAAATACATAGTTTGTATTCCTTATAAAATATTTTGCCAATAATTTTTGGCACTCATTGTGGGGCATTATTTTGTACTTTCCATAAAACCTACAAAAAAATATGTTTAGGTTTTGTACAAATGAATTTAATCATAATTAAGGAACTTTTATAGTAAAATAATCTTGATTGGGTATGATCTACACATGAATATATCTCTTCAATCATTTGATCCTTTGCATGGGATATTATAACTAGTCTTATTCAGTTTCAAAGAAAATGGGAGATATAAGAGGAGAGAGAGAGAGAGAGAGAGAGAGAGAGAGAGAGAGAGAGAGAGAGAGAGAGAGAGAGAGAGAGAGAGAGAGAGAGAGAGAGAGAGAGAGAGAGAGAGAGAGAAAATGAGTTCCAACTACCTTCAAGGATTCTTAACAACCTTTTTATCCATAAAAATTAATATTACCTCCTAATTAAGCATTAATTAGCTCCAATAGTCTTCAATCTCTCTCATTGGCTGAGAAATGCACTTGAAGATAAGAATTTTTTGAGGATGATGAGTCATGATCTTACCAAGAAGGAAAAATATTTAAAGGCTTTGAAAAATAATTTAATGCTTCAACTACACTCTCTAATCCTCAAATCTCTTTCTTTTAACTTCTATGCCACCCTCCACTAGGCTTAATGATAAGGATAAAATCCTCATATCAATGAACCTGATAGATCCAAGACTATGTCTACTTTAAGTGGCTATAGGTACGTGTTTATTGAGAATATGACCATGCCAAAAGATAGTAAATTTATTTTCATAATCATGGATCTACCCATAATTCAAAACCTGAACATAATTCCATTATAGATGACAACCAATCCACTTATTGGTTTTTATATGGCCATAATTTCAATGAAGATTGATATGCTAGGGTTTATTGATCATGGACAAGATGTAAAACATATGCATGAAATATTTTGATAGGTTTATTAGATCTTTAAGTCATATTTGAATTTTTATGGGATGATTTTGTAACCTAGATCACATTTAGATCTTGCATTTATACATCTTCTTGCTTGGCTGTTAAAATACTTTGATGTAATGTGTTTTCCTATGTGGCCTTTCCTTGGGCCATGCCTTTTATCATATTAAAAATATTACCACTATAAATTTGTACACATGTACTCATATATTTCCCCCTATATATTTGATCAAATTGGCTTCGTTGATTTCCTAAAGAGTCTCTTGGCTTTGACCTTCATCATTATCATTGATCTACATTCAAGTTTTTAGATTCTACCACTTGGCATCCCCACGTGCTTCCTATATAACTTGTTATTGGCCTTCATTTGGTTAATGTGATTACACCATGTAGAGTCCTCATATGTAATATATGCTCATAGAATTCTCAACTTCATGTGAATTGTTGATCTACTCCTACACAATTGAACACACTCCATTTATCTTTCTTCTACCAGATAAACACAAACCATTGATCTCTTTTTAACAATATGATCAAATGTAGGCCATAATTTTTATTAGGTGTTTACCAATATTGACACACTTAGTACCTTCACATTTATCATTGGGATCTTCTAACATTTTGACCTTGATCTTGCCAATAATACTTAACTTCACAATTAAACATGCATCATGGATCTTTAATCTTGTTAACCTCATGAGATTGTTTGTGTGCCATTGATATTTACTCTCATATTTTGATTTCATTCTACTTGGTGAACCTATGTTCAAATTTAAAATTTTTAAATATTTTTTGAATCCAAAAAGTTATTTCTTATGGCTTTAACTTGACAACCCTAGACATGTCCCATGTTGTTAGATCATCTTTGAAGGCTTATATCTTGAGATAGATAAATCATCAAGATACCAATTTGTATGGGATATTAATGGAATTAAATACATAACTTTCATGTAATTTTTAAAAAAAAAATTGTTTCCCAAATATAGTTATTAAATTCACAACCAAACTGACCTATTTGTTTCCTACATGACGTGTTATGATTGTCTAGTTTCTTAAAATCACAAAATTCACACTTTAATCTTGCTTAAAGTGTTTCTAAAGCTTACAAATGAAAAGTGATAGGGTCATGAAATCTATCTAATCCTAAGATTAGATCACTCCTTTAATAATAATTCTACTTAGATTCTCACCACAAATATAGGGAAATTTTTATATGTGGACCAAATTTGGCCAACATTTTTGGTGACTCAATATGGAAACATGCCTATTATGCTTGAAAACCCAAATTAGCTACCTTATCTAATACATTGGGAATATTGGGTCACAATTATTTACTTCTCATTTATATGAAACTAATAGAAGACTATCCCTTTTCTGAAACATCCTCTTAAAGTAACAAAGGCAACATGAATAAAACAAATGATGTGCCAAAAGGTACTTATGGAAGGGAAACACACAACTTAAAAGAATGTGCACAATGAACTTAGAGGAAACATAAAAATTTACTCTAATATTTACTAGGATACAACATAAAATTAATTTCATCTTGGATCAAATGGAAATCATTCAACATCATTCACTTGTAATGGACCAGGATGAAAAATACCTTGTTTTGGAGGCACTAAAATTGGTGAACCAGGATACTTTATCTCCAATCCTTTTGATATGCTCTCCATCTTATGAAATGGGACAAACATGTCTCAAATGTAGACATACTATTTCATTTATTCAAACCTTACTCTAGGTTGTACTATAAGATTACTTGTAATCCTATTCACCCATGGATGATTGAAGTAGTATCTTTGGTTCTCATCAGCCTCTTGAGGAGTTTTCACTTTTCTTCCACCACTTCTATCTTCCTGATTGGGTCACCAAGGCTATATTTGATTACCTTAGTCAAATCTTAATTACCTAGAAATAACACATACATTACTTCCAACACTTCAAACAATTCATCATAGTTACCTTGTTCAGCTATTTCTTTCACATTTAAAGCATTATTGAGGACATCTATTTGTAATTCTACTACAACAATATCTTTATCCTCACTAAGATATGATCCATGGTAACTAGATTGGTTTTCTTCCTCTATATATAAGGGAGGTTAATCATTATAGGCTAGGTATAACTCATCATGATCTTGATGATCTTCACTAGTAGGCTTCTCAAACTTTATCACTTGATCACTTGAGATGTCTCCTTCATCAACCTCACTCAAGGTTTCATCTTGTATTTTAGCTACAAATCAAGGTTGATTTAACCAACCAAGGTCCAAAACATCAAACTTGTCTTTCTCAAGGTTTAATTCATGTTCCTTTAGATCCAACATATCAAGGCTATCTTCATTTGAGATCTCATCCTAAAGTGGAACAACATCTGATTCTTGGTTCTGATACTTTTTTCCATATATGTATAATGGACAGTTAGTAGTCCACCAAAGGTCTCCTCCATATTTAATTTGAGGATATTCCTCTTGTATATCTAGTTTTTTGGTCTCAAATCCATGCCAAGAATGCTAGTCCAAACCTAATTTATTCTCCTCTGAATAAAGTGGGTTGCCTATCATGACCTTTTCATCATAGACACTTGTATTGTCCTCTTCTAGCTCACCTATGACTTCAAGTTCCTCCTCTATCCTTTGTAAAATATATAAACTATTATGGTCTTAATTTTCACCCATGAATGGTATTATTTAGGATCCTTCCAACTATATCATAAAATGGGAACCACCCTAGGCTGTGGGTATCTTGTAGTGGGGTTGAACCTCTAGAGAAGGTCAATTTCTTCTTGGTAGACCACCTAGACTAATACTACTATTAGTAAAATGGATGGAGAGGGGGTAAAGGGTTGCTAGGAGAGATAAAAGGGTGATGCATCAAATTAAAATGAGGAATCACATAAGTATTAAATAAACATTGATGAGGCATAATATAGTGCTAACTCACACACCCTCATAGACTAGTTGATTGCATAAGTGTTTCATGAACTAGGCTCATAAGAAATGAATGAAGGAAAGGGGAATTGTAAGATTCAAACTAGGCATACATTAATTTTGGAAAGATCAAAATTTTAGACCTGAAAATAGCTTGAAGACACCCAAAAATAGGCAAGAAAGAATGACAATGGACATGGAATAAAATTCTTCACAATGCCATCATGCACAAAATTTGATAAACATAATTTAGAGGCAAGAGATAGGTAAATAAAAGTCTTTATTTCTTTAAGAGGTCCTTCATAAAAATTTCAAGAAGGTGTATCCTTATCAAATAAGAGTCTCTTGTTTCAATATATCTCAGAGAGTCTTCCTTACAATTGAGAAGAAATGGGAGATATAGGAGAAAAGGGAAGAGAGAGAGAGAAGCAAGGAAACAAAAATCAATAAATGAGGTCTAGCTACTTCCATATAGTATTAACCACCATTTTATTTATTATCATTAATCTTGACCCCAAATTAACCATTTATTAGATCTAATAGTATTCAAGCTCTCTCATTGGCTAAGAAATACACTAGAAGATAAGAATTTGTTAAGGATGATGAGTCATGATCTTATCAAGAAAGTAAAATATTTAAAGGCTTTGAAAAAGAATTAAATTATCCACCTACACTCTTGAATCCCAAAATATATTTCCTATAATTTATATTCAACCCTTCACTTGGCTTCATTATGAGGATAAAATACTCATATCCATGGACCTAACATATCTATGATTATTTATTATTTAAGTGACTATAGCTACTTGTGTATTGAGGATATGACCATGTCAAAAGATAAGTCACTTATTTTTATAATCATATATCTACCCCTACTTGAAACCCTAAACATATATCCACTATAGATGAAAACCAATCCCCTTATTCATTTTCATATCGCCATTATTTTGATGAAGATTGATAATATAGGGTTTCTTGATCATGGATAAGATGTAAAACTTATTCCTGAATGATTTTGAGAGGTTTAGTCAAGCTTTAATGTCATCCTTAAATTTTTATGGGTTTCTTTGGTAACCTAAATCACATTTTAATCTTGAATATATACATCTACCTTCTTGGCTAGTAAAATCATTTGATCTAATGTCTTTGCCTATGTGGCCTTTCCTTAGGCGATGCCTTTTATCCTATTTAAAAATATGACCACTAAAAAATTAGACACATGTCCTCATATAGTTCCCCATAGATATTTTATCAAATATGTTCTATTGATTTACTTAGGAGTCTCTTAGATTTGACCTTCATCATTGCCATTAATATGAATTCTGATTTATAAATCATGCCCCTTCATATCCCCATATGTTTCTTATGGACCCTACTATCAAAATTCATCTAGTTAATGTGCTTATGCCACATGGTGACCTCATGTACAATATAGACTCATTGATTTCTTTACCTCGTGCACACCATCAATCTACTCCTACACAATTTAATGCACTCCATCAATCTTTCTTTTATCGAATCAAATGCAAAATTTTGATCTATTTTTAATAATATGATCAATTATGGGTCATTTATTTTATTATGGGTTTACCAAGATTGATACATTTAGCACCTTTTCATTTATCTTAAATATCTTATGACCTTTTAAACTTGATCTATCCACTGATCCTTAATTACATGATCAAATGTGTGCTATAGATCTTTAATATTATTGACCTTGTGAGATCATCTACGTGATGTTGATCTTTGCTTTGAGCTTTTAAGATCATTCCAATTGGGGACCTTGCATTAAAATTTAAACTCATTAATGATTTTTTAATCTAAATAACTATTTCTTATGGCTTTAATTTGACATCTCCAAACACATCCCATCCTGCTAGATCATCTTTAAAGGCTTATTTTTTAAGATAGAAAACTTATCAAGATACCAATTTGTAAAGGATATTCATGGCATGAAATAAATAACTTTCATGTAATTATTTAAATTTTTTTGGCTTCCCAAATATAATTATTAAATTCACAACCAAACTAACCTATTCATTTCCTGCATGACATGTTATGATGGTCTGGTTCCTTAAAATCACCAAATTCACACTTTAAGCTTGTTTAAAGTGTTTCAAAAGGTTTAAAATGAAAAGTGATAGCTTCATGAAATATATCTACTCCTACCATTGGATCACTCCTTAAATTATAATTTTTCTTAGCTTCTCACCCTAGATTTAGGCAAATTTTTGTATGTGGGCCCAATTTGGCCATCATTTTTGGTGAATCGATAAGGAAGCATGCCTGCTATGCTTTAGAACCTCGATTAGTTATCTTGTCTAATCTATTATGCATATAAGGTCACAATAAATTCCTTTCAACTTATGTGAAACTAATATAAGTATATCCCTTTCCTAGAACCTCCTCTTGAATAAATAAGGACAATAGGAATAAAACAGATACTATGCCAAAAGGCACTTATGGAAGGGAGACATACAAATAAAAAGAATGTGTACAAGGAACTTAGAGGAAACACAAAAATTTACTATAATATGTACAAGGTTATCTCTTACAATTAATTTCATCCTAGATCAAATGGGAATTATTTAATATCATTCACTTGTAATGGACTAGCATGAAAATTACATTTTTCTAGAGGCACCAAAATTGGTGAACCAAGCTACTCGATTTCTAATCCTTTTGATGTGCTCTCAATGTATGAAATGGGACAAACATGTCTCCAATGTAGACATACTAGTATATTTATTCAAATATTACTTCAAGTTGGACTATAAGAGAACTTGTAATCCTATTCACCCTGGTTGATAGAAGTGGTATGTTTGGTTCTCAACAACCTCTTGAGGAGTTTACACTTGTTATTCCAGCACTTTTAACTTAATTATTGGGTCACCAAGGCTATATCCAATTACCTTAGTCAACTCATAATTACCTATAAATAACATATAGCTTACTTCCAACACTTCGAATAAGTCCTCATAGTTACCTTATTTGGCCATTTCATGCACATTTGAGGGATCATTGATGACATATGGTTGCAAGTCTACTACATCAAGCTCCTCATAGTCATCATGAAAGCTAGATTTGTCTTATTCCTCTATATAAAAGGTAGACTCATCATTGTAAACTAGGTCTAACTCATTATGATCTTGATGCTCTTCACTGATGTGCTTCTTAAGATGTATCACTTGAGCACTTGAGATGTCTCCTTCATAAACATCACTCAATGTTTCATATTATTTTTAAATTTTAAATTAGGGTTGATTTAACCAACCAAGATACAAAACATCACACTTTTCTTACTCAAGGTCTAATTCATTTTCCTCTAGATCCAACATATTAGGGCTATCTTCATTTAAGACCTCATCCTGAAGTGGACTAACCTTTGATTCTTAGTTATGATCCTCTTTTCCATCTATGTAGAATGGATATCCATTAGTCCAATAAAGGCCTCCCCCATTTTTATTTTGATTATTATCCTCTTGTAACTCTGATTCATTAGTTTCAAATCCATATCAAAAAAATTAGTCCAAACCTAATTTCTCCTCCTCTAAATAAAGTGGGCTACCTATCATGTTATTTTCATCATAGAAAATTGTATTGTACTCTTCAGGATAACCTATGGCTGAAAGATCCTCCTCTATCCTTTTTAAAATAGGTTCTTTCTCCAAGAGGGAGATGGTGGGAGGGTGAAAATTTTCACCTTCATTATTGCTTAAAAGAGTGTATTTCCAACTAGGGGTTTTAAAGGATTTTTAGGTGGTTCTTGAGGGAGGGAGAAAGAGTCATGGAACTCTTGTAGGGAAATCTCATTGAGTTGAGATAACACCTATTTTCTATTCTATTTAACCACTAACTCTTCCTTCTCTTTAATTGGTTCTTAGGACAACATAAGTGATGCCTCCTTCTTTATGCCTTTCTAAACTAATTTCCATGAGGGAAATGTGTAAGATATATCCACCTTCTTCTCCACCTATATGAGTATAGGATATTATGGTTTTAAAAGAGAAGGTGTGACATAGTTAGGGTTATTGGCATAGTATATGATCCATGGTGGGATGACTTCATGTTTTTTAACTGGATGGTCTTTAATGATTTTCTTAACACTTGACAAAGATGATCTTTGATAAGGTATACTAAGGGGTTTTATTTGAGAATAAATAAGAGTAGAGAGAGAAATTGGGGTCTAGGGTTGGCTGCTCTCATTCTTAAGAACAATTGATAGTCATTTTCTTTCCTAGTTTGGTCTTGCCTGACCAAGCACTCTTCCTAAAACCTCAACCATTGCTCCTAAACAAAAGCTTGGTATTCAAGATTTACTTTCTATTCTCTCTCAATTATTTTTCAAGATCAAGCCTTATCTCCTTAGGAATATTTTATAGTTGACTAGAGAGAGACAAACTATGATAAGATTGACACACCAAATATTGAGAACCATTTAGGGTGAATACATAAACATTTCTAATCTAATATGAAAGACGTTGATGTATATAGTAAGCATATTGATCAAATGATGGTTGATTATACATAATAGATAATTATGACTAGGAATTTGGGCTATGTATACCATATAATAAATACTTAGAATCACCATTGATGTTTACAAACATGCCTCCAAAGGTTGATTGGATGAAGAGAACACCAAAACTCTTCACTCAGTAAATAACATAGTCCCACTGGGCATGCCAAAAACTATTACGGTCTTAGTTTTCACCCAAGGAGGGGTTTCTCTTAGCTTCATCGAAATAAGCCACAAAATGGGAACAACCCTAGGTTATGGGTATCCTATAGTGGGGTTGAATCTCTGGAGAAGGCTGACTTCCTCTTGGTAGATCACGTAGACTAATGTTAATACTGGGAAAATGGATAGAGATGGGGAAAGGGTTAATAAGAGAGATAAAAGGGTGATGAAAAAAATTAAAATGGGGACTCACATAAGCATAAAATAAACATTGATGAAGCATATTACAATTCTAGTTCAAATAACCTTATAGATTAGCTAATTACATAAGTGTTTCATGAATTCTGATCACAAGTAATGAATGAAATAAAGGGAAAGTCTAAGATTCACATCAACCATACATTAATGGTGGAAAGATCATGAGTTAAGACCTATAAACAACATGAAAACACCTAAAAATAGGCAAGAAATAAGGATAATGGACATGGAAGAAACACCTTCATAATGCCATCTTGCACAAGCTTTGTTAAACATAATTTAGATGTAAGATATAGGTAAAGAAAAGTCTTTATTTATTCTAGAGGTCTTTTGTACAAATTTTGATAGGTTATAACCTTATCAAATAAAAGTCTCTTGTCTCAAGATATCTTAAAGAGTCCTCCTTATAATTTAGAATAAAATAGGAGAGAGAGAGAGAGAGAGAGAGAGAGAGAGAGAGAGAGAGAGAGAGAGAGAGAGAGAGAGAGAGAGAGAGAGAGAGAGAGAGAGAGAGAGAGAGAGAGAGAGAGAGAGAGAGAGAGAGAGTGAGAGAGAGAGAGAGAGAGAGAGAGAGAGAGAGAAATCAATAAATGATGTTTAGATATTTCCATGGAGTCCAAACCAACTTTTTTATTGATTAGAATTAATCTTACCTCCCAAATAACCATTAATTATCTTCAATAGTCTTCAAGCTCTCTCATTTTCTAAGAAATACACTGAAAAACAATAATTTGTTGAGGATGATGAGTCATGATCCTACCAAGAAATGAAAATCTTTAAAGGATCTAAAAAATAATTGAATGCTCCACTTACACTCTCCAATCCCCAGATCTCTTTCTTAGAAATTATGCACCACCCTCCAATTGGCTTCATTATAAGGACCAAATAGTCATATCCATGGACTTGATAGAGCCAAGGCTATGTTTTTTTTTAAGCAGTTATAGGTGCCTTTTTGTCGAGGAAATGATGATGTCAAAAGATAAGACACTTTTTTTCATATTCATAGCTCTACCCCTAATTCAAACCCTGAACATAGGTCCACTATAGATGAAAACCAATCCCCTTGTTGGTTTTTATATATCCATAATTTCAATGAAGATCGATAGACTAGGTAAAAATAAGATGTAGAACTTATGCTTGAATGATTTTGAGAGGTTTAGCCAAGATTTAATCAATACTTGACTTTATAGGGGTTGTTATGGTAACCCAGATCAAATTTTGATCTTACATTTATACATCTACCTACCTGGGTGGTGAAATCCTTTGATCTGATGTGTTCACCTATGTGACCTTTCTTTGGGCCATACTTTTTATCATATTAAAAAATATGACCGCTATAAATTTAAACACTTGTCCTCATCTAGTGCCACCTAGATATTTCATCAAATTTTCTATGTTTATTTACTTGGGAGTCTTTTGGATTTGAACTTCATTATTACTATTGATCTACATTTTGATTTTTAGATTGTGCCACTTGGAAACCATACATGGTTCATGTGGACCTTGTTGTTAGCCTTCATTTGGTTAATGTGCTTACACCACATGATGGTATTGTATGCAATTTGGGGTCATTATATTTTTAACCTCATGCACACCATCCATCTACTCATACATGATTTAATACACTCTATTTATATTTATTTTTCTAGATTAAATGTAGATTGTTGATCTATTTTTATTAATATGATTGAATGTTGATCATTTATTTTCTTATAGTTTTATCGAGATTGAGACACTTGGTAGCTTCACATTTATCCTCAAGATCTTTTGAGATTTTGACATTAAGCATATAATTAATCTTTAACTAATGATCAAATGTGTACCATATATATTTAATCTTCTTGACCTCATGAGATCATCCACATGTGATTGACATTTACTCCAAGATTATGAAATCATGCCACTTGGAAAACCTTGTTCAACATGAAACTCATTAAGTATTTTTTGAATCCAAATGGCTATTTCTTATGTCTTTAAATTGACATTCCTAGACATGTCCCCATGCTTCTAGATCATCTTTGAAGGCTTATATCTTGACATAGGAAACTCATCAAGATACCAATTTGTAAGGGATATTCATGGCATGAAATACATCACTTTCATGTAATTCTTTAACTCTATTTAGCTTTCCAAATATACTTATTAAATTCACAACTAGACTAACCTCTTTATTTCCTAAATGATGTGATATAATGGTCTAGTTCCTTAGAATCATCAAATTCACACTTTAAGCTTACTTAAAGTGTTTCAAAAGCTTAAAAATAAAAATTGATAGGGTCATGAAATTTTTTTTGCTCCTTCTACCATTTGATCAATCCTTCAATTAGAATTATTCTTAGATTTTCACCCTAGATCCAAGAAAAGTTTTGTATGTGGACCAAAATTAAACCAACAATAATTTTGGGTGATACCATATGTCCAATATCTCTTGGTGGATAACTTCATGATTTACCTAAAGGTCAAGGAATAAATTCCCTATGTTCATTGGTGATGGAAAACCTTACTCAGATGAACATTTATCTACTTTAACTTCTCCATATGGTATTTGGGTGTCCAATATGAGGATGTGGCCATTATATTATTTATTTAGACTTTAAAAAGAGTAATAATAGAATATTTTTATTTTCTCACTCTTAGTTCCATTTATAGATATAATTTGATTAAAACCAATTTTAAAAACTAATTTAAACTGGTAGAATATGCACATGCCATCCGTTAGTTCCCAAAATTGCATTGAATAATTTATGATCTTTTTTGAAATAGTAATTCATGAATATCCCACTGTTGTCTCCTATTTTATAAAGTGTTCACCTGAGTTAAAAAATCTAGCCTATACCTTGTGAAAACCCTGTATAATCTTGATTCTATCAAATTCTTGATGTTCTCATATTTTAATAATATTATAGGGTATGTGATTAAAATCAAGCTAGAGAGATCACATGATGTTGAGTTATAATTTTTTCCATCTTCTAAAAGAATTTAAGGTGGTAGAATTATCAAGGTTGAATGCTTAATTTACATTAGTACAGTTTGTAGTTGGGTTGAAAAGGTCCACAAGAGTATACAATGAAAACAACAAGTTACAAAAGGGTCACAAGTTTAGATTATTAAATATTTTTACAAGTCAAGTTTTAGACAAAGTATTTGAACATGTTGTCCATGATTTTTCAAGACTGAGTCTTCACAATTTTTGTGAAAATCAGGATTTTAGACATTTTATTCAAATTATTCCAAAGATCAGGGCTTCAGACATTTGATTCAAGGGATTTAAAGTTCAAGTGTTTAGACATTTTTCTTGAAAGATTTAAAGTCAAGGTATTTAGACATTTTTTTTACAAAGAATTTATAGTTCAAGCTTTTAGATATTTTGTCCAAAGAATTTCAAGATAAAGCTTTCATAAATTATGCAATTTGGGATTTTCATTCAAGCTTCTTATATTCAAGTTTTTTTTGTTTGTGATTTATATTGCAACCATTTTGTTTGGAGCATCTATACTCGAAGCTTTCATTTCAAGACATTGTCCTCTACCCATCATTTGACATGCAGTCAAAGGAGAGAAAGATCCTAGTAGGTTTTATGTAGTCTAAGTAGATCAAGGTCATGGATAAGATGGCATAACCTTTTGAAAATCATTGAAATTTTCAAGGATCGAGAAAAGTTCATAACAAAAGTATAGTTAGACTAGGCTATTTTTCATGCTATGCATAAACAAATAGATGAAGACAGTCATGCATGTGTCAATATTAAACTCAGGTAAAAAAACCATTTTGGCTTAAATTTTGATGGTCATGTGGATGTCATTGATGGTCACATGACTATCAATGATGCTCATGTGATCATTAAATTTAATCTCAGGTAAGAAACCATTGGGGCTAAAATTTTGATAGTCATATGCACATCATTTGATGATCATGTAGGCATTAAAATTAAGATTTATTAAAAACATAGGGGTTTAAATTTTGATGGTTATATATACATCAAAATAAGATATGTAGATTGATGGCCCATTTTAGTCCATGTAGATGAGATTGATGGTGCATTATGATGGTGGAGTATTTAATAAAGCTCCAATAAAATCCAAGACCACCATGTGGTGTCAACATGTTAACCTAGTAGAGATGACATTGTAGGGTGTAGAAAGCCTATGAGGATACCAAGTAGCCTAACCTTGGGGTTAAAGATAGATAGTATCAAATAGTACTTGGTCTTTCAAATTAGGATCAAGGGTCTACATCAATCTATGTATATAGATCTAATGGTGTGAGCTAAGATGGACTGTTTAAAGGGTTAATGACCTATAAGGAAATGACACATATCCTAATATGATAAACAATCAAATTTCAAGGATTAATGAGCATAATGTCATGGCAGAACCACATAAGAACTGAGTCAATTTGAAGAGATCTTATGGACCAATGGACTACAAAGGTGTTAATATACAAACCAAAAGGCAATATAAGTCATGGGACTTGTAATTTTAAGAGTAAAAATGCCATTAAAGCTTCTTATGAACCTATTTGAATGGAAAAGAGGCCCTAGAGAATATACATAAATAATAATTCATTCTTATTTATAGCATAATAAAGTTGAGGAGAATTGAATCAGTGTTTGGATAAAGAAAATTTGATTTAGAGTTGAATTATTGTCCACTCATGAGCATTTTAATAAATTTTTTAGCAAAGGTAGCTCAAGAAAGTGACACGTATCTAGATTAGAGCCAATAGGGACTCAAATCAAAGAGGAAGATCTGTGGGACATTTCAAATCATGTTTTGAAAATAATGACCATGGATGATTTTCTATCTATATCATAGTTGAAACATTCCAATGCCATCGTTGAAAGAGTAGGTTATTCTATGACATGAATAAAAGGAATGGAAGTTGTCCAGGATGTTCCAAATATGTAAGGAAGTGATCAAGAGCTTATATATATGATTTCACATAAGGAGAAAGTTTATTTTTCTCCTCAAATAAATATTCTCTTTCCATCTCATATGAAAATATTTCTAGTAAAATTATCAAAGAGTTTGTTGCATATATTTATAATTATTTGTAGAGGTAGTTAGAGAAATTATTATTTTCTTGAAAAGTAAATGAGGATCTCAAGTGTGACAAAAGGTCATATTCTAGCTTGGATCATCTTAGAAAACTTGAAGGTTTATGTTTCACTTTTGCAAATTATGACTCACAGTCTTTGATTAGAAAATGTATAAATAAGAGGTTTTATCTTCTATCAAGGGGGTTGTGTTTTTGGGTATTTGTTTTCTTTATAAGTATAGGCTCTTCAAAATTTTAGGATCATTACTATGTTTATTTTTCCTCTCTTGATAAGGTGGTTGCATCTGTAAAACCATTAGCAAGCTCTAAGAGCATGCTTATATGTCTCATGTGTCCAACATGGAGTAAATCCACCATGCTTCTCCCCATGGTAGCATTTTAAAACACTGATGTGTGTAATATTTTCTTGAAAAATTAATGAAAATGTTTTTGGTTTCATTGTAATTTCTATTGATGAAGTACAATAATATGTTTTGCAAATGATTTTCATTAGACATTTGGGTTTATGCTCATTATTATTTGTCATTTTGAGATTTAGATTATAAACCCTTTCTATATTATTTTAGGATATGTTGTTGAATAACTTGTCAGGCCATCCTAGGTTTATGGATTTGAAAGGAAAAAGCATGCGAGATTCTAGTTTTAGTGTATGTTATAGTATTTCAAGGATCATTTGAGTATTTGCATTTGATTGGCACCGATAAGTGCAAATTACTCTTGGTAGTTCCATTAGCTTGTATTTAAGTTTTATGCATCTTTGCAATTAGTGATGTCATGAATGTTGAAATAATCCCTACCGATTGAATTACACTAACACAATACCCTCCCATTTTATATAATAATCTAACTCATCCTACCCTATCCTACTCTACAAGTAATACACCCTTTACATATCATAAGTTTCATTTTCCTATAAATACATATTATCTTGCTTATATAACATGTGTTTTTAGTTTGTGCTTTAAAGACCTAGCACTGTTATTTTCCATTCAACCCATGTTTTTGAAAATTATTTAGAATGGAAGTTGTATTCATATACCCATATATATTTAGTAGCTTGTATGTAGCCTAGTGCGTTTGTTCAATCTATGTGACAACCCTTCCTAGGTGAAGTGAATAAGATTTGTTGTGCCCTAGTGACATTTGTGCCTTTTTTTGCTAAAAACCCCATAGAAGTTAAATTATAGAATCACTCCATTTGATCAAGCTACCCCTTAGTTCTCTCACCTTGGTTCAAATAGAGCCAAAAGTAGTGGGGATCTAAACATACCCTCTTTATGTGCCTCTCAGTCATTTTTTATGTCTGATCCATTTTAGATGCCAAAAGCTTCCTAAAATATGATGACATATGAGCATGTTTTTGATATTTATTTTTAATTTTAATAGAGTGTGCAAGGTTGAGTGTATAATATGTACAAATAGGAACCAACACTCAACTAGATCCACTACTAGGGAATTAAAAGATAGACACTCATGGCACTTATGTTGCTAGGGACTCTTGTAAAGAGTTGTAAGTCATTCATGTTATCAAGTTTTCTACCTATATTATACTAATATGACTATCTTTGGTATGCCAAATTCTTAACTGACACCATTATTAGGGATTAAAACATCAAATATTGGCACTTGTGTTGTTAGTGACTCTTGTAAAGAATTGTAAGTATTTTTTTTGGAATTTCTCTACTTATTTGTGTTATTTTGATTATTTTTGGTTCATTAATGTAACTACACAACTCATACCATTTCCAGGGATTAAACTCAAGTCCTAGTCACTTGTATTTCCAAGGAATTTTATAGTGAGCTATAAGTATTTCATGTTGTGATAGTATCTAGTATTATTGTACATATTTGACTATCTTGGCCATTAATTCTACATCACACCACTGGGGATGTGCCAGAAACTTTTGAGATTTGATAATTGGCATCTATTGTTTATTGTAAATAAATGTGAATATATCATTTTTTGAGGTGTTTCCACTTTTTAACATGAGTCTAAATGTTTTATTGTCTTTGATTTCATACATCATCACTAACTTCAACAATATATGGTTTTAGGATATATCACTTCAAGTTTGTAAATGGTTATATTCTATAACTTTTATTCTAGTGGAAAATCTAAAACATCATCTGGTTTCAAAGAAAGATGATTACCCATCTTCAATATCTTCATATTTGAGAGTTGTCTTGCTTACAAAGTTGAAAGGACTGAGGTCATCCTCAAAGGTGATTTGTGTAATAAACTTGTCTCACCCTTAACTGTTCATCAGAAAAGAAGCAGACAAGTTTGGAGGCCTATTGAAAAGCATGGTGTAGCTACAAAGGAATGTTTGGGATATCAAGATTCTAGTAAGTCTAAACTTTTGTTTATTTAAATTAATTTTACTATAGATTGTCATAGTTCTTCTAACTATTTATAGTCATATAGTCCAATTTATTATCCAACTCCTTCTCAACCAACTGAATCCCATCCTAAGTTTGGTCCTTCAAGTCCACCTCATTCACCCCCCACATCCCTTTACCATTTGTTCCTAAAAATACCATTAAAATAATCATGATACACAGGGATAAAATTTAAAATTATCATCCTACATTTAGAATTCTCATATTTAGGCCTATCAATTTTGATGATATAGAAGGTTATCCTAATGAAGTCCTTAATGAAGTAAGGAAATGCCTTCTAAAGTTTCAAGGGAATAATGCAGTGAGTGGTGGTAAGCACTTGAGGTATTTTCATAATATTATTGAGTATTATGAGGTTGAGCATGAGGATGTGTGAATTAATTTGTTTTTGCACATTCTGGAGGAAGAAGCTCATGAATGGTTCAATTATTTTCTGAGTGGATGCATTGATTCGAGAGAAGAAATAAGGAATGTTTTTAGAATTTAGTATGGTGATAGAGTTGATCCAAGGTTCCTTTTGGATGAATTTGATAACATCACGCATAAACACAATGAGTGTGTTTAGGACTTTAATACACAGTTTAATAAAGCTATGATGTAGCTGCCTAAAAAAATTATGCCTAGTGAGATAATGTTCTTGACAAAGTATTATGATGCCTTTGATAATAAAGATGCTCACCACCAAAGGTAAAAGTCTGCCATAAACCTTTCTTTGGTGTTCAATATGGCTATATAAATTGAAAATAACATAGAAGTTATGGGTAAGCCCTTGAACAAGTAGGCTGATGTAAATTTGGTTGATCCATAAAAGACAGTCCAAAACCACTAAGCTCGAAGATACTATTAAGACTTTGGCCTCTGATATCAAAGATATGTCATAAAATATATCTAGAGATGATAAGGGGCTATCAAATTGGCATACACATGATGTTAGAATTCAAAATAGAGGAGCTATAAAATAAGTACTTGATCCATTACACACCAAGGTAAATATTGTGAATTATGATTTAGACATTGATTGGTGTGATAAGTGCTTCCTTCCATTTTCATCATGTGATACTATTAAACCAAGTGATGAATATGTAGATTATCTTGAGTCTACATTTGAAGGTGGTGATGAGATTATGATGTTTAATTATCAATACTCCCAATGTAAGTTCTCTACCTCCATAGAAATGATGAATGTTACTTCTATAGATTAATTTTAGAGCGAAATAAAGAAGGTATGTGTCCCAAAATATGAGTTTTCTTGTGATGATAGTATAACCCAAGTAAGTGATCTACTTAATCATGATGTAATCTAAGATCTTAAGTATGCTTTGAAATAAGTGTTATATATAGATGTAGCATTAGGTAGCTCCATTGGGAATATGGACATTATTGATCAATAATTGTTCTTGATATTGGGTTTGAAAATGAAGATGTTTGGAAGATGTCATTTGATGAAGATTGGGTTATATTTTATGCCCCTAAGGATGAATTCTTTCATTTTTATTTCAAGCAGTACTTTGAGTGCACAAATGACATTATTGATCTTAGTGCACTCTTGCTTGGTAATCACCTAATTATAGCTATAAAACAAGTTCATTTAAAACTTTTAAAAGAGTACCAAAATATTTTGGCATGGTATTATCTTTATTTTAGATCATGAAAATAAGATTTTATTCAATGTGTCATCATATTACAGCCTAGTAGCAGGACCTTCAGGCATGTTCATAAACTATTTTACTTCATCTTAGCCACCAAGATACTAGAAAATTTCAAGAGATTAAGGGATGGAAAAATTATGGAGCCACCAGTTAACGGAATTTTTTGAAACATTTCCTTAATTGAGATCATAACTATGTACATAGTGTATAGCTTTGTTGCTTTGTTGTTTGATTACTTTGTTTCCCCCTACTTTAGGCCTTGTTTGTACAAATCCTTCTATGTTCTTATTTTTGTGTTCATTCTTAGATTCTCCTAATCTATATTTATTATTATTATTATTTTATTTTTTTGATCTTCTATGATTTTTTATTGATATATGGCTAAGTCTTATCTCTATGGCCCATTGGATTAGCACTTGGTCTAACATTCTGGGGTTCTTTACGCACTTATAAGGGGTGTACATCCCTAGGTGAGAGCTAGTATTAGTGCCCAAAATTGTACTGAGAAATTTGTTCCCTTATATAAAATATAAATGCATGAATATAACATTATTTATTCTTATTTTCAAAGTGTTCACTTGAGTTAAAATTATAGCCTTTGCCTTATGAAAACCTTATATAATCCTGGTTCCAGCAAATGCTTGATGTTCTCATATTTCAATAAGATTACATGGTCTATGATTAAAATCAAGATGGGGATATCATATGATGTTAATTTATAATGTTTTCCATCTGCTAAAAGGATTTGAAGTGGTATAATTCTCAATGTTGAATGCAATATTTACATTATTACAGTTAACAACTAGGTTAAAAAGGTCTATAGGGGTAGATGGTGAAAATAATAAGCTGCAAAAGAGTCACAAGTTCAAATTGTTCAGGTTTTTTGCAAGTCAAGTTTTAGACTATCTTAAAACAATTTTTCCTTGATTTTTCATGACTAAGTCTTCAAAAATTTTGTGCAACTTAGGATTTTAGACATTTTGTCTAAAGCATTTCAAAACTCAGTCCTTTTAACATTTTGTTTAAGGGATTTCAAGTTTAATTATTTATAAATTTTGCTTGAAGGATTTAAATTCAAGGTATTTAGACATTTTATCCAAAGAATGTTTATTTCAATCTTTTAAACATTTTTTATGAAGAATTTCAAGATTAGGCTTTCAAAAAATTTACAATTTGGGCTTATTGTATTTGGGTTTTTTGTTATTCAAGATTTGTATTATAGATAGTTTGTTTAAAGAATTTGTAATCAAAGCTTTAAGTTGAAGCCATTATATTCTACTTTCCATTTGACATGAATTCAAAGGAGAGAAGGATCCTAGCAGATTTCATGTAGTTTGAGGTTATGGACAAGTTGGTACAAGCTTAAAAAAATCATCAAATTTTTAAAGGATCAAGTAAACTTTATAGTACACGTCTAGTTAGACTAGGAATTTTTTCATATAAAACATAAACAAATGGATAAATATGGTCATTTAAGAATCAATATTAATCTTGGCTAAAAAACCATTGGGGTTTAAATTTTGATGATCACAAGGACATCATTAACAGTCACATCACCATCAATGACATCCACGTAAGCATTAAAATTAATATTAAATAAGAAACCATTGGGGCAAAAAAATTTACAATCATATGGACATCATTTGATGGTAGCACATATGTCAAAATTAGAGCCATGAAAAAAATACTAGGGTCTAAATTTTTATGGTCACATGAATGTCAATATAAACTAGATATAGATCGATGACCCAGATCAATCCATGTAAATGATATAGATGATGCATGATGATGGTGGAATATTTAATGAAGCTCTAAGAAAATCTAAGTCCACCACATGGAAATAATGCATTAGTGTAGTAGAGATAATATTATAAGGTGCAAAAATCACATGGGGTTGCCAAGTAGCATGAACTTGGGGCCAAAGATAGCTAGCAACAAACAACACTTGGTATTTCAGATCAAGATTGATGGTTCACATCAATCTATGCACATAGATCTAATGATACAAGCTAAGATGTATTTTTTAAATGGATTAGGACCAATAAGGAAATGACATGTGTCCTAATATGACAAATGGTCAAATTTTAAGGATTAATGAACAAAATTTCATAGTAGAGCCACATAAGCACTGAATCAGTTCAAAAATATCTTATGGACCTAGGGAATGCAAATGTGTTAATAGACAAATTGAAAGGTAATATAAGTCACAAGACTTATAATTTGAAGCACAAAAATGCCACTAAATATTTTTAAAAACATGTTTTAATGCCAAATAGGCCCTAAATAATATACAAAAATCCTATTTCATTCTTATTTGTAGCATAATCATGTTAAGGAGATTTGAATTAGTGTCTACATTAAGAAAATTTGATCTAAAGCTAAATTATGGTCCACTCCTGAGCATTAAATAAAATGTGTAGCAAATATAGTTCGAGAAAGTGACACGTGTCCAAATTGGAGCCAATAAGGACTCAAATCACAAAAGAATATCTATGGGCCATTCTAGAACATATTTTTTAAATAATGACCATAGATCACTTTTTATCTATATCAGAACTGAAACATTCCAATGCCATCATTATAAGATAAATTTGTTTCATGGTGTGCATAAAAGGAATGGAAGTTATCTAGGAGGTTCTAACTATATTGGAAAGTGATAAAGATCTTCTTCAAATGGTTACATGTGAGGACAAAGTATGTTTGGCTCCTCAAATGAATATTCTCTTTCCAAATCATATGAAAATATTTTCTATCAAAATATCAAAGAGTTTTTTTGCATATATTCATCATTATTTACAGAGGCAGTTAGATCAATGATTATTTTCTTACAAATAGATGAGGATCTCAGGTGTGACAAAAGGGCATATTTTGATAAGGAGCATCTTGGTGAACTTAAAGGTTAATGTTGAAATTTTAAAAAATATGACCCATAGTCCCAAATTTGAAAATGTATATAAGAGGTTTTACCTTCTATTCTAGAGGGTTGTGTTATTGGGTCTTTGTTTTCTTTCTAAGTATAGGCTCTTCAAAATTTTGGGATCACTACTATGTTTATTTTTCCTTTCTTGTTAAGGTGGTTACAATTGTAAAACCATTATCAAACTCTGAAAGCATGTTTATATGTCTCTCATGTTCAACATGGAGAAAATACACCATGCTTGTCCCCAAGGAAGCATTTTGAAACACTAACATGCGTAATATTTTATTTCAATGTTAATGAAAATGCTTATGGTTTTATACTAATTTCTATTGATGAAGTGTAGTAATATGTTTTAAAAATGTTTTTGATTAGAAATTTGGGATTATGATTATTACTAGTTGTCATTTTGAGCATATATTTATGTTAAAAACCCTTTCTACATTATTTTAGGATATGTTGTTGAATAACTTGTTAGGTCACCCTAGGTTTATGGATTTGATAGGAAAAAACATGTGAGATTATAGTTTCAGTGTATGCTTTAGGATTTCAAGGATCATTTGGGTATTTTCATTTCATTAGCACCAATAAGTTAATATTACTCTTGGTATTTCTATTATTTTTCATTTAAGTTTTCTACATCTTTGCAATAAGTGATGTCATGAATGTTGAAAGAATCCTTGTTGATTGAAAGCCACCAGTACACTACCCAACCATTTTATATAGTCATATAACTCATCCTACCATATCATAATCTATAATTAATACACCCTTTAGATATCATAAGTTAAATTTTCCTACAAATGCATAATATCTTTCTTATATAACATGTGTTTTCAGTTGGTGCTTTATAGGGCTAACACTATAGTTTTCTATTTATCCTATGTTGTTGAAAATTCTTTAGAATGAAAGTTGTAGTCATATACCCATATATATTTAGTATCTTGTATGTGTAATAGTGTATTTTTTCATTTTTTTTGATAACCCTTCTTAGGTGGAGTGAAAAAATTGGTTGTGCCTTGGTCACATTTGTTCCAATTTATGCCAAAAACCCCATAGAGGTTGAATTGTATAATCACTCCATGTGAGAAAGATATCCCTTAGGTTATCTCACCTTGGTTTAGGTAGAGGAATAAGTAGTAGGGATCTAACCATACCCTCTATATGTGCCTCTCAATCATTTGTTATGTCTGGTCCATTCTAGATGCCAAACCCTTCCCTAGTTATGATAACATACTAGCAGGTTTTTCATCTTTGTTTGCCATTTTCATCAAATGTGTAAGGTTGAGTGTACAAGGTGTATAAATAGAAACCAAAATCATCCTTTCACAACTAAAATTAATTAAAAAATAAGTTTATGAACCAATGAGATAATTTCTTGAGAAGTTTGACAAATTAATGAATACAATTCTTGCTGAAACTAAACACATAATATAAAATAAAAATTGACTTTTAATAAATTCTTAGTTAAATAAATTAGTACTTTTTAAGAAAAAAAAATCTATTAATTTGGAACAAGCTCAAACACTAGGCACAAATTTATAAGATGGTTTTATTATGGCTAGTAAATTAATGAAGGATTCCATGAAAATGTAAGGATAGACTTCAAGATAGAGTTTGACCAATTATTTATTTTATAAAATGTCCAATGGAATAACAATATTAAAAAATAAATTACCTTAGAAGAATATATCTCCTTAATATCAATATATTCCAAGAATAAATATCATACCTCATAGCAACAAATGTCCTTGTCTACAAGCTCCACAATAAAATATTTACATTGAATCACCTCAATTTATAAATGCACATATGAATTTTGTACTAGAGATATAAAAGGAATATACATATGAATAAGAATAAAATGAAGCAAAAATATTAGGTTTTCAAGAATTTGAAATAGAAGAACCTGATGGTGACTCCAGTAATGCATAACGAGAATATGAATCTAAAGAAGAATATTATGTTAACATAGTTGTCAATATGAATGGTTAGTCTTTTCCCATTTTTACTAGATCATGAAATAAAAAGGAAGAGACTAAGATTAATCAAGAAGATGAAAATTTAAAAGAGAAGTAAAAGTATAAGTCTAAATAAAATCCAAACATACCTCCTATGAAGGTTATTCTTTAGTTTGGATCTACATTACCTAATTAATAAAAAGGATAAGAAACCTAAAATAAAGTTTAGTAATTCACCTCAAAAATATACTATTGTTAATTCAAAGACTAGTGTTCCTCTACAAAATACTATAAGCTTATCCCAACCAATTTTAAATTTAAAAGTATTTTCTTCTCCAAGTCTTCCTAATTTTGACATTATTGACCATGTAAATAATTCTAAAATCCAAATGAATCAAGTAGAATACTTAAAGTCTAATCCCTATCAATTATATAGGTAAATTGAATATATCAAAGGTAAAATCCCTAATGTTGGTAAACCTTTATCCAAAGTAATTATTACCACATCCACAAATTAAAAACATAAATACTCCATGTATTCTACCATTTAAAATATGGGTAAGCTTAAACCCTTCTACATCTCCCTCTTTTTTAAAGATTTAAAAATTAATCATTGTATCATTGACACTAGGGATTTAGATAATGTAATGCCTACCAAATAGGCTCATGTATTAGTTATTACTTGTACTTGAAATATATTATTTATTATTCAATGGATATAAATAAAATACCATTGATCAAAATATCAAATATGCTCAAGTAGTATTATAATCTTTTCCACAAAAAAATCAAGATGACAATTTTAATTATTGACATTCCTACTACCTATGTAATGTTTTTGGGTAAAAAATTATGTAAATAATAAGGTGTAAAAATTAAAAATATATTTGTCTCATGCTATGATACTAGTCAAAGGATTAAAATAAAGCCTAGATCCTTAATTAAACACTAATTTAACGTGTAAAAATCCAAATACCCTCACGAAAATATATTGTATGAATATTTAGGTTTATGAATTTATATGATGATGTATGAGAATGATGAAAATATTCCTAAACTAATATTAAAAAGTCCAAATGACATTTTAACTCTATGTTTTGATGTTAGTTTCAAGGTTTGGTGATAGTTTAGGGTTTATATCATGAAATGAATAAATGTTTCCCTTATCCTATATAATATAATTTTTAAATAATAATAAAATAGTCAAGTATGAAGTATTTATTAGAATTATAGGTAGATGAATTAATGGAAATCAATAACTTAAGAGCATAAGGCAATGTTGAACTAATTTTTGAAAAACTCAAAGACCAATTTCAATTAAAGGATTATCATTTGAGGCACTAAAAAAATAGAGTTTGGGATGACATAGATAATTTAAAATAATTATCAATCACTATAGTTTCAAGGAAAAATTGATACATAAAATGTTTTGATAGTCTCTAATTCACTAAATATTCTTCATTTTAAGTTTGGTAGATACAATTACAACATTGAAATAGTGTTTAGATAAAATATTCCAAATAATTATAATTTTTATGAAAGTTTTAAATGAATATATATAGATCATCACATTTATTGAGAATATGGATGCCTTAAATAACCATTATTTTCAAGGTAATGACTCAACTTACAGGGAATCTATTTCTCAAACCAATGAGGAGGGAATTGAAAGTAAAGATCATGAAATTGGAATGATTCAATTAAAAGGTAAAAATATTCACAAAGGCCATGAATCTCTTCATAGAATAATTGATAAAATACATGTTTATTAAGAATAAGATATAGAAGTATTCTCATAGATCATAATGACATGAGAAAGTAAAAATTAGTTATGAAGGATAGCCTAGAATGGTTAACATGTAAAGTGTTGTTCTCTTGAATAATATAGGATGTTTATCTTATTTATCAAAAAATCATAAATATCATCACATATTCATATTATTATTTTAAATAATTTCATCCTAAAGAGATGTAATACACCATCCCTCTTAGGTTAGATGTGACTCCCTTAAAAAAAAACAAACACATTACAAACAAAAAATATCTAAGACTATTGTTGTGGAGGTTAAGAAATATTAAATGCTATAATAATGTTCCCCATTCATCACTCTACATGGGATGGAAATATTATGTATGTACACAAAGAAATCATGAGATTAAAATTTTTGTTGATTTTTAGAACTTGAGTCAAGCATCATTCAAGGAAAATTATACATAATTTATCATGGATAAAGTACTACAATCTATCACAGGATATGAAATACTATTAATTATTGATTGTTTCTCAAGGTATAATAAAATTGAAATTGAAAAATAAGATCAACATAAGACCACATTCACAATCCCATGGACTAAATTTTCTTAAAAATTATGCCATTTGGTATCAATGTAGGTAAAATATTCTAAATAGAAATGGACATGATTTCCATAACTTGAAGAACAATGTAACAGTAGTGTATCTTGATGATATTACAATATTTTAAAAAAAAGGATAAAATCATTATGAACATGTAAAAAGGGTATATGAGAAATTTCATATCCATGGTATTTATATAAATATATATATATATATATATATATATATATATATATATATATATATATATATTGGGTTATTTAAGCAAAACTACTAGGTAACATAGTATCTAAATAAGGCACTAAAATTTATCTAGAGAGAGTTAAGGATATTAAAAAATTATCTCTTTTGATAAGTAACCTAGTGTTCATTCTTTCTTCATAAAATTGAACTTCCTAAGAAGGTTTGTGCCTAATTTTGTAAGATTTACAAGACACATAAATTACATAATGAAAGTAAAGACTTATTTCAAATTGATTAAATATTAAAAAAAAAAAATTCAAATAAACCAATGTTGTTATTGTTAAACACCAACTCTTATGTGCCAAAATTTTAATAAAAACTTCTTCATTTATTGATATTCATTAGAACACACATTTTCAAAAATATTAGTTCAAAATAATTAAGGAGGAGTTTAATATCCCTTTTCCTTAATGATTTATGGTCTAATAAACATGATATCAATAATTCAACTATAGAATAACATTCTTACTTAATATTCAAAGCTAGAAAATGGTTGAGGTATTACATCCTGAATTAACAGTTTGTGGTTATGGTACCAAACACAATTATCAAGTCTCTCTTGACTCAATAATAAATTGGATCAAAGAGATGAATTTGGATATAAAAATTTCAATAATATAACCTTGATATTAATCTAATCAATTGTGTTTGAGGTTGTGGTTTATGCTAGCTTATAGTAAAAATTGGGTCAAGTAATGAGGATTATAATGAATGTAAAGAAGAAGATATACCTAAAGATTTACCTCTTGATGTATTAATAATATACAATGATGAATGATACACAAATATATCATATTTTATTTCATATGTATAATTTTTATAAAATATCAATTTGAAATAAATGATAACAATCAAGTTTAAAGCCGCTAGATATGTAATTTAGGATAAAACTCTATTTAAAATAGGTTTAGATGGTTTCTTCTTAATATGAGTGGATAAAGAAAAACAAAAGAGGTTTTTGGAATAATTTCATACTTAGTCATGTGGTGATGAATTTTATTCTCTAGTTACAACACAAAAGATTTTGATAAATCATTACTTATTGCATTAAAATTGAAAGTAGTTTTTATCTAATAATTTTTCAATAATGGTTTATAGATTTCATTAGCATGCTTGATCCACACTCTCTTGTTGTTCATACCCACATTTTTATAGTAACCAATTAATTTAAAAAGTGCATTGAATACAATATGATGAAACAAACCAATTCCAAAGTGGTATGAAAGTCTATTAAATAAAACATTATAGTTAGGTCTATTTCTCCATAAAATATAGTCATAAACAATGCATCAATTTTTTCTACTTTTGATTTTATTATATTATGTTACATGTATGTGATATCCATAGATCACTATTTAGACCTTATTTTACATAAGGAAATGGTCAAGTATAATCAAGAAATAATATTATTATCTCATCCAAATTTTATTTATGAAAATCAGTATAATTGACATAATAAGTTGTATGATATGTTTTGGGTTGATCATATCACACCAAAAAAGATCTAATGGAATGTCTCATTTCCAATTATTATATGGTAATGGTGTTGTATCTCCTATCATATTTGAGTTACCAACACTTTAATTAAATAAAATAATTGAAGATGAAAGCTTCAAAATCTCATTGATAATAGAATAATGTATTTGACTTTTTTTTAAGACAGAACAGTAGTTGATGATAAAATTGATCAACACCAAACAAAATTGATTTTTTTTTATAAAAATGATAGATATATATTTTTAGATCAGTTATATTATTATACTTTTGAGGAAATAATGTAACCAAAATAAATCCATAGAAAGTTTGATCCTTTGTATATAATATCTTTTGTAGAGATATCATGCACTACTTGACTTGTCAAGGTGGTACACACATTACATTACCTTATGGTGGGAAATACTTGAAACACTATTTTTAGTGAAATTAGGGTTGAAATCAAGTTATCACCTACATATACATAGGTAAATTAGGGTTTTGAGTTGTGTTTTATTAACAATTGTGTCTTTTAATATCATTGTCATGTTCCCTATTTTCTCATTTTCTTTTTTGTCTTTTTTTTCCAGGTTATCAAAATTATTTGATATAATTGTTTGAATTTAATATCCAATGTATAATTTACTTATTTATGAAACTTTAAATTTGAATATTCTTTATTAATATTTATAGATCAAGTTCCCATTCATAGCTAGGTGTTTTCATAGAAATTAAGCTCACAAAAACCTCTAATTTTGACACCATTATGTAGAACAAGTTGAAATGGGAAAATTTCATTATATATAATTTGAAAAAAAATGATGTTTCCTTTGATTTTTATGACTTCAACAAATTTTACACATTTTGAAAACTTTTTGAATTACTTGAAGAAACAATAATTACTAAATTCTTGATAATAAAAAAATAATCAAAGATTTTGATGTTTAAGTTATGTTGTTATTTGAGTCACGTTCTATTTTTCTATATTCATATTTTCATAATATGTTTGGAACTCCTCATGTACCTAAAGTAGCTAAGAACCCAAAACCCCCAAAACCCTATAAAATAACATATTATTTGCACATTTCATTATTTTTAGTATTTTTTAAAATTAGGGCAAGTATCCATAATACTCAAACTCACTGAAAGTCTTAAAACACCAATAAATATATAAATGAAACATTTAAAAAATTAAAATATTTTGAACAAGTGTCATCATCATTCAGAAAGTTTGATATATACTAGAAGTGTATTTTAAAAATTTATATAGTTCTTTTATACTATAAAATAAAATTTAATGTTTATTTTTCACATAAAAACTCTAAATTAATCTAAAAATATGATTGAAAACACTTTATACTTTAATAATCCATATTTTTAATTATATTACTTTTATCTTACTCTCTACAAGGTTGGTTGCTCTTGTTATTTCCTTTCCACTTTGTTTCATTCATTTCATTCATTTTCACAATTTCTTCTACTTTCATTGTTGTTTTCTATTCTCATTAATTTTTATAATTTATCATCATTATACACCCATATAATATTGTCACCTTGTGTTTTTTCATCCCTTGAGTTAATTCCAAGCATTCCCCTTAAATTTCCACTTTTTTTATGAATCTCTAAATTTATGGTTTTCAAGGTGTTGTGGGTACTCACAACCTCCCTTTTTTTAAAACTCAATCCTTAGAATGTAATATAAATAATTTCAGACACTTTTATTACTACTATGACCTAGGATTATTTACCACATAAACACTTGTTACCTTTTGATATTGACATACAATTTTTGACATTGGTAGCTAAAACTACTTTATGCATAACCCCTCTATTAAAATTAAATTTAAATACATGTGATATGAACCAATATCCATTATTGAGAAAAAAATTTAATAGATTACATATATTAATATATGGCATGTAGATATCACATATTTTTAGGGGAATATGGATGATGGAAAGATAACTATGTTAGGAGAATGCATTTTTGATAGTGGGCTTGCACATGCAACTGGTTTTACCACACCTAGTCAATATGCCAACTTTTTCATGGATTGTACCAAGTACTATGAATAAGAGAATAAAAATATCTAGTTTTTTTATGATGTACTAACATCTAATCTTGGTAGTTAACAAATGAATGCAAATTTTGAAATCCTTACTAATGAAGAAATAATAGACATAAATAGGGGAATTGCATTTAACCAATGGAACTAAAATAGTGATAAATTTTAAAATGTTACCAATCAAAAATAGCTAAAGATTAAATGAAGAGGGCCATAAAATCTTCCCAAGGTCCTAACTAGGGGTGAATTCTAAGAGGTATTATTGAATGTCATAACACTATTGAATAGAGTTATGGGTAATGAAGACACTTGTTTTTTATAAATGGATATGTCTTTATATAAATATTGTTTGTGTGGAAAAAATGTTCATTGAATGGGGAGATGTAATTAGTGAAAATATTTATGAGTAATTTATAGGACATGATTTAGCCCAATCATTATATATGACATCATACTTTTTATATTGTATTATTGATCGTAGAAAGTGGCTAGGTTTTAATGTAGAAGGACAAGATATCCTATAGAAATTGATATATGATAAATTACCACAATTCACTAATGAAAAAGGTAAGAACCACTTTACAAGAGTGAATTATGACTTCAATATATTAATTATAAATAATTTGGATGGAAACAAGGATACAACAATTTAAAATTAAGTTATTGCCCTAGTTAATAACTATGGAAGTTATTTCATCCAATTTATTATATTCACATATATTATAGTTGGAATATTCTTAGGTATCTTATATAGGTTATAGTGATATGCAAGTGATAAATTAATTTTATTGATACTTTCAAGTAATTAAGTGAAGTTCACAAAAGGTACAGTGAGAAAAATTTAGTAATAATTTTCTTTCCTATTGGCCCAAGTTAATATATGTTAAAATCATCTTGGGATGCCTTTAATATTTAAAAATACATTATTAGGTTTGTAATTAATTTCATGAAGAATAATATCAATTTTGGTTCTATTTACTTACGTGTTTCAAAAATTTTAAAATATTTGGAAAACTATGAATCTAGAAAGTGGATGATTTATGCCAAGACCATCATTAATTAATATTGAAAATAAAGAAATGATGCATAAAAATGAATATAAAATACCTCTAAAAAATATACGCCAAAAAATGTGAGACACAAGTTTTGAAGTGGAAATTAAATAATAATAAAAATCCACATGATAATTAATAAGACTTGTCCACAATAACTTCACAATACAAACTTTAAAATTAAGAATATTTGATAAGAATATAGAGAGATTCAAGTATCAAAAGAGGAATATATGATGATAAGGATATTTAAATATATAAATTGGAATTGTGAGGGAGTTATTAATATTCCAATCATGACCTTACAAGGCCTCTTTATTGTGTTCTAAATATTTTATTCCCTAAATAAGTGAAGGGGAGTATGTGACATGTGTTGGGAGGAGTTACTTGTGCAAGTTACTCAAAAATTCCTAAAAAATGAAAAATGAGGTGAAAGACACCTCATTAAATATGTATTTATGTGAATTACAAATTCATATAAATACAAATCCTACACACACCTAAAAATAGGAATAAAATATTATCCCAAATAAAGTAATATCCTAACATTGCCCCTTAAACTTTATTAGGTGTTTTAAAAACAAAAAATAAGGGAGGAAACATTACTAACTCTACCTAGTGATGAGAAATTCCATAAATCCAAATATGTTACAAAATATTACAAATTTGTCCTTACATAATGGCTTAGTGAAAATATCAACTACTTACTCTTGCATAGGATAGAAAAAGAGAATAATTTGATTGTCTTCAAGAAATCCACATTAAAATTGATGTTGAATGTTAATATTATTGGAAATTGTTTGTAAAATGTATTATTTACCAAGGAAATGATACTTTTATTATCACAAAAAACTGGAGTAGGTTAAGTTTTAGGGTGGCCCAAATTTGCAAGAAGTATTCAAAGACAAATGGCTTCCTTGGTAGCATGATTACAATATTTATACCCAATTTCAGTGGAAGATAATGATATAGTAATTTTATTATTACTATTACATGAGATTTTGTTGAAACCCAAGGATAAATAATATCCACTTGTGGATAAATAGTTATTAGGATCACCAACTCAATCAAAATTGGAATTACCTGCCAAATAAAAGGATCTATTTGAGACATACTCTATGACAACATTTAGAGTAACTTTGATATATCCAAATATTAGTTTAGAAACATTAAAATGATTAATTTTAGGTTTTGATATAAAATTAAAAATAAATAAAATAGAAAAATCAATATCAGAATGACTATAAGTAAGATAATTCAAATATGAACTAATTACCTTTATAAAGTCAGATCCAAATTTTTAGTTTCCATGTCATTAATAAGTTTCTACCCCAAGTTCACAAGGGATAGAAATAGGTTTACAATATAAAATATTAAACCTAGTTAACAAGTTATATGCATATTTATAATGACAAATGAAAATGTTATCTTGTTCTTGCCAAACTTAAATTCCTAAAAAATAATGAAAGAGACCTAAATATGTCATTTCAAAGGTATTATTTAAAGAATTTTTAGTGAAATAAACCATTGAGATATTACTACAAGTTATGATCAAGTCATCAACATATTAAAAAAAGATAACCATACCATTTGGTGTATTTTTTAAAAACATATTAGGATAAATTAGAGATACAAGTAAATCCTTGATTTATATAAAAAAGATAGATTATAGAGTATCATTATATAGGTGATTTTTTAAAACCATAAATAAATTTATTTAACTTGTAAACATATTCTCATTACCTTTCATAATCAAACCAAGAAGTTGAAAAATGTAAATGTATTCATGAAAATCACCATTTCATAAAGCACTCTTAACATCCATTTGATAAATAGGATAATACATTTGATGTTATATCTTGTTCTAATATTTGAAGATTGAATTAGCATTATAAAAGGAAATAAAACCAATTATTAGTATTTTTTGACTTTGATGATACATTTGGGCATTTATGATCTATAGTTTTATAATTGCACTATTTTATTTCATGGTCGGTTACTATTAGAGGACTTTTTCATGAGCATATAGATATATCATATTGTTATGTATTATAATATTATATGAATATGATTTCATTTTCATATTTTATTTGTATTACAACAATTCATTGATGTATATACATTCTGATTATATTATGATTTTGGTACAATCTTATACTAACTACCATTTTTTTTGATTGATTTGCTTGTAAGACTATCCCACCCTTTCAGAGTGGAATAAAGGGAGAGTATCATAGGGGAGGAGGGTTAAAATATTAGCATTGAGGATAAAATTATTGAAACCAAACCCATACAAACACACTTACACTCTTGTCTACCAAAATTAATTAAATGTTTATGGTATTATATGGATGTCTTGTATGTTACTTTTACTATTTTTCACTATGGTTAAATATTGCATGACTTGCATTTATTATGCATGAATTAATTACCTTATTGTAGAATAACTAGTTTGGAATGGATGTTCTTGTTAAAATAATTTGTTAATTTTATTAATAAACATTGGTTGTTTGAATCTCTATGAAACTATTATATAGACTAAACATTGGTTATTATGATATGAATGGTGATATATATTTTTTATGAATTATAATTATTTAGAATATAGGATTTTTATTGAAACCATATATGTGTATTTAAATTTATGTAAAGGTTGTTGGATTTAATCCTACCCCTTTTTTATGGTCAAGGGAATATAGAGTGAAATAAACCTAAGATTTTTATTTTATTTAATTTTTTTGAAACTTAGGGAAATTAGTTTTGGGTTAACTTGGAAGGTTCTAATGGCTTATTACCATGAAAATTTCAATCCAAAACTAAATTAGGTCATTTTGGGAATCTTTGGTAAGTTTAGGTTTATTTTTCTATCATTATGGGTTAACTTCACCATTCAAAGCGGAAAAAAATGATAGGTTTGTCATGTATTCACCATGAAAAAAATGTTATATAATCTTAATTCAATGAAAGAATTAATGCATTAATGAATTGGATTCTTTGATGAATAAATCATAGAGTTTTAGGAAAAACTCAAGGACATGCAAAAGGTGGGTGAGAAATGGAAATATAATAAGAAGAAGGAAAATGATAATTAGGGGATGTGGAAGAAGGAAAATGAGGATTTTCAAGGTCTATCAACATATGCATTTGAATGGTGTCCACTGAATCAACTAGGCAAGTAAAGTTTTCAATTTGTGAATAATAATTTATATGGGTTTTACTTTTTGCATATGAATAGAGTTCTATTTAAAATCAAAGATTAAATGCCTTATTATTTTGGTTATTATTAGAATATTATAAATGGACATATTGATAGTACCTTGTAATTTAGGGCCTCACCCCTAAAAACCTATGAATGTAACATGTTTCCATCCACATCCTGTAAAGGTGATAGTAGGACCATTCCTAAGATTATAATGCATATATATTCTAGTAGCACCTTGTTTATTAAAAATTATATAGTTATAGAAATAGGGATAGAAATAAATCCACCAATAGGGTCATAAAAATGTAAATATGGTAATCATGTAGGTGTTAAATGACCTTGACATTCAAAATCACCCTTGATAATTAAATTCATTGAATTTAATTTTCTTGTATATGATGAAAGTTGAAAGATAAATAAAATGGGTTTTGTTGTATAATGGGATTTATCCTTGGTAACTATAATGAACTTAAGTCTTTAATTTGTCTAGTATAATGGGTTAATACTTATATGGTATTTTTTTGATTGAAATCCCTAGACAACTATCACTTAGGAATGTATTGTTTGATATGTAAGTGTAGCATATTTGGAATCCTCAATTAGAGTTGTCAATTTCAATTTTTTTTTTAGGAACTATAGGTGTGTAGATATATAAAATTAACATTTAAGATAACATAATGCACTTGTGACCAATATTTTACACACTTTGATCTAAAACTATCTTAAGGCACCTTTTATCACTTTCAACCACCTTGAACACTCTTCTAAGTTGGAAAAATGACCCATGCATGTACTCATACCTATTTTTATCAACTTCAGAGATATTTTAGGCCTTACCTAACACCTATCATGATGAAATTACCCATTTTAGAAGATGACCCTAGGGGACTATATTGAATTTCTTTATTTTCCTTCCCCTCTCATGTCTTCCCACCAAATAATGACTAATTTTCCAAATTTAAAACTATAGGAAGTTCAGACCATGTCCCTAATGAGCCCTATTCAAATTATTTTATATTATATTACTATATAAATTATTTTTAAACCATTTGGCACATAGGATTATTTCACATATAATATCACCAAAATCATACTTGCACATTGAGATTAGAATACCTATTTCTCCTAATTTTTATTGCATATATCCCTAGTTAACTAGAGCTCAATTTTGAATAAATTTTACTAGTCATAATTCATGGTTAATGAAACTAATAACATAAGTATTACATTAAAATCTATCAAATTACACTAGTGATTCACACAACATCATATCATGGCATAACTACATGAAGTTTTATCCCTCTTCAAAGTATTGGCATGTAAGAAATACTCAACACATGGGGTGTTGAGTTCACTCCCAAATTAAATCACTAACCCATTTTTCCCCATTGATTTGCATTTATATTCACATTTAAAGGATCTAGAGTTTAAGAATAAAAAATTTATATAGTGTTATTCATAAGTGGTCGTAATATTATACATCAAATATAGGCTCTATAGATGAAGGCATAGAGAACCTATAAACCCTGATTTCCTTATTGCAAGTAGACATGAGTGCCCTAGGTTTGATAATATAACCAACCCTCTAGTGTCCTCTTACCAATTATATTTTATAGGCCTATATATAGTTATATAATATTGATTATATTCACTAGACCTCTTTACACAACAAGTTTTAGATCCTAATTCCTCTTAAAGGCATAGTTTATAGCTAAGTCTTTATTTTATCATTGCAATTTTATTATTTTTAATAAGTTTATAAATAGTTTTAAATTAGTGAATTTTATCATTATTATATTATTTTCCTATTTTGTGTAGTAGTTTTGTCATCTAGGGTTTTTACATATATCTAAAATCTGATAAAACATATTGGTGAACCTATTTTTTGTTGAACATGGTAAGCCCTAGTTTTCCCTAAGGTTTCCTTATAAAATTTTATCCTCTTAGGGTTTAAAATTTATTTTTTATTTTATTATCATGCTGGAGTGTTTTATAAAATTCATATGTCTATCTTTTCTTGTTATTATTTTACTATTTGTAAAATTTAACATGGTTAACAAAGAAGTTCCTCCTAACCTTCAAGGTTTTAATAACTACTTTCCCTCTAACCAGGTCCATGATATTACTATCCCAAGATATAAGGTATCCCATCCTATGGTTCCAAATTAAGTTAATAAATATATCATTTATCAAACCCTTACACCTCCCACATCTTCTCTTTAGGGTGCATGTATGCATGTTCAATTTGAAGCATCTAGGGTTTATGCTTTTGAGGATCCAAAGGATAAAACCATCATTATATAAAATTTTATAGAAGATTTAAAAAATCAAAATCACTTTTTCAATGACAAATCACATCATTATAAAATAAGAAAACATGTGCCAATAATATATAATATGTTAGTGTTAATCATGTACGTGCATCTTTAGTTAGTAATATTGTGCCTAATAAAGTTTCATGTCAAAATTAGAAACTAAAATAGAGTACATATACAATAAGTGATTCAAATATTATGAAAATGGATAATAAGAGTTCAAGTGATATTTTATGGGCATTGATTTAGAATAAGTTGATCAAACTACCTCCTACATCCTTTAAGGAGATAAAAATACTATTATACATATCATAGAATGCGTGGGCATCATATTGATCATTATTTGGATTTGAAAAATAAAATATGAAAGGTAATTTATATTGTTGATCCTACAATTGATTCATCAATAAAATAACCCAATCTGGAACAAGAACAAGTACAAAAAGTGGTAAAATTTAAATTAGTACAAAATGGTTACCAAAGGACAATTTAGAATAAGAAAATATTTAATAATATAAGTTAGAGAAATCAAGAGATAAAAATAAAAAATATCAAAAATAAAAATTAAAAATGGTTCAATTTTAAAATCATAGGTTAAAAAATCTACAACAATAAAAAGTGAAGCTACTACAAGAGAAGTTGCCAAATCAAAGTCAAGATACGTAAGAAACCCATTATTAAAAGAGGGTTTATAACAAAAGAATTTTAAAAGCATAAAATACCTAAAAAATATATAATTTAAATTGTGGTTCCAAAGGATTTTACTAAAAATCATTCATCTTTTCTAGATCCTTTGATACTTAATCCACTCATAGATGGCAAGCAATATACCAATGTTGTGATCAATAACACTATTGAAATGAATGTTTGTAGCATGAGACTCTTACAATTTCTTGGATATTATAATAAAAATTTGGGTAAGAATAATTTATCTAAATAATTTATTGGATCTAATGAGATACCATACATAGTTAGGTCAGAGACATGTTTAGTGGTATTTCATGTATGTTCTAGTTTGTCATAATAAAATAGTAAATTGGGAAGTTCATGGATGATATCAATGGGGGAAACAATGGTTAAAGTTTAAAACCATTTCATATTTTCACATGAAAGTAAAATGATCATAATTTAAATAGAATATAGAGTTTATTTAAATCAATAATAAAAGAAAACAAGCATGTCTTCAATTAGAATACAAAGAAATATAAGTAATGGCATATTAGTAAAGGCACATGACACAATACACATTAAAAAGGAGAAATTAGAAAGGTAAATACCATGGTATGGGGTATTTCATTATTCATATAAGGATATAATATAAGATAAGAGTGGAATTTCACAAGTTTAAAATCTATATGATGATTATAATAATCTAGATCGGTATGATCTGGATGATACTAATTATATCAAATATGAATATGGTAATGATATATAACCTATGCAAATACATGATACTCTTCATTTAAAAGAGATCACCACTTTATTATTTAATTTAGGGTTTATTAATGGTAATAATCTTAATGGATTCATTGATTAATATCCTTATCTCTACTTATCAGTTCATATATATGTAAAAATATTTTAAAAATAATAAATATTGTATAAAATAATAAAATTTAGGACATATGGATGCTTATATGCCCTTTTACACACATAAATTCAATTTATTCACAATATGTTGGGATAAATAACCGGAAGCACACAATTGATTACTAAGAAACTTAATATGCAAAAATAAACCAGAATACACAAGTAACTAGAATTCAAAAATAACACATGACATGAGAGACAATACACAACTTGTATTAAAACTCTTGCAGAAAAGAATACAATAAAGAAGATGCCACTTCTTCTCCAACACCTCTTCAGAGGCTTTCCACACCTCAAGTGAACAATAATTCTCTCCTCAAAGCTCTCTCTCTTAGGTCCCAACAACCAACTCAAACACTGAGTTGGTGTTCACCTTATCACTATGCTCCATGCACACCACAAGTGCTCCACGCACTCCACAAGTACACAAACGTACTCCAAGTAGATCTCCCCTAAACTTGCAACAACTTGCACCTCAATATACCTTACTTATGGAAGGAACTCCCTTTCCTTCCTCTTTGCTCTATCTGAGTACACACCTGTACTCTAATTAGATCCTGCCTGATTCTGCTCCCTGTTGTATTGCTATCCTATCTGATCTTGCACACCTGCAAATCAACCTGGTTCTACACACCTGTGAACCTTGACCTTGCACACACATACACCTACATATCAATGATCTTACTTACCATGTAGATCTCCTATAGAAGCCATGCACACTAGCTGACTAAGATCATACACCCATGAAGAATCCTGCTGACTCTCCAAAACCAGCACCCACCTTGGTACTGTGGCACTAGGAGGAACACACCATTGCTCACCTCACACACAGAAGGAGCTTATAATATTTCTCTCTTACTCTCTAGCACTAGTTTACAATACAACCATGAGTCTATTATATAGATCTCATCCAAACAATAATTATACATCTAATTACAATAATTAGATCTACAGCTCTCAGTCTAAAATTAGCTCTCATCATGCAAACACTTGGTTCGTTAAATAAATGCCCATAATATACTCACAGTCAAACCACACAGGTGACTGACATTGGTCCCTATCCACCTGGGGATCACCGACATCGGCTGACTTATGACCGACGTCGGTTGCTTCCTGTCTCCTACCTACCATCGTCGGTTGGCCTGACTGACGCTGGTGTCTGTGACACTCCGCAACTCTTCTACAACCTCCTCCATGTCTACATCAGTGAAGCTTTTAGCTCCACAACCTAACAATCTCCAACTTGGAGATAAATAGATGCACTGTACCTATACCTGTACCCCGTCTAATCTATTTCTTGGCTTGTATCCCTCTTCAAGCTCAATCCTGAAGACAACCCACCACACAACCTGTGATGTACCTCCTATCATCTGAGTACCCTACCGCATCCACATCTACAAAATCCATGTAGTGAAGTCTTGACCCTGAATAGCATGAATCCTTACTGCTGGTCCCTCTCAAATACCTGAGAACTCACTTCTCAGAATTAGCTCCTAACTCTCTGACAACTCCCACTGATTGGGAAAACTCAAGTCTACACTAGACCTCATGTGATTTCGAACCCTGTTTCAAGCTAAGCTTGAACTGTCCAGCCATTGGTGTGCTTTCTGATTTTGCATCCTACAAAATGAACCTCGCCAACACCTAATTCACATTAGCTCCTACTGGAGACAAAATCAACCTGTGATCTCCAATGTCCCCCATGCCAAAGAATTTTGCTGCTCCAAATTCTTCATAACAAACCACTGAACTAATCTTACCCCTTAGCTCAATAAAACCCTGCATGTACAATCCTGCTAGCAAACATACCATCCACATACAGTAACAAAATGATGTCATGACTCATCATCCACCTGGTAAGGCAAACCATAATAGTTACCTGACATTGACTGAAGCCATGCTTCGTCCTCCACCTGTCAAAACTTGTACCACTATCCTGCAGCTCCTCAAGACCATATGACTTGGTCTTCCATCTCACGTGTCCATTCTCTCTATTCTTCAATTAAGGTATCCATTTGCCTCTATGCTTTCTTCCCACTAGCAACCCTACCAAAATCTCTGTTTGGTGTCTGCAATCTCTCCATGCCATGCTCCCACTGTTTCTTAGATCCTTCCTGCTCTGCAGTAAGCAACTAGTATAAAGAAGAGGAATAATGAATTTGAGGCTTAATTACCATCTTCAGTCCTCCATATGGGTGTTTGAGACTCCTTGACAGCTCACTATCCACCCAAAATCTGTTATAGTGACCGACCTCGGTCACCACACAGTCTGCATCCAACTGATATCAGTTCCTGCGCCTGTCCTGACTACCAACTCTACCGATGACAGTGTCCTCCTATTGCCGACATCGGTCCTTATGACTGACATTGGTCTTACCTACTACCGACATCAGTTTTCCTATCGATGCCGGTACCTGTGTTTCTTGTGAGTGATGACTTTTTACCCACGAGCTCCTTTGAATCAATCCCCATGTCCAAACTGCCCTACTCAGAAGTATCCAGCCCCATCCACTGGTCTCTATCTGCCATCTCCTCCAAGAACACCAAGGCTTTCTAGTGCTTAAGCCTGTTAAATATATCTATCTTCTACTTAAGAACATGCATCTCCTTCCTGCTCATGTGACCAAGCCTACAAAGCCACGTCTTCGCAACAAAAGAAGAATCAATAATATAAACAAGTAGATAAAGAGTACCTATTTTCTTACCACCAGCTAATTCAAGTGCATCCGCTATGAGAGCTCTTGTGCATCTCTCATCACCCAACCTTTTTGAAGAAATTAGCCATATCTCCAAACCTGGGACCTGCATGACCTCCTTCAACACCCATGTGTTGGCCGCCTACAATTTCAGCTTCACTTCCCCTTTGCCAATTCTTTGGCAAGGCTCACCAGCTCCTCTCCCTAGGGTTGCATGGAAAGAGGAAACATAATTTGTTATCCAAGATTCAACTTTATCTAAGAAACCTCCCAAAGCATCTTGTGCAACAACACCTGCAACATCTACATCTTCAGTTCCTTCATGCTGATCTGCTACCAACCAACAATATTCTTTTACATGCTCTTTCTTTCCATATGACCGTTGGTGACCATCTATGATTTTCAACTCCTCCATTCTTAGCTTACTTTGATCTGCCATTGCTCTACTCCCACTCGATCAAAAACCCTTGAGAGTGACCTATAACCAAACACAAAACCTGCTCCCTACAACCTTAGCTCTGATACCACGTGTTGGGATAAATAACTGGAAGCACACAATTGATTACTAAGCAACTTAATATGTAGAAATAAACCAAAATACACAAGTAACTAGAATTCAAAAATAACACATGATATGAGAGACAATACACAACTTGTATTAAAACTCTTACAGAAAAGAATACAATAAAGAAGATGCCACTTCTTCTCCACCACCTCTTCAGAGGCTTCCCACACCTCAAGTGAACAATAATTCTCTCCTCAAAGCTCTCTCTCTTAGGTCCCAACACCCAACTCAAACACTGAGTTGGTGTTCACCTTATCACTGTGCTCCACGCACACCACAAGTGCTCCACGCACTCCATAAGTACAAAAATGTACTCCAAGTAGATCTCCCTTAAACCTACAACAACCTACACCTCAATAGACCTTACTTATGGAAGGAACTCCCTTGCCTTCCTCTTTGCTCTATCTGAGTACACACCTGTACTCCAAGTAGATCCTGCCTGATTCTACTCCCTGTTGTGTTACTATCCTATTTGATCTTGCACACCTACAAATCAACCTAGTTCTGCACACCTGTGAACCTTGACCTTACACACACATACACCTGCATATCAATGATCTTACTTACCATGTAGATCTACTATAGAAGCCATGCACACCAGCTGACTAAGATCATACACCCATGAAGAATCTTGCTGACTCTCCAAAACCAGCACCCACCTTGGTACTGTGGCACTAAGAGGAACACACCATTGCTTACCTCACACACAGAAGGAGCTTATAATATTGCTCTCTTACTCTCTATCACTAGTTTACAATACAACCACGAGTCTATTATATAGATCTCATCTAAACAATAATTAGACATCTAATTACAATAATTAGATCTATAGCTCTCAGTCTAAAATTAGCTCTCATCATGCAAACACTTGGTTCATTAACTAATTGCCCGTAATATACTCACAGTCAAACCACACAGGTGACCGACGTCGGTCCCTATCTGCCTGGGGATCGCTGATGCCAGCTGACTTATGACCGATGTCAGTTGCTTCCTGTCTCCTACTTGCCATCATCGGTTGGCCTGACCGATGCCGGTGTCTGTGACACTCCGCAACTCTTCTGCAACCTCCTCCATGTCTACATCAGTGAAGCTTTTAGCTCCACAACCTAACACACACACACACACACACACACACACACACACACACACACACACACACTGATGAAGAATGTGTGATATAAAACTAGATAATTATATATGAAGCATGTATGATATATATATATATATATATATATATATATATATATATATATATATATATATATATATATCATACATGCTTCAATAGTCTATATGAGTGACTCTAGATGGCATCGGACATCATTTCCAGAACTAGTTATAGGAACTTTTAATGTTACACACCTAGAAACTAAATTTAAGAAAGAGTATTGTAGAGGATATGATTTTAATGATCTAGTGTCCCTCACCTTACTCTTGTCATATTGAGTTCATATTATCAATACTTAGTTCCACACTCCACACAAGCTTCCTACAACATGTACATTCATTATCTAGCTCATTAAGGGCATGGTAACATAGGTTTATCCTTGTTTTACCACCTTATATCACTCACACACTTAACACTTTACATTATATTATATCTTATGACATTACTCATTAACTATAATTGTGATATACCATTTCCTATCTTTTTTACCAAATATTTATCACATTACATCTTAGCTCTTGTTCATAAAAATACATATACTTTTAATATTAATTTTTCTAGATTCACATCTTGTATGCACTTTTTTGTTTTCTTTGAGGACATTTGAATATTTCATTTCCAATTGGATATAAGCATTTATATATTTGATTGTATACATATGAGGACATTTGAACATGTCCTTGTGTGTGTCTTCTATCTATGCATGTGGAAATTTTAAAATGTATTTTTAGGTGGTTATAATCCTCCATTATTTCCTTGTATGCACATAAGGGAATTTTAACATGCCTTTCTATGCATCTTTTATTTGAGTGAGTGATATCTAAACTTATCCCTTATTTTTAGCCCCTTGGTCTACTATTATGTGTTTTTTGTGTTGTATGTGTACTATTTAATTATGTGCATCATGGACATGACACTTTGATTACTTATTTTCTCATATTTGGATGCCATTATGAACATAATGTAGCCAATCCCTTTGAATTCCATGATGGACATCATGCATTCCTTCCTAAGTAGTTTTATTTAGCATTATATACTTAGTTGATTAAATTAACTACATGTTTCGTTGTTACATATATCTAAAAATAATTCTTGTGAATGTTTTTCACTTGTATATTACATTGTTACAATTCTCAATTTACATACCTAGTTATGTCATGCTTTTTCATGATGTCAATATTACTCAAATTTGTATTTTTTTAAATATCATAATAACATAACTCATAAAATTTTATTTTGAGTTAAGTTCTTAAATAGGCTCAATAACTCACTTTAAAATATGGGGAATTCACATAGGTTTGTATAAAATACTTGACATTCCCATATAAGTAGATAGATATGATTTACTAGTGATTACATAATTGACATAGTTTTAGGCTCAAAAAACACATAGAAAGTCAAGTTAGATAGGAGTGCCATATTGGATAGGAGAGCACTACTCTAGTGTCCTTCCTAATTTTTTTTAAAATGATTAAAAACAAGAACAATTATAGTTTCTTAAAATATTAGTTTGCTCAGATCAGTACTCATCAATTTCATAGTCTCAATTTCCATAATTACTCAAAATTACATAATTTATCTCAAATTTACTTAGTTTGGTGGAAATCATGCACAACATGTTGTTCTAGATTGACACTCAGGTTTTATCAAAATCATAATTTTTTAACTTAGTCTTAGAATATATATGTACCAAATATTAGTTGGGGCATGTTTTCATAACCTTACTTCCTCATGGCTTAGTCTCATAGATGGAATGTCAATTTGTGTCCTTCTCCACACTTATACACCAGAACTAAATCATAATCAATATTTACACTAGTTTTTTCACTATTATTTCACCATAATTTAACCTCATTCCATCTACAATAGATGGTCTTCTATTTACACTAGGTTTTTCACTAGTATCTACACCAATTTTTGCACTAGATATATATCATGATTCATATAGGGATCCCAATTTAATCCACTAATATGGGATGATGATGATAGAATAAATCACACTTTATTACCTGAACACATGTACTTATATATGAATATTGGGTCATGCCCAGTCTAATCCAATCTATTCAATGTTAATACAAACACATAATATGCCATAATCACTAATTTTTACACTATAAGAGGCATAACATTTAATGTACTTAATTAGGTATATTCATTCTCTAAACCTTTGTATTTTACTTATTTATATTCATATTAAGTAAAGACTTATATTCCATATGTTTCACTATAGGTTTGTATGGAACACAACTTGGTGTTGTGGCCTACATCTAGGAATCCTTCCCATAGTAAGTTCAGGTATGCACTATTTTCCATTTTACTCTATTATTTTCACTTTGATGCATTAATATAATAAAATGGGGTATATGTAAACACATATAGTTAAAATTTAAGCTAAAATCATGCACTTGTGATAATTATTTTACACACTTATCTCTAAACCTATCTTAGGGCCCATTTTTATCACTTTCAACCACCTTGCACACTCTTCTAAGTTTAAAAATTACCCCCACATGTACTCATCCCTATTATTATCAAATTCAAACTTATTTTAGTCCCTAATTAACAGCTAACATGATGAAATTCCCCTTAGACAAGAGTGCCCTAGGGGACTACAGTGCACCTTGTAGAGTAGGAATCCAAAGCAAGTTAGTCCATGCATTAGTAGAGTAAAACCCAAATAATCATAAATAACATAACATAATAAGCCTAATCTCTCATGGGGTTATATAATTAAACTATAATATCTATTTAAATAAGTACTACTACCATCAAAATTTCACAAGATCATCTCTCCTCTAAGAGTGGCCAAGAAACGTGATTTCCCCTAATTTGATAATCCAAGTCTTTGTAAATGATGAATATAAAGCTTCTCCATCATCTCTTAATGGATGAATTAATTAATATTGTGAATTTGATCAATGTGTGTAAATATTTGAAACTTTTCTATTTGCAATTTTTCCATAATAAGTTTGCATGAATGAAGCTTAAAAAGGGTGATCTTGGCCCACTTATTTATATTTTTTTGTAACTTAACAAAATCAACCATGTTCATCCATCTTGAAATAAAGATGTGTGGTGATCTATCAATCCATTTTTTGAGGCTCAATCCATAAATATCCCCATTAATATTTGGAATAATGGGGTACTAATAAGGCATGGGAGGGATTAAACCAAATATTTATTCCTTTAATGGCTTGTGGATTTAACCCCATAGATGATATCACAAGGTGATGGAGAATTGAATAATGAATTTCCATTTAATATATTTTCAATAAATTCCATGGATTTTTCATTTAAACTCTTAATTTGGTTTAATTTGCTTATGTGGGTTTAATTAATTTTATGAAATTCTTTAGAAGTTATTTCTCACTTAATCAAACTAGGCAAAATGTCAGCTTAATAAGTCATGATTTGACTGGAGTATAATTAGGCGTTAGTTGTGTATGTAGTATTTCTCCATTTAGAGCATTGTGGACATGAAATAACACATGAAAATGATGTGTGCTACTGAAGAGAAGAATTTAGCGGTCTAAAGTATCATTTTTCATGGTTAAAATTTGACTCAAAGTGTTTTTATAAAATATAATAATGACATAAAATGTATTTCCCCATTCAACGATATATTAGCCTAAATCGACACCTATATGTGATAAGTTCAAATCATTTAGCACATTTTAGTGATTTTGGCATAGATTGTGCAGTATCATATGATGTTGCTTATATTGACAATTTCATCACAATAGTGATAGGAATTGGATGTCTACCCTTTTTTACAAGGCATGGTGAGATATTTGGTTGAAGCAACATCTTTTCAAATAATGAAAGAGTTGTTAAGAATAAGTTGAGAGGTAATGATTGAATAAATAACCCATGATTCCCCCTCAAGAGGACATGAAATGATGAAATAGAGGTATGGACTCTTGAAAAAGAGAGAAATAATAAAACACTAATAAATTTTTTAAAAATAACCAAATAACAAAATAATAAATAAATAATAACTCAAGAACAATAAAAACCCAATAAAGAAAACACAATATAAATATAAATAAACAATCAATTAAATACTAACAAAATAAATGGAGAGAAAACAAAATAACCAAATAAATAACAATAAAAACCAAATAAACACACACAAACAAGAGTTAGTCATAATTTTAGTTGAAATAGAAAACAATCATTCGTGCACATGTAATAGAAGCATTACTCTATATAATAGGGTGACCCCTAATCTAAGAAATAATGATACTAACACAAAAAAATAGGAACAAAAGAGATAAATTTACTCCCAAGTGATAGGGAAGCAACACAAAACCAAATAGGGGGAAAAAGAAGAAAAGTAAGGGGTGGTCAAGCTAACTCTAGATGTATGAGATAAGTGGATATTACCTACATAGTTTTATGGACCAGAGATCCAACTTGAACTTCAAGCCAAATGTATTTCTCTTAGGAAATGGGATAGAATAAAAGTGATGAGAAAAAAATATAATTGATGTTATAGAGGAAATAAGTAAATGGGCTCAAAAAATGGTGAGTGTGTTTAAATGATTACTCTCAAAACGGCAAGAGCATGTGATTATAGTAAATGAAAATGCATGACAATGTTTTTATTTGTTTTTTTGATCAATTTTTAATGTTTTTATGTTTTTGGGATAAGAAATAGTGTTGGGAAAAGAAACCTAAATAAGTAAATCAATGTAGGATATTTTTAAAATAGTCATGTGTTATATATGAAATTGTTAGCTATATGTATTTTGTCCAATCCTCTTTGTCTTGTGAAAGGATAGAAGATGACTAGTCTCCTCTTTTTGGCACCAACATATAAGAATAATATAAATAGTAAGGATCTATAATGGCTATAAATATGAATGTTTGTATGAAGTAGATGATAAACTTTTGATGAGATCAATATAGAATTCTAATTATGGTTACCTATCATATTTCTTATGTTATTTCTTGTCTGCATTATCATGTTTAATGTTTAATTCAATCTTATCTAATGTTATTATATTACTATAAAACTCTTAATATATCACATATGGTTCCATGGACCCTAAATAATACCTACTAACTTGAAAAATAAAATGTCAAGTTAAGGGTGTCATTGATGAAATTTTACAAAAGTAAAAATTAGTAGGGGCTCTAATTGGGAGAGCATTGGAGTTCATATAAAAAAGAGATCTATAATAGGCAAGTCTAAAATATGTGTAGGATTAGTTCATCATAGAATTTAAGATTAAGAAATGTACTAGCCAAACAATACTGGACCTAAAAGAGACAAGGCAAAAGTTTAGAGAGTTAGTTTATAACTATGATCACAAATTTTATGATATAATGAATAAAGTTAAATTTAATTTGACAAATGAAGACAAACAACATGGTTAATTGAAGGACTAGGAGGTAGGATTTGGTTAGCCATGATGAAAATGCTATATGAGATAAAAGTAGATGCCAAAGCCACTGTACTATGTGTATACTAGATTGAGGATTATAGAGAATCTCCTATTACTAATTCAAAAGTTGAAAACACACTATAGGATTTCATAAAAATAATGGAGTACTACCATGAGGTGGATAAACCTAAACTAAGTCTATGATGCACTAAGTGTGGAAAATAAGGACACCATCAAAATGATTTTCCTAAAGTCAAGATAGTATTCTATGAGCTATTTTGGGTATTGGGAAATGCTACAACATAGTTTCATCTTTTGCAGCAATATATCAAGAATCTATATAATTTGTATCATAATTTCTACAAATTGACTGACCATGATGATAATTTTTTTAGATATTTATAATATATTAAAAAGGGCATTTCCAAAAACATAATTGTCATTGTAGTGTAACAAACCTCTTTAGCAAAACAAGCGAACACAAGCCTAGAGGTTGATAAGATTTTTATGACCCAAATGGGTCCACAATGGATTTTGAGTTCACCACAGTACTAGCCTCATGGTATATCTAGATGGAATCCTTCTTCTTCAATTTGGACACACCCATCCTCTTAATACCAGTATACAACACCTTGGAATTCACCCATAACATAGCCACAATAATTTAATTAGACCCTTTCAGCTATAGAATAGTAATTTAGAATGGGAGATAATAATTAATAGTACTAGAATTATAAATATACATAAACACAAGGAGGATATTAAGGGGGAAATTATTCTAATAGAGGAAGAGGTCAAGATGGTTATAGAGGAGGATATCAAGGTGGTATAGGTAATAACTATCAGTAGCCTTATCTACAATTATATCTATGTGGAGAATAAAATCATGTCCAATGAAATTATCTGATGAATCCAAACTGACAGTGGTATTTTTCATACTATAGAGTCTTTAATTATCATGATATAGAATATTATTTTATTCTAGAGAAGTAAATAAAGGACAAAACTATCAAAAATGTAAATATGGTAAGTGCAGAGCTTAAAGAGAATGCATTTCTAAATGTTGTGACCTAGTAATAACATGAAAAAAAGGATTACCTCCACTTGAAATACCTCAAGATCCAGGCATCAAAAAATTTAGAAAAGATAAGTACCCAGATCCATCTATAGAAAAGAGTCTCATGAATGAAGTTGCATAATTACTAAAAAATATTCAACAAGAGGAAACTATTGATGGTAATGTTGTAGTAATCAATGCATAATTGTATGGCCAAATTTTGCATATTATATGACAAGATGGGGTGGTCACTACACTTACAGATCTCTTGAAACTTTTGAGTACACTATACAATGAAGACATATCATAGAACATCACGAGTCTACTACATAATCTTTTGGAGTGTATGCAGTGTGGTCAAGAAAATTAAAAAAAAAAATGGTCTAGTATATCAAGATGAAGAAATCATGGGATGTTGACAAATGGATTGATATTGAGTTTGGTGGTTATGAGATCCAAAATGTTGTATTTTATTTCAACAACATAATTAATATGATTCCCATATCCACATGGGAAGCTATTGGATGACCAACACTTAATAATAGCCTAGTAACTCTGAGCTTATCTAATTATGAAAAAGTTGATCCTATTGGTAGATTGGATGATGTTGAAATTATAGACATAAACTTGTCTCTATGAGGTGACTTTGAGGTCATTGACATGAATACTATATCAATGCACTACCCCGTGTTGATAGGAAAAAATGGGCATATGATGGACATATGACTATTAATACAATACATAACCAACTTGAGCCACATCAAGAGGATACGTTTTTTGTCATTACTCTCAATATATTTCACAATCCATACATAATTCTATCCAAACTAGACCCCCTCCCTATGTTATGAAAGAAACTAGTTAGATGAAGGTCAATACTAAGGAGAATCCAAAATATTTATGTGCAACTGAATGTGCCAAACTATAGGTACAATCACTACTCACTCAACAAATCAAGACATCAAAATAGTGTAGTTCCAAACCAATAACTATGCATCTAGTGGTAGATTAGTTTGTCATTTAATAATGTGCCTCTATGTCTAAAAAATCACCTACTCAGTTAGAAGTTGATTTCTTATATCAAGATGAGGATCACATGATGGACTACATAGAGCTAGCAAAGGCACTTTACTAAGTAAAGTAGCTTCATCTATTAGCATTGATTCAGATACCCACCTCCTTAATTAGGCTTGAGGTGACCATGAACTCTAGCTAATGTAAATGGTCTTTGCAAATGAGTGATATTTTCCCATGTACTATGTAATGGAGGACATCAATGATTTCATTTTTCACGTGTAAGTCCATATCCTAACCATCAGTCAATGGGTTAGCACTCTAAACTATGATTTGAAGGGAGTTGATATAACATGGTGGGAAACTCATCAATAAAACCAACTTGAGTGGGATTATTCTTTCAAACTCATGATTAGTATGTTTTAGCTACCACAATTTATCCACACTAACTAGTTATTTTTCTGAATAAGGTGAGTGCCTCAAGATTCATGTACATAAATGTGTTAAAGTTTAGAATGAGGACTATGTGGCACCTAAGTATTGGGTTCACATTTTCCACTATACACTTGATCCCCTACTAATATCATGTTACATGTACCAAGAGCACTAGAGGGAAACCAAACATTGGGCACAAGTGTAGAGTGATTTCATACAAACTTTTGTCTTTGAAGATAAAAATCCTCTAGTTCATAATGCACTACATAAACTCAAGTACTTTTTATGACATGGGTGTATGGAGGATTTGAGCATATAATAAACTATGTATAAAAATGTAACCTCTGATCTTAATTTAGAATTTCAAAGGTATAAAGTTCCTAATACTAAAGAACAAGTTTTGACATATCCATGTCACAAAATCTAGGATGAGGTAGAAAATAGTGAAGATTTTGATTCTGATGCTAATTTAGACTTGAATGATTTATTTGAACCTAAGTGACCTATATAACTACTTAGGGACACTAACATAACATTAACTAAAGAAGATAAGCTACACAACATCTAAATTATAGAATAAGAATGGAAAAGTAAGATCCATGAATTTGTTGATGAAGGAAAACTAATATTTATTAGTAGTCTCTCAAAAAACATGTCACTAACATTGGAACAAAGGAGGTTAAAAATTTGCCAAGCATAGGTGACCATTAGATGGAGACTAAATTTTTAGAAGCCCTATAACTTTTGAGGGATTACCAAGGCATCTTTACTACCAAATTCTTAGAGGTTCAAAGAGTTGACCCTTCACGTGGTGAGATTCACATTGAATTGAAGGAGTGTACATGGTCGATAAAGAAGTGACCATATAAGCTTATTCCAACTATGAAGCTAAAGGTATAGGTAAAATTGGAGAATTCAAGATGTAAGGATAATTTGTCTAGTATAAAAAGTCAATTGGGTAAGCCCAATGGTAGTAACCCAAGAAAATAGGATAAATATGAGTATGCGGGGACTACTATATTTAAATAATGCCTATATAAATGATCTTTTTCCAATACTATTTATAAACAAAGTTTTGGATTCTATCATAGGACATGAAGTATATTATTTCATAAATGGGTTTAGTGGATATCTTCAAATTCTAATTATAGAGGAGGATCGAGCCAAAATAACATTTGTAATAGACTAGGGTTCTTTTGCATATAAATTCATGTCATTTATCTTAAAGAACACACATCTAATATTTTTTGGCAAAATAGTTATAACATTCAAATATTTCATCCATGATTTCATAAAATTTTACCTTGATGATTGGGTAGTCTTCTCTCTATTCAAATAGCATTTGTCCAAGTTGTGTTTAATGTTAGAAAAATATCAATCTCTATAAATTGCTCTAAATTTGAATAACTTATTATTTTCAACACATTTTGGTGTTTTACTTGGACATGTTTTTTATAGCGATGACATCCTAATAGATCATGATAAAATCATAATAATCTTGAGTATGGCCCCACCTATTAGTTCCACTTAAGTACACTTGTTTCTCAAGCACACATGTTACTACTAGAAATTTATCAAAGGCTACACAATTATTTCATCCCCACTAAAAGCTTTACTATGAAAGAATGTTAAGTTTGTATGGACATCTAAATACCAAACAACTTTCATTGAGCTAAAACAATGACTGGTCACTATGACCATACTTGTTTTCCTATACTAAAGTAATATGTTCCATGTACATATAGATGCTTTTAGAATCTTAGTTGGTGTTGTACTTACACAAAACGAAGAAGATGCACTTGATTATCCTATCTTCTTTGTTAGCTAGAAACTATTTGACACATAGAAAAATTATACAACTAAGGAAAAAGAAGCATTGGCCATTGTATTCACACTTCAAAATTTTTGATAATATCTTTTGGTGACACCATTTAAATTTTTCACTAACCATCAAGCCTTGTGGTATCTGCTTAACAAACTCATGTTAGGAAGATGAATATCTCACTAGTTAATGTTGTATTATGAAATTAAATTCCACATAAATGTAAAACTAGGTAGAGAAACTATGAGACCTAACCACCTTAGCCATATTATAAATGGTAAAGAGCTAGAATAAACACAAGAAGACTCACCTAATGTGCACCTCTTCCATGTCCCTATGATTTTTTAAAACTTGAAAGTAATTGCCAACTTCTTTGAGCAAGGAATCTTCCCTATGCACTTTCAAGAATGGGATAAAAAGTAATTTGTCACTAGAGCACTACCATATACCATAATTATCGAACTATTTTATCACTTGGGAATGATGAAGTCCTATGTAGGGTTATCCTCAAGCATGAATGACCTACACTCTTGGAGGAAGCTCATCAAATAGTAGTAGGAGGACATTTTGTAAGAGAGATTACATCTACAAACATTCTAAAAATTATATTATGGTGTCCAAATTTATTCCATGATGTACATAGAGTTATGCAACACTGTGATATATGCCAATGTATGGGAAAACCACTTTAGAAAGATGAGATGTCATTATAACCCCTGTTAGCAGTGTAACCTTTTGAAAAATAGGGTATTGATTATTGTAGACCCATCAACCCACCAAGAAAGTGTAGTAAATCTAGATACATCATTACTAAGACACATTATTTTACTAAGTGGGTTGAAGATGCTACCATGCCTAGTTATGGTGCAAAGGATGTAGTGAAGTTTTTATATGAAAACATCACTACCAAGTTAGGATGTTAAATCAATTTAGTTAGAGATATAGGAATGCACTTCCTAAACAATACTATCAAGGCCTTGACTAAAGATTTTATGATCTCTCATCATAAAATCACTATCTATCATCCATAGTCTAATGGCCAAGCTGAAGCTTCAAATAAGGTACTGGGGAAAATGCTTAAAAAAATCTATGATGTTAAGTGGGATTACTGGGAATATTTTATTCTTATGATCTTATGGGAATATCACACAAATTATAAAATGGCTATAGTATTTACACCAATTTAGTTGGTGTATGGTCTGGAATCAGTCATGCCAATGAAATATCTATTACCCAGCCTACACATCACTATGGTCATGTATTTAAGAGATCATGAATCTCTTACTAATCATCTCCTAGAAATAAATAGTATGGATGAGTTTAGATAGAGAAACATGTACATAATAAGTGCAAAAGAAAATCTAGAAAGCATGGAAAGATATGAACCTATGCCAAAAGGAATTCCATAAAGATCAACCAATTTTGTTATATGATAGCCATTTCAGAGAATTCACAGGTAAGCTATAAATAATATGGAAAGGGCTTTACATTATACATAACTTAACACTACAAGGAATGGTAGTTTTAAGGTATCTTTAGGTAACCATGTTTCTAGGGTGAGTAAATGGTTATAAGCTTGAGCCCTACCACCAATAGTCTATTGATCTCATTCCACAAGTTGAGTAGGTGCTGAGTAGCACCATGTACATTAGGATTTCTCTATTTTTTAAGTTTTTTTATGTGTTTGTTTTCTATTTTGTTTTTTTATATATGATATAAGCCATAACATTGGTTAATTACAAAGACCAAACATCGTATGTGCCAAACATGCATAGGAAGCTCCACATGTACTACCAAAAAAGTCAAAGAGGAGTGACTAAAAAATATAATGTTTGGAAAAGATGATAAAACATCACATCAATAATATATCCATCAAATAATGGTCATCCACTAGAAGTAAATGTAAGACCCAAGGGTTGATGGATGTGATCTTCAAGCACCAAATTGGTGGATAGTCAACATCAACTTTTTTTACCCCTCATATAGACACCTACGATCATAATGATGTAACTCCACACATGTGAAATGACTAACTAATTTAATGGATAGATTGAAAATTGATTTTCCACATCTACCATTATATTCAAAATAAGTGGATAGCTAGGCATGACTTAGACGTGAAAGATAAAAGGCATGAAAGCTATATAAGATAAGTTCAAAATCTAAATTCATATTTCATCCTTAGCATATTTTCAAGAGTTACAACTATAAAGAGTAAAATAATTTCATTACATAGAACATTTAGAAGCATTCAAATTTACTATCACATAGCCATGGATATCATGTAACTAATCCAACCCCTCTTTATAGCAAAAAAGGAAGCCATGGGTGCTGACATGGTGCTTCATCAGATAAAGTATAGTGATAATGAGCTATTTCAATACTTTGATGAAGGTGAACAAAATATTTCTAGATTGACCCTATTCATGTTATGCAACCACTTACCCTTATAGCTCCCCATAAATTCCAAAACATAGACATTGAACACCTACTATGAATTCTAACCTTTAGCAACATGGGAGAGATTGTTCAAGTATTTATTGGATGATATAATGATGGATCAATATATTTAGGTTTATATGAGATGGTGGTTATTAACACCCAAGCCATGCCCTGAGCCTTAGGTATGCCTACACAAAGAAACTCCTTGCTATACTATAAGACCAAAACATCTCTTATCTTTTTAGAAATTCGAGACTTGTATGTGTAAAAAAACTAAGGGATCCCCATCAATGATATTCTAGATGAACTTGTGTGCATTCTCATCTAGTACATCACTAGATAATTTTGGTAGATGACACAGTCTACCAGATAAATACCTAGGGCATTTATGGACATCATTCACAAGAAGAATTCATTAGTAGGAAGAATTTAACTAGACTAAATAATTTATCCAATAATTTATCACAAATATTAATAAATTCCATACCACTCCATGGTATACCTATTATTATTAGTTTTTGGTCCTTTTGCTTTGTTTTATGTGGTGGAAATCCACTAAGGGGGAAGTGCACTTAGATATGATAGACTAGTTAGGATAAAAATTTCTTCACATCATATGGATGTACAAATTTGGATCCCTTACACATGAGTGAAAGTTCAAATCTTGATGGGAGGAATGTTTGGACCTCATCACGATAGACCCCAAAGTGCCACTAGACATCCTATAGTATTTGGGATAACATGCCACTATCACCCTCCTACCTAAGTGAGTCTTCATCATAGTTCACAAGCTAATGCACTCACCATTTAAACTACTCTCCTTATTTATCACAATGCATATGGTGTAAGTCAAAGTGAATAGAAAAAAGATCATGTAGTGACATGATTAACTCATTCTCAATCTATACCACTAGGTGCAAACTTTCTTTTTATGCAACCATTAGAGCTAGCATTAGTTCAAAATAGTAGAAGGGAAAGTGCAAAGCAGACCCTCATTTAGTGTCACCTCCTCCAAAGTAAAAAATATGAAACACTAAAACCTATAAGGATGACTTGAGGTTATTATAGATTACCAGCTCATGTGACCTCATGGAGATAGGAATTCATGCATAAGAAGTCTACAAATTCATGTTAGCAAACATGGCTCGATAATATTATGAGGAGGAAGAAAAAGAGTTTTTTGTATGGAAGGTGTTGTGTAAAATGAAAATTTAGAAGTAGGTTATACCTAATATTTGGGTATAAATCTTAGATTTTTCACCTTCCATAATTATAGACACAGTCTGAGAAGAGGTAGAGTAACTTCAACATAGAATGGACTTCTTCCAGCCTTTGACTACTCCAATATTTACACCTGACATCACTTTCACACCCCTATAAGAGAGTCCACTAGAAAAACTTGTGCATAGGTGAAGAAAATTATGAGAGACAAGAGTCTCCCCTACCCTAGAGGAATGCACATTTAGTAGGCTAGTTATTATGCAAGAAACATAACCTACTCCTAAACCTTCTATACCACCACCATAATGTAGACTGGTCATAATCGACAAAAAGAAGTATTATGTTCCAAGTTTATAGGTACAATTAGAAGTCTCCCCAATATCACCTTAGGCATAGGAGGTTGAGTAAATTACATAGGATCAAACCATGGAGGAGGAGTAATAGGCTACTAGAGAGGAAGCCATGCACGTAGCTGAACATTGACTTAGGAAGGAAGTAAAGAAGAGAAAGAAAGAATAATAATAACAAGTAACAAAGCAATTTGAAGAATTTAAGGCCTTATAAAAGGCCAAGGATATAGAGGGAGACATGAAATAGGCCAAGGATAAGTCTCAATAAGTGCAAGAAGCCACTGTTGCACAACAATAAATATAAGAGGAGAAAGAGAAGAAGGAAAAATAAGAAGAAATGATAACAAGATGCAATAGACCAAACACAATAATAGGTAGAGGGAACTATAATGAAGAAGTATAAGGAGGAAAATGATGAATTCTTATGTAAATATAAAGTGTAGCTATGAGCATAAACACAGGCACAGGCCCAAGCTACACAGGAACAATAACAAAAGAAGAGAGAAGCAAAAGAATAGAGAAAGAAGAAAGAACAAGAGAAAAAGTAGAAAGAAGATGAGAGAAAGAAGAAAGAAAACTATTAAGTCAAATAAAAAAATAAGAAAGAAGAGGAAGAGAATACCAATATAGATGAAGAGGACAAAAGAAGAGAGGAAGAAGCAAATAAGAAAAAGTAAGAAGAAGAGGAAGAGAAAAAGAAGGAGGAAGAAGATAGGAAAATGAAATACGAAGAAGAGGTCAAATAGAATATGGTTGAATATGTTGGGTAGTAATCTGAGATAATAGTATAAGCCACAATATAGTATCAAGAATCAGCCATGATACAGGAATAATCCTAATCAACATAGTTTCCACTAAGAGGTGTATGGATTTAGGATGTTCCCTCAATCACTACTTGGTACACCACCTTTTCCCTTTTTCTAGCCCCCATGCCATGTCAAGATCTCATAGCAATCACAAGAATAATGGGCACTCTTATAATTATGTAAAATGTGTCTTTGGACACCTCTCTCCTAACTTTGAATAAATAATTAGAGGGTACTATAACATTTCAAGAATCTACTGCATAAAAGGTTGTCTCTCTAGAGTAAGAGTGGTACCAATAAAAGGTAGAGAATGTGGACCTTAGGGATTTTATGCACAAAGAAGTGAAGATAATTAGGAAAAATTTCCCATCCTTGGCCTCTCGAGTCATAGGGGAATAAGTCATGTTGGACCACAATCGGCTCAAGACCTTGGTCATAGATCTTACAAAATATTAGTGCACAACAAAATAATTTTGTGCACTCATAAACTTGGGATATAATTTAAATAATGACACCATAACTTTGATTACTCTAATAGAGTATTATCAAAGTATGCTTGACATCACAACCCTATGAGCTCATCATATCACACATAGTCTTCTAGATTAGAAGCAATAGTTTGACAATGCACTTTTTAGCTCTAATACAAACCTCACTATAGCTACCATAACTAGCATAATAATTCATAGCCAGACTACCTCAGCTGATGAAACTAAAATTTATCTCTAGTAATATTTAAATTCTAGGTATAATGTGCATTAGAAAATCCTTAGCTAGTAATAGGACCTATGATGTAGTACATTTGTGGGGCTCTAATAAGAAAGACATGTAGAAAAGCTAGAGTAGTTGAGTATAGAGATTCAACTGAAGGTCAGTAATACAAGGGTAGATCTAAATTCCACTCAAAACATGGACCTATATGAACTTATTGGGTGTTACACACTAATTTTCATCTTGATTTTCATGGTCCAATAATTTATTCTTGACTCAAATGTATCTAAAACTTACTTGGCTCCATTTTATAGTGAGGTGACATTGATTCTCAAAGTTCCTGTTTACATGCCACCATAAAAATCATAGCAAGAGATCATTTACTAAAAAAATACTATGTATAAGGCCAAGGATCCTAATATCTAGCATTCTTCCTTAGAAACACCACCTCCTTCTAGTTTAGTACTATATAATATGCAAATTTTTGAATTTTTTTGTAAAGTTTTGAACAACTTTTTGTATTGGGATGAATAGTGAGACAAACAAGGTTGGGATGGTAGAAAACCCATAAAGGGTGGACACTTGGTTAAGCCATCCTATTAAAAACATAAAAGGGTCATATGTTAGTATAGTACTTAGTTTAAAACCTGAAAGGATAGCTAAGTAGTGTGTAAGAGGTGAAAACCAAAAATGATGCCTTGAATGATTATTGTGACTCTTACTAGTCTAACCCAATTTTCAGCTTCTACCCTCAGTGCATAGTTAGATAACCTATGACATTTTCTCAAGATGAGACAAATCTTTAAGTCTAGGAATTTTTTAGGAAAAGAAAGTCAGATAAGTAAAGCTACATAGGATATTCTTTGAATATTCATATGTTATATATTAAATTTTCAGCTATATATATTTTATCATAGCCTCTTTGACTTGTGAAAGGGTCAAATATGAACAATATCCTCTTTTTGGCACTAACGTATGAAAATAATATGAATATTAAAGATCTATAGTGACGATAAATATGTATGCTTATATGAAAAAGATGACAAACTTTTGATGAGATCAATATAGAGTTCTAGTTATGGTTACCTATCATATTTCTTATGTTATCTCTTTTCTATGTTATAATGTATAATGTTTGGTTGAATCTTATCTAAAGTTATCCAATTGCTCTACAATCCTTTAGAAATATATGGATTAATCTAGTTCCTATCTATCACATGATAACTCACTTTCATCATGATTCTATTAGAATTAGAATTATTTGTAGTATCTTGTGTAGACTAATAAACTTAGTTATCCTCTTCCTTAGCCTGTTTTGTTAAATCATGAACCTTTTATAACAAATAAAAATAAAATATTAAAAAAGGCCTAGTGGAACTACCTAATTGAGGAGATGCACTTCCACATATAAGAGTTCAAATACTAGTTAAACTAGTTGCAATGGGTATCATGCATATAAATAATGGTACAGGGAATGAACTAACTAAGGATATGCCCCTCCAAGAGTAGAAGTTATAATAATACCTAAAGGAAGATGTAATGGACCCTATGATCATGTTAAGGAAAAAATTCCTACAAAAAAATAGAAAAATAAAAATATAACAATATGCAATGCTAGATAAATCTAAAGAACCATTCAACAAGCAAAAACCATGTGTTGATGTATCCATGTTCACTTATCTATAAGAAGAATCTAGAAAATACTATTTAGGCTGAACTAATTTATATAACTGATGTTGAGTGTGTCTAGAATGTCTATAAGTCATAATCAATATTGTAATTGGTTAGGGGATAGAATTGTCTAAGTTATAATGGTCCACAGTATGAAAAGAATGTGATTCTAAGTAGAATGGTCTCGGTTAGAATTAGAAAAAACAAATATGGTCTAGAAGAGGATGGTCTAGTATGGGATAAAAAGAGGCTAGTGGAATATAAATGATCTAAAGTTTGAATGGGCCAGAGTTTCAACAGTCCATAGTCATAAAAGAATATATTTCTCATGAGAATGGTCTAGAGTAGGTTGATTCATAATGAATATGGTCAAAGAGAGGATGGTCTAAGATATAATAGTGGGATAAAATTACTTTAGCATAATTTACCCCCAAGTAAGGGGTTTTGTAGACAATGGTTCAAAAGGCTATCAAGTGTAGAATTGATTGAGATGTACAATGTTCATGGGCTTTGGTAGTTCTTCACCACTTAGAGTAGCCAGTTGATATGCCCTTGATCCATAATTTGTTATGATAACATAAGGTCCTAGACAATTAGGTTATAACTTACCCTTGTTCTTACATTTAACATTAGTGTTCTTATGATTTTCTTTCAAGACCAAATCACTAATTTTAAACTCTTGAGGGAGAATTCACTTGTTATAGCTTCTATGTAACCTGTTCTGATAGGCTTGTAAGTTATCTAAGGTAACCAAATAATTTATTTTAAGGAGTTTTAGTTATTACAACCTAAAAAGCCTATAATCTTCATCATCTTCAATATTCTCCAAGGATACTCAAAGTGAAGATAATTCAATCTCAGTCAGGATAATAACTTCTATGCCATAAATAAGGGAGTATAGAGTGGCTCCTATGGGGGTTCGATGACTACTACAATAAGCCCAAAGGGAAAGAAAAATTTATAGGTGTTAATTATGTTCAACATCATTAACAAACTTTTTCAATTTTACAACAATGGTTTTGTTTGACACCTCATTTTGATCATTACATTATGGGTTACATGGTGTAGATTTATTGTGCTTGATTTTGAATTTTGTACAAATAGCCTTAGAATCTCAATTAAGAAATGATCTACCATTATTAAATATAATATGATCTAGAATACCATATTGATAGATGATATGGTAATATATGAACTTAGAAATCTACTTCTTCATGATGGAAGTGAGAGGAATGGCCTTGATCCACTTAATAAAATACTCAATAGTAGTGAGAATATGTTTATGACCATCATAAGATGTGGGTAGTTTTTCTTGATGAGATCAAGGCCCCATGTAGAAAATGGCCATGGTGTGGTAATCAGTTGTAGTGGCAAGGAAGGTGTGTGTATCAAATTACCATGTTGTTTGAAAGCAACACACTTCCTAACATAATTACAAGCATATATTTCCATATTTGGGCCATTAATAACCTATTTTGAGGAGATTTTTGGCTAATAGTATTATATTGGTGTGGGTCCCACACATTCCTTCATGAACATCGTCAAGTTATAAATTGGATTCTCTCAAAGATAAATAATGAAGTAGAGCTCCATCATAGATTTTATGATAAAGCATGTTTCCAAGGAGGGTATAATGGGCTATGTGATGAGGGAATTTTTTTTGATGATTATTGGAAAGGTCAAGTGGAAAAACTTGGTCTTGAAAATAATTATAAATGTCTTGAAACCAAGGTAGTTTAGCTAGGGGATTAGGACCAACAATGGTGCATACCCTTTTAGAATCTAAAAAGACATGAGAAATTTGTAAAATATTTTCAATGAGAAATTGATACTTGTTAGCACTAATATCAATCTATATCATTAACCTAATTGTTTCCATTAAATTTCCATATCTATTATGTGCCTGTGGTAAGTATTCAAATTATAGAGATTTGAAATGATTCTTGATATTATCCACACTATGCTTGTAGGGTAAAAGATTGTCATATTAGGTCTGATACTAATTTGTGTCTATATTTATAATTAATTAGGAATCCCCATAGACCATTAAGTGTTGGATATCCCACTGCACTACAAGATGAAGTATTATAATAAGAGATTCATACTCAGCCATATTATTGGTACAATGAAAATTAATATGAAATGCCTTAGGAATTAGATCCCCTTATGGTGTAATAAAAAAATGCCAGCCCCAAATCCATAAGAAATGAAGGAAACATCAAAGTATATCTTTTATTGATTATGTTCATGTAGCAATTATTATTTTTATCTTAATATAATAATCTAGAAAGTCAAATATGAGTGGTTGAGTGTCTATAATAGGGGCTCTTGCAAGTCGATCCATAATAACCTACCCCTTGATAGCCGTTTAGTTTTGGTACTTAAGATAAAATTCACTTAGGATCATGACCCATTTGACCATGGGTCCTATGAGAGATGCTTTGGATAATAAATATTTGAGGGGGTCCACATTAGTAATAACAATGCTTTTGTTATTTAACATATAATGTCATAGCTTTTGGAATGAGAACACCCTAGCTAAACATGCCTTCTCAATAAGTATATAATTATGATCATAAGTCACCAGGTTGTGGCTCAAATAATAAAATACATTATCCTTTCCTCAATCATCATGTTGGCCCAAGAGTTCCCCTAGTGCATGTTCAGTCACTGAAACATAAAGAAGTAATTGTTATCCAGGTATTGGCACTCTCAAGATTGGTAGGTTGTCTAATTCTTTTATGAGATTCACAAATGCTAATTGACACTCATTATCTCATTAAAACATGACCTCTTTCTTCAAGATATGTGTAAATGGGTGGCACTTATCTCTAAATTATGAAATGAACCTATAGATAGATTGGATATTTATTTTTAGGCTGTAGAATTGTTTGAGATTAGAAGGTGGAGGAATTAATATAATTTCCTTGGCCTTCATAAGATCCACTTTAATCCTTGTCTATGATATAATGAATCCTATAAATTTTCTTGAGCTAATGTCAGAGACACACTTCTTAGGATCTATATGGAACTTGTACTCAGGGATTCTCTTAAATATTCTATATAAAATGTCAAGATGTATGGCACATGTTCTTATTATAACTAAGATGTAATCAACATAATTTTCAACAATATCATGCATCATTCCATATAATATGATATCCATTACATGTTAATAAGTATCTCTAGCATTATTTAATCCAAAGGGCATGACTTGATAATAGAAGGTTCCCCACAATATGGTTAATGTAGTTTTATGCTGGTCTTCTTTAGCTATCTTGATCTGATTGTATCCAAAAAACCCATCCATGAGGGACAAAATATTATACCCATAATATATTTCATAATCATGTTGATTTTTGGTAGGGGAAAATAATCTTTGGGCCATGCCTTATTGATATATTTGAAATTAGTAAAAATTTGTATACCCTATGGATTTTTGTTGACTAGGACTATATTTGATATCCATTCAAAATAGTCTAGTGGTCTAATGAAACTTACTCCTAATAATTTCTCTAGTATAGTTTTACCAAAAGAACGATGCATGGATACATCCTCCTTAGTTTTTGTTTGATTATCTTGGAATCTAGATGAATAACAAGTCAATGCACAACCAATTTATTGTCTAATCCTGGCATGTCAAAGTAAGCCCATGCAAAGACATCAATGAAATCTCTCATAATGGTGATAATGTGATCACACTCCTCATCAGTGAGGAAGGCCTAAAGATAAATAATTTTGGGATTATTATAAGTCCCTAGGTTTACTTCAGTAGTATTTTCTATAAGGAATGTATAACCATGATCCAAAATAGTAGTTAGCATTTATCCTAATATTATTTTTCTACTTTAGCCTCTATTTATTCTTCCCAAAGCTCTAGATAATGTGATGAATATAAATATTCTAGTTGAAATAATGGATAACTATCAAATATCTCTAGAAAGTCAAGATTGAGTTGCTAAAAAAAATTATTATTCTAATGTGATGTTGGTACAAGATATAAAACTAGGACTTGATGGTCCTTGTGCATCCTTTATGGATGAGAAAAATTTCCCATCCAAGAGTGACTAAAATAGGTTTTCACTCAAAGGCTTGTCTTTTTATTTACTATTTCCCTAATCAATGAGTGCCTGAAAGAGGTTTTCACACAAGTATATCAATGTTTTATTTTGTTCATGACCAAAAAAGTTTGCCTGATCTCCAAAGTAGGTAGAAACACCCAAATAAAACCTAAATACTTGCTTGTGATCTCTAATTGGAAATTTGTCCATGAGGCCCATGTATTTGGAAATATATTCTTCATTTTAGAATTTATCAAGAGGTATAACAGAATCTTGTTGGTCCTAATCAATAAGTTTAGGATGGCAAAGGCAAAGGGAATAATGGGGTGTGATAGTCATAATGAAGTTTGAGTTAAATAAGTTTCTGTCAGCAATATCATCATAAATACTATAATAGGATGTTATGTCATTGTTAAGAGTCTTGTTGGTAGTTGATTTATAATAATCACTATCAAAATAAATGAGGTCTCCCTCAAGTAGTATAAATACAAGACCTTGATTCATTTTAGGTTTACTTGATAATAAGGGTTCCAATATTCCTTTCTCTCATGGCTTGAGGCCTTTTCCCATATAATCAAAGTTATCCATAATCTGGTTGGGGATAGGATATTTAGGATTCTAAATATAATTAGCAATGCTGTCAGAATATAACTAGTCTCCTTCAATAAAAGCTTCATGATCTCAATTTGGTGAAGTAGTAGGTACAATAACATTTGTGGTTTCTATGTATCTTTCTTATTGTTCATAATCATGTTGGGTTTATAATGTATTTTGGAAGGTTTGAGTTTTCCAAAATATTTGCATAACCTCGTAATATGGAAGGCATCTTTTAGTTGATATGTGGCAATACCTTCATCCTCTATAGTGACTTGTTATACAAGGGTTGTGGTAAATGGATTAGTTGAAGTAGAAGAAAGGTCGCTTGGGTTGATATAATTGGATTTGGGTGGATTAAAAAATATTTACTTGTCATTCTTTATGATAAATTTAGAATAGGATAATAGTTATAATTATGAAATTCAGCCTTTAAGTGTTTGCAATACTGGTAAGGCTACATATCAGCAAGAATGGTGACTTCAATCCCATTATGGGGGAACTTGAGGAACTAAGGTAAAGTGGATGAGATAGACTATACTTCATGGATCAAATGATGAAAAATAAATATGCTAGAAGGTAACTCAATATCCATAATATGTAATAAGGTATGATGGGACACAAACCCAATAATGATTTGCAAATAGATAGTTCTAGAAAAATCCCTTTCAACATTGTCATATGCCTTGATTATGATTATCTTTAGTTGAATTTACATTTTAGTATAACCTAATCATTATACTAACTTAAGGGACACTAAGTTCAACCTTGAACCATTATCTATAAGAACCCACTTGATTTTATGGTTTTCAATGATTCCCTCAATATACAAGGGGTTATTATGGCTAGGACCAAGAGTGGACTATCTCTTTGATAAAATGTAACCTATCATAATGGAGACAAATTCCATATACATATTTGAAATTGTATAGGGTTAATGTCTTGGGAAATAATGGATTGTTAGAGAAAGTTTTTCAAAATGGTTTTATGGACTTCAAATGTACACAAAAGTTTTAAAATATAAATTTACACAGGGGTTTTACTTAGTTGGTCTGAGATACTATATGTATTTTTGATAATAGCACAAGAAGGTTTAGCATTGGTTGGTACAATTTTCAACTTTGAATCCAAAGGGCACAATGTTCATATTGGGTCTAGTGTTGGAAGAGGGCAAAGGACCTTGAAGGGTGACTCATGAACATCAAGTAATGATTGTGCAATTTATAGGTGGAAAGGAGCCATTATAATTTGAAGACAAAAGGTGAAGGGCCTTGGATGGTGACTCATAAGAATCTAGTTGTGAATTTTTGATATAGAGGTGTAAAGGAGACATTATAGTTAGAAGATGAAGGTAAAGGCCTTGGATAGTGACTCATTTGCATCTAATTACATTGGCATAATTTTGAGTTGACAAGGAGCCATGATAATTAGAAGAAGGGGTTCCAAAAATAGTAACATATAGAAATCAAGGCATAATATAATTTGTACCTGATGTAACATTACTTAAAGGGGAGGGTGTTGACCCTATAATGGGGAAATTAGAACTTTATGAAGCATGTGAAATTTCATGAGCTTTGATAGTAATGGTGTAATGTGGTTTGCAAAAATATGTGTCATGATGTTATTTTAATAATAATGCATATTGTTGTAACCTAGGTTATTATCATCAGTATAATGATCCTAATTAGGATCATGCTGATTACAATTTTGGCCTTGAGCTTATTTCCACTAATTATGTCTTTGGTTTTGATTATTTCTTGCTAGTTATTTTATTTCAACTTTGCCATTTTCAATCAAATCTTAAATTAAATGTCATAATTCCACACATTAATAATCACCATGTCCAATAACATGATGGAAGTTAAAAAACTCATCTACCCAATACAAATTAGGTTTTGGTAGATCTTCAAGAAATAGCCTTGGGATATTCTACATAAGTAGATTAGTTACTATGAGATTTTAAAACATGGCCTTAATAGGCTTTCCGAATTTGCTAAATATTATGTATTTATTGAGTTCCCTTTATAGAGGAACTCTTTGCAAAGTAGTTGGTGGATTAGATGGTGTTAATTACACATTTGGAGTTGGCATAACATGTACCATTTGTACATGTCTAGATTTAGTCAATTAATTCCCTAGTATATTCTTGTTTTAGTTAAACTCCTTAGGTTTCTCTCTTATAACAACTTGAATAGGTGATTGGGTCTGATTAGATGTTTTACCATATGAATAAATATTGATAAGGCCTTTATTTATAAGTGCCTTATCAAAATACACACCCTTGTCTATGATTTCCTTGAATGTGTTTGTATAAGTGAGTCATAGATTATGTGCCACCTCAGGTTGTATGTTCTTTTCAAAAATATCAGTTGGCTATTTGTATATAAAATTGTGTTGAAAATGTCTAACTAATGCTCTCCATCACTGTAGATATGATATGAAGCTTTCCTCATCTTGTTGTTTGGCTTTGCATAAGTTGACCATAGTCAACTCATATTTAATATTATAAGAGAAATGGTTAAATTTTTTTCAGATAGATCATTATAATCTACTATTGATCCCTTAGGTAACTTGAGGATCTAGTCTAAAGCTTGTCCTACTAAACTTTGTGGAAACAAATGAAACAAGTAAATGCTATTATAGGAAACCTCTTGGAATAATACAAAAAATGCTTGGATATGCTCATGAGGGTCACCCTTACCTTTATATTTATCAAATTTGGGTACCTAAAACTATGGTAGAAAGGGTACTTTTAGAATAATCAATTTAAATGGATATGGACATATCTCATCAAACTTGTATTTCTTGACTTGATTTCCCATCTCTAATCTTGACATGATTTCATTCATTGAATTACACTATTGCATGTTTAGTGCATTTATAGGTGGAATATAGTTTTATTTGGGTGGTATTTTCCCCTAATGTGTTTTTTATTAGGTATATAAACCCTATGATTTGAAACATTTTTTTGGTTTACTCCTTGAGTCGAGTACTTGAGCTATTGATTATAAGGTTGATAAATATTCTCTAAAATATACCACCATGAATTACAAGTGTTTTGTTGATTTTGGGGAGTCTATGGTTGATTAACTAAAGTACACATTGGTTGAGAAAAAATTGACAATTTTTTTAAAATAATACCCTCAATATGTGTTACATTTTCAATCCCTTGGTTCTTTGAGGGAACAAGAGTCTCTCGATGATTGAAAAAAGTATGTTCCATGTATGGCAATTTTTTTTTGCAAAACCTCTTGTGTCTAGTTTTTTCAATTGAGATGCCATGATCTATCATATATGTGTTCTCAACTATAATATCCAAAATTTCCTCTACTACATTCTCTTCTTCTTTGTAAGCATTATTTTGTATTGAAGTGGAAACCAAAGAGTCGATCAAGTCCATGATAAGTTGGTCTGCGTATCATTGACTTACTTTCTTGATCTTGGTTGTAAGATCTATATCATTGGGTGTTGAATCTATGAGTGATTCATTTACCTTACTAGAAGAAGAAATGTTGGATTTTTAAATATGAGTGAGGGATTATTCTTATCATTTCTCTTCTACCATAACCAATGTGTGTAATTATTCCATAGGAAAATCTAATGGAAATCTAGTGCCTAATTCAATCAACCTTAAGTGGGATTCATATTTTTCTTCTAAGGGTTGATGTTTAAAATAGTCTTCTTTAGATCCTATGATTGTAGGGAAATCTTCAAATACCATGGAGTTATCTTTTCCATCATAAAAATGCTCTTCCTCATAACTAGGGTCGTAAGAGACCCCACTATGAGTATATCATTACATCATGTTTATAATATTGTTATTTATATTTTATAAGATATGAAATTTGTTTTAAAAATGTTAAAAGGTGTGTTTTGATTTCTTCAAATAAGTGACAAGGTAAAAGGAGACTATAATAAAATAAGTTGTGTAGTAGCACATAATTAGAATAAATAGTCATGAAAATACTATACTTTGGTGGGTTAAAATCATCAAATTAGAAGAGGGTATGATAACTTTGAAACTAAAGTGATATCCATCACAATAAACTAATCTCAAAGCTACATCAATACTATAAAATCTAGATATAACTATGATGAGTTATGACTATAAAATTACAAGAGGGTCTTTCTAATTATTAAGATAGAAATGTGAGATAAGAATCTTAAAACATGAGTTAACATAAGAATTCCTAAGTATAAAGTGAAAATCAAATGGGAAACATAACACCACACATGGTAATAGGATGTAGAATGGTCTAGGAACTTAGAGCATGAGTGAGCGCAAGATAACCTAAGTCCACAATGATAATAAAAGATGATAAGTCTAAGTAAGAGCCTTTAAACCAAATGAGAAATCATACCAAAATTAACTCAAACCAAGTTTAAATGGTAAACTGATAACACCTTGGCCTAGAACTTAGAAAACCAAGATTTCAAATTTAGATTAAAAATGAAGGACTTTGAGATTTTATAAAGTGGTAAAATGTTCTAGACTCAAATGGGAATCATAATAATATTTCTAGATAATATAAACACAATATTCTAAATGGTGATTTGAATAAGGTAAGAAATGATTTTGATTTGGTTAGTGTAACACCTTATTAAAATAAAATGGTGGATAATAAAGGTGTTTGGTTTTATGACATGTTTTAGTTCTTAAATAGTTTTAGACTAGAAAACCCAAGCAAGTAAATGATAAAATGACAAAATACACCTAAGTGAAATGTCCAAAGTCCTAAAACTGACAAGGTTTTATGGTATTATCAAATTCCATCGATATACATGCTCTTGAGAGGATTTTAAGTGTTAATCCAAAAATAAAAGTGCATGAATAAGTAGGTTTTTACACCCCCTTCTCTCAAGATATTATACAGTGACATGGAACTTTAAGTTACTCACCCTGTATCAATAGTATGTCTACAACAAGTGGGGTTGTTCTAAAACTAAATTTGTATGTATTTCTAGATGGTCTCAAGTGTGGATAACATAAGAGGTGCTTACGTCATTTGGATCTACATCAATCATCTTGTTATGAAAAAGGTCTTGTCCTTTTCATAACCACTACATCTATTACTTTCTCAATGGAGTGTGATGTTTGCATTGCCCCTATAGTCTAAGGAAGTATCTTACTAATAGATTTTTTTTAAATTCTCAAAGAAACATCCCAATAAGTTACCCTCAATTTATATAACCCACCATGAGTGGGGTTAAAATGATGCTAAGAAATGAATTCCCTTATCAATGCTTCCTTAGAGAACCTGTGAGGAGGCTATAAAATCCCACTCACAATCCAAATTTCATAAAATAGAAGACAATTAAAAAGAATTTAAGGTCATTTTTATATCACCCAATTCATATGGATTTGGGGAGGGCCTTAATGATGTTATTTTCATGATTTTTGGACTAAAATCAAACAAGGAAAAGAAAGATTGCTTTTGGTCACATGAGTTCCCTAAAGGGGATGGGGGGAGAGCATACACACATCAATAATTTTGTGAAAATAAACTTTGGAAGAACTAACATAAAACAAAACACTCTTAAGAGTATGTAATCTAAGTGTGATTGTTTATTTTATTACACCAAAGTGAAATGTTTATAAATTTTTGGCCCCTTGGCCTTAGTTGGAAAAATTTTCAAAATAATTTCACAAACAACAAAACATAAAATAACTAACTTATTTGTATGCCTAAAATAAAATGTTCAAAACTTAAACACTTTTAAACTTGTTCCCTTTTATAGCTTGTGGCCTATAATTTTTATAAGGTTTATGCCACTTAGAATCCCAAAGATAAATGAAAAAACAAGATTTCAAAAGCAAACTCTTAGTTCTTTATTTTTATATCTCAGAGACTGACATCAGTCTATGTAGGGATTGATGTTAGTTTTAAAAAAATAGTGTCAATATATTTACAAAGGGTTGACACCGGTTGACTAAAATTGAATTTATTTTCTACAAAAACACAAGAAAAATAGAACATGAATTTTCACAAAAAAGTGTCTTAGTAAAATAAACACAAAATCCCAAAAATGTGTTGGATCCTAAAATAAAAAGGGAAAATAAATAACATGTAAGTTTATAAAACATATAATAAGAACCAAAAACTTCAATAAAAATCCATCAATCCCATTTTCTAACATGTTTATCTCTTCACACAAGAATCAATGCTAGTTCTAGGGGATCAATGTCGATTAAAGTGAATTGACATCAGTCTTTGTGTAAATTGTGTGTTGTTTAAAAACCCAAAATACATGAAAAATGAAGACAAAACATGATTTTAAATACTTTTAAGAATTCATTATAAGATATAAAATTTACATATTAGTATGCTTTCTTGTATGAGATGCATGGTCAATGTCTGAAAATAGTTGAATCTTTTATAGTATAATTTCTACATAATAAGTTTACATGAATGAAGCTTAAAAATGGTGGTCTTTCCCTTTTTATTTATAGATTTCTGGAAATGATCAAAATCAACCATGACTATACATATTGAGATCAATATGTGTGGCCATGAATCAATTTAATTTTGGAGGCTCAATCAATAAATATCCCCATTAATATTTGGAAGAATGGGGCATTAATGAGGCATGGGAGGCCTAAACTAGATATTTGTTCCATTAATTTCTTATGGATGCCACCCCATAAACGATGTCACAAAATGATGTATAATTTAAGAATGAATTTCTAATTTATAGATTTTCAATAACTTTTAAGGATTTTTCACTTAAGGTCTTTATTTGGTTTAATATGCTTAAGTGGGTTTAATTATTTTTTGAAATTATTTATAAATTGGTTAATAACTTAATCAAACTAGTCAAAATGTCAATTTACTAAGTCATAATTTTATTGGAGTATAATTAGAAGAAGGTGACAATTGCGTATAAAATAATTCTCCATTTAGAGAAATGTGGATGTGAAATAACACATGCATGTAATGTGTTCTTCTAAATTAGAAGAATTAAGTGGGCTATATCATCATCTTGTACGGTCTCAATTTGACTTGAAGTTTTTTGATAAAATATAATAATCACATAAAATGCATTGCCCCATTTAGGGATACATTAGCCCAAATCGATACTTGTATGTGATAAGTTCAAATCATTTAGCATGTTTTAGTGATTTTAGCCTAGATTCTATATTTATATATAATGTTACTTAGATTGACAATTTAATCACAATAGTGATAGGAATTGGATTTCTACACACCTCTCTAGTGTCCTTACCCCATCTCCTATCTTCCCACCAAATAATGATTAATTTTAAAATTCAAAGTTATAGGAAGTTCAACCCATGTCCGTAATGAGCTCCATTATAAGTATTTTCAATGATATGAATACATAAGTGCTTTTAAAACCATTTGGCACATAGGAGGCATCCACACATAATATCACCAAAATCATACATGGAAATTGAGAGTAGAATACCTATTTATCCTAATTGTAATTTCATATAGATCTAGTAGCCTAGATCTCAAGTTTGAATACATTTTATAGGTCATAAGTCATTGTTAAAGAACTTAATAACATTACTATTATACTATCATCTAACACATTTCACCACTTATTCACACACCACCATAACATGGGAGAACTACATGAAGTTTGATGCCTCTTCAAAATATTGGTATATAGGCAACACTAAACACATGTGGTGTTTAGGTCTCACCCAAATTCAACCATTAACCCATTTTACCCCATATATTTTAATTCATTTTCACACGTCAACGAGTTAGGTTTTTTAAAGGAAAATTAATTATATAGTGGTATCTTTAATTTATCATAAGATCCCACACCATATACAATCTCTATAGATGAAGGAATAGAGAACCCAAAAATCATAATCTCTTCATTAAATGTTGATAGGAGTTCCCTAGGTTATACATGACCACCATTCCTTTAGTTTCCTCTTCTTATCACTATTGTCCAGGCCTATATCTAGTTCCATAATCCTACTTCTAGCCACTAGGCCTCTTTGTAACCAAGTTTCAGATATTGATTCATCTCGAAGGCACATTTTCTAGCCAAGTCTTTTTTTATCGTTACAATTTTGATATTTTTAGTAAGTTTCTAGAATTAAATAGTTCCAAATTAGTGAATTTTATTAATGTTATATGATTCTCTTAAATTTGTATAGTAATGTTGTCATCTAGGGTTTTTACATACATCCCAAAGTTGATTAAACAAAGTGTATAAATTGGGAAAGAATATATATATCTAAAACCATAATATATGTACACAAATGATATATGTACATTTATTGATGGAATTTTTGTACAACCCTTTTTTTTAAAATATGATATCTAGAGAGTGAATTTTGAGTACAATTTTGTAGTTGGTTGTCTCATATAACTTATAATTTTTTTTATATGGTCATGTATATGTATATACATAAATGAATTTTAAAATGATGTGATAAGCTTATTATAGGGTGATTGGTAGTATAATAAAATAGTTACATATGTTTTAACTATACTTTTTTTTTAATTATATAGTCCCATGTATATATATGTGAGATATAAAATGAACTATACTTAAGTTGTTATAGTAAATAATAATTTAAGAATATGTGTGTGTATTCACATAAATTATTATGTACTGATATGAGACAAGATTGTATATCTAGATACTTAGTTGAGTTTAGAGTCATATTCATTAGAGAATACATTTAGAGTAACATGTAAATAATATATTTTTAGACAATCCTATATGATGTTGATATAGTTGTAAATTTGGATACCTTATTCAATGGTGTTTTAGTTTTCAAATTAAATATAGTGATATGGAATATTGAATGGTTTTGCATGCACTAAAACCTACCTATAGGTGTTCATAGTTGCTACATAAGTGATCTTATGGAAGTAATGAAACCATATGCTAGAATATATATGAAATGTGTATATACGTACATACATTTAGATAGTACACATAAAGTATTAAAAAATAATTTTGTATTATGATAGTTAATTAACACTTATTCAATAGGGGTTAAATAATATGAGAATGACATATTTCTAAATTAGTAGATAATATGAGAATGACATATTTAGGATATTCATGATATTTCAGAATTATATTGACTCTTTATTTATTTTGTTTAATGTTAAGGAATTTTAAGTAAATGAAAAGTGCTTAACTACATTCTTATATTTAAAGAATTAAGAATGCAAAATGATAGTTAAGAATTTAAATTATTGAATATGTCTATAATAATTTTAAATTGAAGTAAATTGATTTTTTTAATAAAGATAGATGTTTCAAGATTTTATTGAAAAAAAATTGCCTTGAATTACTAAGTTTTTTCAAGTTGGAAATCTATAATTATTATGTCTTGAAATCTATTTTTTGATAGCATATAGTTATATGTCTTCTTATAATGATAGATTATGGGTGTATGAGGTGTATGCCATGTAAATACATATACCTATCATCTGGTATCTTAGGAAAGATTGAGATCCATTATCAAAGAGTATATGTGTGTGTGGAATTTATTGAGATCCATGAGTGATATTAATTATATAATAAACACTTTGGCCATAGTAATGTTATAGTTGATAACATTGTCATTCTAATTTAGTTTCTAGTTTACATGTGTATGCATGATGCCATATTAGATAGAGGATTGTTTTCCACAATATATGTGATTGTTGCATATATTAGTAACTATATTACACATAATTTCTAGTTTAATTCTTGATATTTTCACTCATTTTATCTACCCATCGATAAAAATAAAGGTCACTCCCAATGAGAAGGTGTATAGGAGACTAATGGTCCATGGTTATATGGAAATAACCCCGATGATGCTCTCATTATATTTATCTAATCATCCATTTTAAAAACATACTCATATATATTGTATTTATTGTTGATCTATTTTATGTGGCTAAAATGTACTATTATATTTCTTATTATGTAATATTATTAAATTCAATGATAAATTGTAATATTTTTACATTCATTTTTATTGATCTTAAATATAATAGTTATTGTACACTTATACATAATTTTGAATTTTTAAAAACATAGAGGTTGTATGTATATGATAAGTTGTAAGAATGAATTTAGTGAACTATTGTACTATTCACTTTACTTAGGTGTTATGAAAGGAATTTTATCTTCTAAATCTATTAAATATTATTTGAAAGGTAAATAAATAAATAACTAACTATTTAGTTGTATTTTATACACATATTATTATATTTTTATTTAGATATCAAATAGTAAAAAAAAATGTTAATTGATGAATATGTTTAAGAGTAGAGTACGAAAAAAAATTACCTACCTTTTAGTGTAACCCAGTGGGATTATAACATGTGGTATTAGAGCATAGGTTCAAATGCTTGAATACAATGAGTCCATTAACATTAATTTATATCTCATTTTTTTATTAATGAGAATGGTAAGAATTATATTGAATGTTCAAAGGACTTATAATGAGAATCTTCAAGTTGATCCTAATCAACTATTGGTCAAACAAGCTACAAAACTTAATCAAATACTACTTATCATGAATGAAATAAGATATATATTAGTATCCATAGAGTAGGAAGTTCATGGGCAATGTGATGAATATGAACAAGAAGAACTAGAGGAATAACTATTTGGTTGAGAAGATAATCAACATTAGGGAAACACTGATAAACAACAAACAACATAAATTTAAGTAGATATATATCTTGCATGAGATATGAATAAAGTAAATCCACCCAAGTTTGATGGTATTTTTTTGAGTGATGGAACTGAAGGCTATATTATAGATATGGAAAAATGTTTCAATATTTATAATTATTTTGAGGTAACCAAGGTTATTTGGGATCTTACCAACTAGTTAATGAAGTAATAACTTGGTGGTCTAAAAAAAGTTAGAGATGGACCTTGATTCTACCACCACCACCACTTGGGATCAATTTGTAAAATTTTTTAGAGATAAATGGCTACCCCATTCATAATTTAATATATTTACAAAATATAAAAAAAGATATCTATCAATAAATGTGTATTAGGAACAATTCACAAAACTATTAAAGTATGTAGCATAATACCAAAAGAATGAACATTTTCAGATCAAGAAATTCATCATGGGTTTAAAACCCCAAATTAGATGTGAAGTGGATGTTCATGGGTCACAAAACATGTATTAGGTCTTTAATAAGTTATTTAACTAGCAACATGAGTTAAAATCACTTTTTGAGGTCATATAAAAAGCCAGAAAGAAGTTTGGAAGCTTAAAAATAACTTGCAAAAAAAAAGCTAGAAACAAAATGGGAATTCCAAAAATAGATTAAATAGTCATAATGTGAGGTTAAATAATGTGTCAATAAATAATAAACCCATAAATAGTTTCAAAGAAATATTTAAGGGAAGCAATCAATCTTAGATGAAAGGATCACTTGGTAGATTCTCTACATATGGAGGAGATCGTTATGCTAATGACTATCCCAAGTGGAAGATATATGGCAAGAATAAAAAATAATCTACCTCTACATCAAATCATGAAACTTTCTAGCAGTGAATTCTTGTAATGGTTGACAATTATCAAGCCAAATCTCAAGCTTATTTCATTGAAGTATCAAGTATCTTGTTCTAGCATCTTGTTTCCATTTTGTTAGATACATGAGCCACTAAATGTTTTATCTCCCTAGAATGTATAGTAAATTATCTAGGAAAGATGGGTTTATGGAAAATGCTTGGTTAGTTTAGTATGGGAATGAATCCAAGGTCAAGGTATAAAATTTTCTTGTAAAGGCCAATGTAAAATTACTAGAATTCACTATGGTAGTTGATCTTTAAATAACACAACTAGGATATTATGACATGATCCTAGGGGTAAATTGGATATATAGGCACAAAGATAATATAGAATAATTTCTTAAGAAATTTTAATGATTAAATTAATTTTTAAATCATCCCTAAATTCAAGGATAAAAAAGAGAGTAGAAACTAAGACATTTTAGCCATTCAATTGAAAAAGGCTCAAGGAAATGGATGTCAAGTATTCATGGTTAAATTTGATGAAATAAAAGAAACCAAGGATCCCTATATTGAAGACTACCCATTTATGGAAGATGTTAAAGATGTTTTTACAGATGAATTATCATGTTTACCTCCCAAAAGGGAATCTAAATTCACTATTAATATCATTCTAGGATTAAACCTCAATCTAAAGATCCATAAAAACCAACAAAAAATGAGTTGGTCAAGTTAAAATACAAACTTTAGTAAATGTTGGCCAAAGGTTTGATTTGACCAATCATTTCACAATGGGTTGCACCTATAATGTTTGTAAATAAGAAGGATAAAACACTTCTCATGTGCATAGATTATAAGATGTTGAATAAAGAAACTACTACAAATAGGGATAGTTTGCCCTTGATTATATTTTAAATCAAAAGTGTGGTGAAATATTATTTTCCAATATTAAACTTTGATTTGAGAATCATAAGTTAAGGATAAAGGAGTAAGACATTCCAAAAAAAGCTTTCAGGACTAGGTACAAGCACTCTGAGTTCATAGTGCTTCCTTTCAAACTAATGAATGTACTTTCAACATTCATGAATCTCATGGACATTGTGTTTGGGTATTACCTTGATTAATTTTTGTTAGTTTTTCTTGACAACTTCCTCATTTATTCAAAAAGTGAGTTGGAACATATTGATAATTTTAAAATGGTTTCATAATGATTGGAAAAACACAAATTCCTTGGAAAATTGTCTAAGTGTGACTTATTTTAGAGGAGAGTAAAATATTTTAGATATATCATATATGTATAAGTAATATCATTTGGTCTAGATAAGATTAGATCTATCATCAAATAGACAACACTTAGGAATGTGCATGAGGTGCACATATTTATGGGTTTGGTATAATACTAAAATAAACTTGTGCCAAATTTTTATAAGCTATCAAAACATATCAACTCTTTTTAGTGGAGAGAAAAACATTTTATTTATTCTAATAAATGTGAAAAATCCTTCCATATTTTTAAAAATAGGATTACATTAACACCAATGTTGTGTAGTCTAGATCCAAATGGACATTTTGTAGTAATAATTGATACTTTAATAGATGGCTCAAGAAGAGTTAATATGTAAAATGGTTCATTTTTAGCATATAAATCAAGAAAATTGAATCCATATGAGATAAATTATTCATCACATGACTTAAAATTAGTTTACATAATGCACACTTTATAACTATAGAGGCATTACTATTTGGGAAAATATTTCATTCTCAAAACTGATAGTTTTGTACTCAAGTACATATTTACCCAGCATAACTTTAATTATCATCAAATATGATGGTTATAATTTTTATCAACCTATGATTTTAACATTAAATAAAATAATGGTAAAGAAAATAACATTGTATGTGCCCTGAGTCATAGAAGGTACATCAAAACTTTGGATACTATCAGTACTACCTTTTGAGACTAGGAAGTAAAGTTATCCAAATGAGATGAATTTTATGAGAAAGTAAAGAAATATATATTATATAATTCACAATATCCTATATATAAAGGATTTAAACTTAAAATTAAGGAATTTTGAGATAAAATATAATAATATATATGCATAATAGGAAAACTTTATGGAGTAATATGCTGAGAGAGTTACACAATGCTACATGTTCAAGACATCTTGTTGTGTCTAAGCTCTTATTAGAGATATAACCATTGTATTTCTAAAAATGAATAAATAAATATGCAACATATTTTATGTCTTATTTGTAATGTTAGTGAGTCAAGGATAAACATGTGCATCCAACTGGGTTGTTATACCCACATTCTATACTAGAATAGAAATGGAAAGTCATTAACATGGAATTTATCCAAGGATTATATGTGTCAAATAATCACTGTGATATGATATTTGTCTTGATAAACTCACAAAATTAACACACTAATTCTAGGCAATTTGATAGATGATGCATTTATTCTTTCCAAAATATTTATCAAAGAAGTGTATAGATTACATGGATTTATAGAATATATCATTTTAGACAAGGAACTAATGATGAAAAACAAAGAGATTGAATTAGATCTTATATTATATTTTTAGGATTCATTTTATGGATCAACAATACAAATGGTAAGAATACCTACCTTTGGTTGAGTTTGCTTATAAAACTCATTTCAATCAACATTGAAAATGGCTCCTTTTGAATTGTTGTATAATACGAGGTGTAGAACACCAATAAATTGGGATAATATATAAGATATAATGGTCTTTGGACTTGACATAATTGTTGAAATGCAAGAGTAGGTGAAGCTAATAATATAAATATTGATTGAAGCTAATGATAGGTAGAAAAGATATACTGAGTAAAAAAGGACAAGGAAATTCTCAATTGGAGATAAAAAAATTATATGAGTCAAACCCTTAAAGATTTAAAATAAAGTTTGTGAAATTATAAAAATTATCACCAAGAAATATAGGACCATTTGAGATCCTAGAATTGACAAATCTTGTTTATCCACTAACTTCAACACAAATGTATAATGTTTTTCATGTATTCTATCTTAAGAAATATATAGTTGATCTTTAGAATAGAATAACTTATAAGTTTTAGATCTAGGGGTAGTCACATTAGAACCAATTATAGTAATTTATAATCACAACCTTATCTTGCACAATAGAGAAGTATCACAATGTAATTTCTAGTGGAATAAATATTCTAAATATAGTGCCACATGGGCGGATTATGAACAATTATATAGGTTGTTTCCTCATATATTTGAATAATTTTATATTGAACATTATTATATAATTATATAACTTCTATTTTAAATAAAAATTCATTGGGATGATGACCTATTTTAGGTGGGAATGATGTTACATCTTGTCCCACTCTTTAAAGACTACATTAGTATTAGAAAAGGAATTAAAACTAATGATTATTATTTTCTAACTTTGATGACACATATGGACATTTATGATATATATTATGAAAGTTTTACTATTTTATTAAATGGTTGATTAATATTAGATGACATTTTCATGTGCATCTAGATATATTATATTGTTGTGTATTGGAATATTATATAGATATGATTTCATTTGCATATTTGATCTGTATTAAAGTAGTTTTTGGATGTGTATATATTCTAAGTATCATATGATTTTGTTTCAAGCTTAGACTAACTACGATTTTTTTATCCAGATGATTACCTCAATATTAGGGACATGCTAAGGAATAATAAGAAATATGAGATCAAGTAGCTATAGAACTTGCATGAGATATGAAATTTAATCCACCCAAGTTTGATTGTATAGTGTGGGTGATGGAGTTAAACCTAGTCTTATAGATATGGAAAATTATTTTTATATTCAAAATTATTTATAGGTAAGCAAGGGTATTTAGGAGCTTATCAATTAGCTAGTAAATCAGTAACTTGGTGGGATAATAAAAATCTAGATATGGGTTATGAATCTACCACCACCACTTGAGATCAGTTTATAACTTTATTTAGATCATGGTGGCTACCCAATTTTTAATTTTATCATAGTTTATCATATTTATAAGATCTAAAACATGGATATTTATTAGTAAATGAGTACTAAGAACAATTCACAAAGATCTTAAAGCATGTACTATAGTACCAAAAGGATGAACATTTTCCAATCAATAAATTCATCATGGGTTGTTGTAGGCCAAATATTAATCCATGGAGAGAGTTATCCAAGCTCACTCCAATTGAGATACACAATGGGAACAAACCCAAGATATGGGTAAACTATAATAGGGTTGAACCTCTAGAAAAGGTTGGATTCTTCTTAATGCTCACCTAAACTAATAAAAATCATTGAGAAAAGGGATATAAAGGGTCTAATGGCTCCTAATATGTCTAAAAGGGTGATGAACCAAATTTAAATTGGCATTCATATAATCTTGAACCCACATGGGATTAGCATAAGGAAATTATAACTCACATAACCTCACAATCTCACTAATTGTATAAATATTTCATGGAAGAGGTCTAAATATAACAATAATATAAACCTATAAATAGCTTGAAAACACCATTAAAGAGGGAAGTAGAATGACAATGGATTAGGAAAATTTTCATTTACAAATTAATTATGCACATGCATACTAAACACTAATAAAAAGTAAGAGGTAGGAAAAGTGTTCATCTCATTACTTAACAAGCTAGTTCTTATAATATTTTGATAGGGTTTAACCATATCAAATCAGTAAACTTTTACAAGAGTATCAATTAGTATAATTTTCTTAGAAAAGAATGAAAAATTATAAGGGATAAGAACCCACATAATGGGAATGAAACTAGGATATATAGGAGAAGGGAGAGAGAAAAATTATGGGAGTGTGTCATCAAAGAGGAAACACACCATCCTATATCATTTATTTAAACTTGAGTTTCCACCTTTTTTGTTAAATTCTCCACCACCCTCTTCATCAATCAAGACACTACTCATGGGTTAACAATTGGAAAATTCCCCATAGGCTCTAAGGATGCATTAAATGCTCTTAGATGCAAGTCCCAATCACTAGATCCTTTTAGTTGATCTTTCACATGATCTCCCACTAAAGATAAAACTTTCATGATCATGGATCTGATAGAGTCATGGATTTTCATGTTTTAAGTGGTTTTTTATAAAAAATATGGTCATGTTGAAGGATGAGGATCATTTTCAATATTCATTGACATCTACCCTTGATCAAATCTAGACTAGATATTTTCTATAGATGGAAAACCAATCTCCTTTATTAGTTTTCATATAGCCACATATATCAATGCATACCTATAAATAGAATAACTTTGATCTTGATATCTATTAGGTTTATAGGATATATTTTTGACTTCGACTATTTGTATAAATTGAGATCTCATCATATACGGGTCTCCTTTAAACAATGGCAAACATAGTCACAAAATGAACCCTGTGTGCCATAAATATTTGAACCAAAGATATATATTTAGATTTAATGGTGTCCCTTTATATTATTTTAAATTAAATACATATTTTTTCCTTTTCATGGTGTTTTATCTAGCTTTAATGGTGAATGGATGATCCCTAAAAAACTTTGTTTACCTTGGTTAAAAACTAGTTCTTCATTTAACTTTAGCTATCGAATATCACTAGGGCCAATCAAATTGATCTAACATGTATCTACTTCCATTATATTCATAGATACTTTCTATTAGATCTTGAAAATTTGACCTCTTTCATATCATTTATATATTTGGTATGAATGAATGTGGTCCATTGATTTCTTGCCATGAAGATCATTTGACATGTTGAATTTCACTTACACCATTGGATCAAGATGTATGAAGCAATGCGAGCTTTTGATCTACCTGGGCCCACTTTCTTATCAGTTTCCATGCACTATCAAATCATTGGTATGATTAAATGTTGGTTATTAATCTATATCAGAACCACCTTCTTATCAATCACCTCATACTATTAGATCTCTACTTAGTGAACCTACACCATTGGATCTTGCCTAACTTTCAACCTTTTAAGGGATTTTAACCCAGGGACCTTTCTTGACTTGTTTGACCCAAGTGTAAACCATTACATCTATTTTTTTGGTATTAAATCTCATGCAAAATATTATATCTCTATCAAATTTAAAATTTTTGAGTACTTTATGAATCCAAACCATCATTCTGTAAAGCTCAAACTTGACACTTGAATGAATGTCTCATTCTACCAACCTATCATTAAACACTTAGATATTGGAATAGAAAGCTCATGCATGCATGAAATTTATAGAGAATACTTCTAGTATGAATAAGTTCATATAACTATAACTTGTTAGCTCATGAGGATTTTTGAGTGGACTTATAAAATACATAAGTGTATTGATCTGCTCCATTTTTGTGTGACATTTTTATGATGACCTAGTTCATTTTGACAAATGTTTGATCCTTTACATGAATCTCCAAGGATTTAATGAAATTTTGAGGTTTATGCAAAAAATTATTCATGCTCTTAAATTCTATGACCACCATGGAGACTTACTTTCTTGAATTTATATAATCTATACTTTAAGTTAACTTAAAGTGTTTTAAAAGATTTACAAGCTGCATGAGATTTATTCTCCTACTATTGGATCCTTTATTCAACATGGACTCTAATCAACTCGTTGATCCACACCAGAAACTATATAATCTTTACTACAATGTTAAGTTATGTATGTGGGCCAAATTTGGCCAACATTTCTAGTGATATCCTAGGGTTACATGCCTTTTATGTAAGACTAGTAACCTTAAACTGGTCCATTAGGCATATGGATTCCCAAGTATTCTCTCAACTAATCATGAAGATAGTCCAAATCTATCCCTATCTAGAACATCTATTAAAGCAATAAGAATAAAATAAAATAGAACAACAAAGTTCCCAAGGTACTTCTTTAAATTGAAACACATAATAAGAAAGAAATGTGCACAAGACACTTATAGGAAAGCATAAAATCTAATCTAATATGTAAACTATGATAAAATGGATTGAATGCTTCTAATAACAACACTTAAAATTAATTCCATTGATTGGGATGGTTAATACCTCTCCATCTAGTTGGGTAAGTTGAAAAGCATTATGTTCCCTACATCCATAGATAAAATAAGGAACACTCCACAAGCTATCAAACTTGGTATGGATGCTTGGTTTGGCCTTATTTGAGTCCCAATTTAGGACTAGATCCTTATCCCTAAAATTATTCACTATATCTCTCTTGTCAAAGGTTTTTTTGACATGAGCATGATGTGACTCCAAAGTTTTTATAGAAAGGTCCTTGGTTTCTTCCAACTCCAAGAGCTCTATCAACCTCACATTTATGGGATCATCTTCCATCAGCTCAAGATGATGGGATAACTCTAATACAATAATCTCAAGAGAAATGGATAACTTGACTTCCATTCCATACACAAGTAAATATATTAAATTGCCAATGGTAGTTTTAGGAGTCACTCTATGAGCCCATAAGGTTGTCTTTAGCTTAGTGTGCCTGATCTCTGATTCTCATCCATGGTCCTCCTAATGATCATTATTAGGTTATTATTTGTAGACTCTTTTAGTCTATTTCCTTGAGGATTATGGTTAGAAGAGGTGCTAAGGTAGATACCCAGTTTAAGATCCCATTCATTTGTCTTCATGTCAAGGAATTTTAAGGCATTGTCTAAAATTATAGTGGTTGGTATACCAAACTTGGTCACAATATTGTCATAGAAATCTAGAACTCCACCCTCGTTAGACTCCTTCAAAGCAATGGCTTCCACCCACTTGGTGAAATATTCAGTCATAGTAATCACCCATTTATGCCTTACACTTGACGGTGGATTAATCATACCTATTAAATTTAACCCCCATTACATGAAGGGTTGCTCCACCTAAATTGGACTGAGTAGAAGGGATACTAAATTATAATTTCATATAAAGAAAGTACACTTATAGAATTTTATAACCCATGCATGAGCATCCTTGAAAATATTGGGCTAGTAATTACTATCCCTCATTACCTTTTTTTATTACCTAATTACAAAATAGCCTCCTATAGGTCCATCATGGAACTGGTCTAAGAGCTTGATCTCTTGATTATCATCTTTGCACCTAAGGATTACCCCATTGAGTTCCCTTATAAAAATAAATCTATCAACCAATGCATAAGGTATGGATTGAATATTGAAATACCTTCTTTTGGATCTATCCAAACCTTAGTGGCATTTTCTTGTTGACAAAAAGTGATCCATATATTGAAGCTAGCTCTTTCGAAGTAGAGCTACCCTTGCTTGTGAGCTATCTTAGGTAATAAAAAAAACTTCCTTGTCTTCTTGGAGGTCATATACCTTGTGCTCACACAAGCCCTTACCTTTTACCATCTTGGTGAAATTTATCTCTACATCATATTTCATGACTTTGGTGATCCAACTTACTCTTTTCTCATTTATGTCCTTATTAAGGAGGAAGTTCCTAACTTCAAGATGAGACACTAGAAGATGGATCATATTATTAAAGACTATTGGTATGAACTTCTTAAGAATACTTAAGGATACAAGAACCTACTTTTTAATAAATTTGTACCTCACCTCATATCCTTCCATCCCTTGACTAAAAAAAGCAATTGGCTACTCCATTCCTTCACCATGCTTTTGCATTAGTATAGCTGATATGTTATCAATATTAGAAAAGGTGTACAATATGAAGTCCTTGGAGAATTCAATGTTCATGATTGAGGGTGCTTGGTCAATGGCAAACTTTATGGCCTCAAAGGTTGCCTTACCTTCATATAACCAAGCAAACACTTGGCTCTTATTCAACATGGTGGTGATGGGTTTGATAAAATTATCAAAACTAGGTATGAGCCTTCTCACAAAGTTGATCTTCCCAAGGAAGCTCTGGATCCCCTTCTTGTGCTTTGGTAAGTACAAGGCTAAGATAACATTAATTCTATCAAGATCAATGTATAGTCCTTCTTTTGAAATAATGTGACCTAATAGTTTGCCTTAATGCATATAAAAAACACACTTCTTGGGATTTAAAGAGATCCCATACTATATGCACCTCTAGAAGATCAAATTCATATGGTCCATGTAATCACTATATTTCTTTGAGAAATTTTTTATGTCATCCAAGTAGACTAGTACCATTTGATTTATCAATAATTAGAAGACCATGTTCATTGCTCTTTGAAAGGTTGTCCCAACATTGGATAATCTAAAATGAATTATATGGTAAGAAAATGGTCCCCACTTGGTGGTGAAGGAAATATTGTAGTCATCTTCCTCTCTCACTAGCACTTGGTTATCATGTGGATACCCATCTAAGAGAAAGAAATTTTCTAAACCAAGAACTATCTGAAGGAGTTACTCCATGGATGGTAGGGGATAATTATCCTTTAAAATGACCCTATTTAGATACCTAAAGTCAACACATAGTCTACTCTCCCCATTATTTTTTTGATAGGTAACAGATTACCTACCCATGAGGAGTGCTTAATTTGAAAGATGATCTTGGATTCAATTAACTTGGTTAATTCTTTCCTCATGAGCTCTTCAGTTTTGGGATTTACAAGACTTTGTTTTGACTTGGCATGCTTGGAATTAGCCTTTATTTATATAGTGTGTTGGGCCAATTTAGGATCAAATCCCTTTAGGTCACTATATTGCCAAGAAAAGATGTCTACATATTATTTACAAAGATCAATGAAAGCATGAATTTTATATTTAGTGCTTATCTTTCCAATCTTAAGGATCTTGTCTTCAAGGATAAGAACTCTCTCATAGTTATATTTATTAGTTGACATCACTTCATTATCCTTTCTCATATGGTACCCTTCATGAAATAGACCTTTTAGGGTGACTAGCCCTTTAGGAAGCTTATTGGACCTTAATTAAAAAATCTGCTCTCTATACTGGTTCTACAACTTTCTTTTGTTGATGGAAGAGAACTCTACTTCCTACTATAAAAATATGGAATTTGTTGGCCATTTTCAAAGACCTATTAATGAGCTTCATTATCTAGCACTGATGTCCTTACTACCACTTTGACATGCATTTGCACCTTAGCCCTTTTTAATTATTTGGGGATATCAAAATGATCCCCCATAGTTGCTAGTTTGTTAGCATATTCATTATGGTTCGTTGGGACTGATTAGATATTAAAGCCCTCAAAGTCCTTAATCAGGTCCCACAATCTATGTTTTTAGGAATTCATTAAGGGGTTCTTAGTGAAATTCTAGCCTTTCACTTGGTACAAAATCAATTCACTATCCCCATAGAATTGTAATTATTTAATCCCTCTCTTATTAGCCCATTAAAGGACTTAGATGAGACTCTCATATTCTTCTGCATTATATGAGTAGTTGAATTAAAACCTATATGAAGATAAGTAACTATCATTTAAAGGGGATACTAGCATAACACTTGCACCTACACTATTTTTACACCTTGAAACATCAAAGAAGAACTTTCATAAGGCACTAGGATTTACTTGAGGTCTCATGAGGGATGGCATGTCCTATATTTATTCATGTAAATAGTAGACATCCAAGTCCCTTTCTTCTACACCCTATAAGGGGTTTACCAACTATTTTTCATTCCATATTTCAACCAAGAACATGTCCAATATCTCTTTTAAATGAGTGTTTAACTCTTGCCCCATTGTAAATTCATCCTCATCAATGATGCTGAAAATGATATTGATGTTATCTATTCCATAAGGATCTATATGGAATTATGTAATGGTTTTAACCTTGATTAATAATTGGCCACATATCTTGATCTAAATTCCATGTATGATCAATCTGTTATGAGATAACCTCCAATATTTGATGTGAAATCTTTGGATAGGCATAATACAAATCAAGAAGGCACATCAAGGATCAATACATCTTGAACCACTGAGACACTATGAAAATCATGCATGATCAAGTTGAGGTCCCTGATTATGCCATATGGCTTGATGTAAGAACCATCTAGTTATAATACTCCTTTATATTGGGGCTCATACTTTAGACCAAGCTAATCATCAATGGAATTTGTCATTAATGAGGTAGTAGCCCCACTATTCACTAATAAATTATTCACCAAATAATTAAAAATGATCAATTAAATATATAAGGGAAGAGGCTTGACCACTTTACCTGATTTCCCTTCATTTGGTACTTTGGTTGCATTGGTAAGGAACACATTCTCCTTACTTGGTGGTTTATATACAACATTGATTTTTGATATCCTTAACGAAGGATGTCTAATTAACCAGGCATGGAGAGCATGTCCCACATTGGCACACTCACATTAGACCTTTTAATTTGTTCTATAATGTTGATGGGTGAACCACCAACCTTTGGTTGTGCTTTATGAACTACAATTACACCTTGAGCTTGTGAGTTTTAAGGGACCAATAAATTTCCCTAATTTTGACCCCTTGGAACTATTGGAACCTTTAGAAAAACAAAAATTCCAACTAGATTAGATATTATAGGAGTAATGGTAAAAGGTTCCTTTCTTGGTTCTTAGTTACCATTCATGTTCCTTATTTTGAGTCTTGTATTTGATGCCTCTAAAAAATAAGCCTAGCAAGAACTAGCCTATTGGTTGAGTTCATAACACTCTTATTATTCATAATTAACCATTATGGCACCCAAATGGCTTGATCCTTGATTAGGGATTCAACCATGTTGAGGCTCTTCTAGCTTGGTCATCGTAGGTACCTATATGTTTTGTGCCATAAGAGATTGGTTGTACCTAAAATTAGTAGCTTCCTACCATTGATCATTGAAATATTGGATAAAATGAATGGTTGGGATAATGAATTACCCAGAAGATTGATTCCAAGGCATGGTACCCTAAGCTTCTTGAGCCACATAATTATAAACTGGGACCAAAGTGTTGGAAGTACTTGTAACATTAGGATTATAGTCATTTTTCCTATTGTAGCTAAGCTTCCCTTGTCCTTGGTTTTGACCTTAGCCTTAACCTTGGTAGTTACCTTATTAAGGTGGCCTATTTGCTTAAAAATCTTACTACTAAGGTTGATATTAACCTTGATAAGGCCTATTGAAAACCTATTTCCTCTTAGCATTTAATATCTCATCTTTCAAATATTGGAACATGCTCTTGATCTTTTGAATGTTTTTTTGCTCTTGGGAATCATTAGATCCACTAGTGTATTCTTTCTCTTATTTTTGTATAGATGTTGTATCAATTATCAGCATATGAATAATGACATCAAGTGGAGAATAGCATAGCAGGTGGTCTAATTTTAGGAAATAGGGGCATTAGTGGTCTAGGTGTAAGCTTGCCAACTTGAATAAGATAATTTTTTTCTTTGATAGACACCTCATAAGCATCTAAAAGTATATTCCCTCCCATATATTGGATCATCACTGTTATGTCACTATTTAAAGCCTTCAAATACTAAAGGATGACAAAGTTAGGAGTTAGTCTAACTGAGATTGGGATTCTATCCTATTTTTTTTGTAACCTTGTGTTGAAGTGTTGCATGAATTCATGAGGAGCTCTATTAATTAAAATTGGTTTCTCTATAAGTGACAAATGGTCACTTTTGTTCTCAAATATTTTACATGATGTATCACCTAATTAGTCCCATGTTTGAATGGAATTAGTAGTAAGGCCTCTATACAAATATAGGGCCTTTCCTTTGAAATAAGTAGCTAATAATCTAATATCTATATTTTCCTTAGTAACATTATGGATATTACAAAAATTGGTTATTTCATGAGTTTCTCAAAAGGTATTATACCTTGGTCTCCAATATAATAAGGGACACTTTTAAGAGATGCAACTAGGATAGGGTCATATTAGGAAAGATGTAAATGACTTTGTCTATTAAAGGCCACAAAATGAAAAGTTATAGGTGCTACCATTGATAAAAAAGGATTTTGTAAAGGTCCTCTTGTAGGGGTAGGCCTTGAAAATGACTTAGGAGCAAAGGTTACTTGATATATATGTGTATTGGCAAAAATTAATCTTTTTACTAAATTTAAAGGTAGTTCAATAAATTAAAATGGAATATCTCTTGAAGCAAACCTTATTATCACCTTTATCATGGGATGAAGTCACTACTCTATTACAAGAATGTTGAATATTCCTTTTGAAGTCACCAGATGTTATTACTAGGGATCTTAACTACTACAAATTTGATCAAACCAACATCAACTTTGATCAATCTTCCTTGAAATTTAGTCAAACTGAGTGTGCCATAAACTATTATAGGCTCAATCTACACCCTTAGAGAGAGTTCTTCAGGCTCACTCCAATTGAGATACACGATGGAAATAACCCCAGGCTATGGGTCCCCTATAATGGGGTTAAACCTTTGGAGAAGACATGATTCCTCTTGATGCTCACCTTAACTAATGAAAATCACTAATAAATGGGTTAAAAATGGTTTAAGGGATCCTAAGAAGGATAAAAATTTGATTCACCAAAGTTAAATAGACACTCATATAAGCCTGAACCCACATTGGATCAACCTAAGAAAACTATAGCTCACACAACCTCAAAATATCAGTAATTACATAAACATTTCATAGAAGAGGTTCAAATAAAACACTAATTTAGACTTATAAATATAATGAAAACACCTTTAAAGAGAAAATAAGAAGTACAATAGATTAGGAAGATTTTCTTCATAAATTCATCATGCACAATCATACTAAGCACTAATAAAATGCAAGAGGTAGGTAAGGAGTTCATCCTATTACTTCAAAAGGTATTTCTTACAATATTTTAAAAGAGTTTAAACATATAAAATAAGCACACTTTTTCAAGAGTTTTATTGAGTATCTTTGTCTTAGAAAAGAATGAAAATTTCTAAGGACTGAGAACCCCCATAATGGGAATGAGACTAGCATAATTAGGAGAAGGGAGATCGAGAAAAAATGTGGGAGACATCATAAAAGAGGGAGCAAACTATCTTGGATAATTAATTAAAACTTGATCTAACCCCTTTTTTCTTGAATACTCTACCACCCTCTTGATCAATCAGGACATTGTTCGTAGATTATGAAGTGGTAAAGTCCCCATAGGCTCTAAGGATGCACTAAATTCTCTTATCTATAATATTTTAAAAGAGTTTAAACATATAAAATGAGCACACTTTTTCAAGATTTTTATTGAGTATCTTTGTCTTAGAAAAGAATGAAAATTTCTAAGGACTAAGAACCCCCATAATGGGAATGAGACTAGCATATTTAGGAGAAGGGAGATGGAGAAAAAATGTGGGAGACATCATAAAAGAGGGAGCACACTATCTTGGATAATTAATTAAAACTTGATCTAACACCTTTTTTCTTGAATACTCTACCACCCTCTTGATCAATCAGGACATTTTTCATAGATTATGAAGTGGAAAAGTCCCCATAGGCTCTAAGGATGCACTAAATTCTCTTAGCTATAATTCCAAACCACCAGATCCTTTTTTTTAATCCTTCACACCATCTCCCACTGAAGATAAAAATTTCATGCTCATGGATCTGATAGAATCATGGATTTGCATACTTTATTTGGTTACATGTTGAAAATATGGCCATGTTGAAAGATGAGGAGACTCTTCAATAATCATAGACACCTACCCTTGATCAAATATATACCAAATAGTTTATATAGATGGAAAACCAATATCCTTTATTGTTTTTCCTATAGCCACATATTACAATCTCTTTTATGTCTATAAGACCTATTTTTGCCTCTGATTATCTATAAAAATGAAGAACTCATCATATATGGGTCTCCTTTAATGAATGGCAAACACAGTTGCAAAATGAACCTTTTGTGCCATGAATCTTCAAACTAGAGATCTATATTTAACTTTAATGGTGTCTATTTATTTTATATTAACATAAATAAGTCATTATGTCCTTTCCATGGTGTTTTATCAAGATTTAATCATGATAGGATGATCCCTACAAGACCTTATTCACCTTGGTCAAAAATTGGTTCTTCATTCGACTTTGACCATTAAATATCACTAAGGCTAATCAAATTAATCCAACATATATTTAGTCCCATTAGCTTTATAGATTATCATTATCAAATCTTGAACTTTTAACCTCATTTACACCATTTCTCTATTTGTTATGAATGAATGTGGTCCATTTATTTCTTTCCATGAAGATCCTTTGACATGTTGACTTTCATTAACACTATTGGATCAAGATGTATGAAGTAATGCAAGAATTTTTTCTACCTGGGCCCACTTTCTTATTGATTCCCATGCATTTTTAGAGCATTGGTATGATTTAGTCCTAATCATTATTCTATATCACACCCACATTATTGTTAGTTTCCTCATACTTTGGATCTTTGCCTAGTGAACCTGCACCATTAGATCTTGCCTAACTTGTAGCCTTTTAAGGGATTTTAGCCTAGGGACCTTTTGACTTGTTTGACCCAAACACGAACCATTAGATATATGGTTTTAGTATGAAATATATCATGGACCATTAGATATTGATCAAATTTAAACCTATTAAGGACTTTTTGAATCCAAATAGTCATTTTATGAAGATCAAACATGACACTTTCATGAATTTTTCATTTTACTAGCCTATCTTTGAACACATATATATCAGGATAAAAAGATCGTGTGAGCATGAGATTTTTAGAGAATGTTCCTAGTATGAAGAACCTCATGTAATTATAACCTTTTGGATTGTAAGGATTTCTAAGTGGACTTATAAAATACACAAGTGAACTAGTTTGCTCCATTTTTGAATGACATCCTGGTTCATTTAGACTTTTTCTTGATCCTTTTCATGAATATCCAAGGTTGAAATGAACTCTTGAGGTTTTTTCAGAACTTGATTCACGATCATAAATGTTATGACCAACATGGAGACCTACTTTCTTAAATTTAGACAATCTATAATTTTAGTTAGCTTATACTATTTCAAAAGCTTTGAAGGTTTCATGAGATATCTTCTCCTACTATTGGAATATTTATTCAACATGCACTTGGCTCAGTTCCCTACTCCACACCCAAACCTATGAAATATTTACTACAATGTCAAATTATGTATGTGGGCCAAAATTGACCAACAAGTCTAAAATCCAAAACTAGATGTGAGTTAGATTTTCATGGGCCATCCATCGGGGACCAAGTGTATGAAATAGGAATATAAGGGAAAATATAAATTAATCACTTGTTATTAAAATCAAACATCCAAAAAAAAGATTGAGACAAAGAATTACCAAGCCTAGATATAAGATGAGCTTGATAATAACATGACAAAACACAACACAACTATAATGATAAAAGATAAATCACTTTCATCTTCCTTATAGCTCTAAATCACTTATTGAGATGGTAGTTGGCTTTCTCATCTTGTGTCCAAATTGGAGTCTTTTTCAGCTTTGGCATGCATTTATCTATTAAAGCTATCTCTCAATAATTCAAATATTATATGTTTGGCTTAAGAATCTTGTTGAAGAATGGTCATGGATTGGGTATTTATAGTTTTATATAAATTAAGAGAATTACTTAAGACCCTCCATCTCAAGATCAAGATGTGTGGCCACAAATCAATTCAATTATGACCATCTATATTAGGATCAAGATTAATGGGTGTAAATTAGATGGCCATGTGATAAACATAGGTCAAGAATGATTATGTATCCCACCCAATTCTAAGTGGATTGATAAATTGGCATGATGTCACCTTTTCAAATATTTTGGTTAAATTTATGAATTTCCAAAAATATACATTCATTAATTCTCCATGATCCACTTGACCAGTTGTCATGAGAGTTGAGGAATGAGTTCAATTAATGAATTTATAAAATAAGAAATTTTAAAAGCTATTTATTTTCCTATTAGAAGAAGATTAGGCTAATTAAACAAGTTTAATAAAATTAATGAAAATTTAAGTGAATTTTAATATTAAAATAACCCTTAGACATAATTAATCCCAAAACATCTCTTACACAATTGAAATTTGACTCAAGATCAATTAATTTAAGATAATAGTTGTATATAGTGTATTTCCCTAGTTAGGGATGTGCCAATACATTTGAGAAGATGAATTCAAAGTGTGCATAATAATTTGTGTATTTCAATGATTTCTAGACTTAATTTTCATTATTTATTATAAATTATTCTAATATATGCTTAGACATGGAAGTGGCCAAAAAGGAATATCTACATTTTTCCCCTATTTGAGAAAGCATTGCAAGACACATGAATAGTAATGTATTTTCAAAAAATGAAAAAGTCATTAATAAGGAAAGAAAGATAGTGATTGAAAAATGATGCTCTAAACAAAGATTGGGAAGCCTATAATTCCCCCTTGAGGGATTCGATGAAACATAATATTGATGTATGGTCCCTAAAAAATAAGCAATAAAAAGAAAATAACTAACCCATGGATGAAATTAGTCCAATCAAGCTGATGTTTACATGCCTGGAATTATAAAAATTATAATATAATGATTTTATTAAAAACCATAAGTTGTTACAAGCTAACAAGTATAGGTTCATACCCTAGAGGGTTGTATTGATTGAACAATGATTTTTCCCTAATAGGGAAAATTTGATCATGATAAATCTATTTTTCCCCAAAAGGGTGGATTGTAAAGCATAACTCAAGGATATAAAATATGACATAGATTGAATATGAGTGGGTGAAAACATAGGTATGATTGTATAATGTCTTTTACAAGATTGAAGAGGCCACAACAAACTAGGCACATGAGGATGCATAAAGTGATGAAAGAGATGATTGAAAGATAATAATGGGGATTGAATAAATAATAATTCATCAGTGTGGATGATTAGATTGTACCTATAGATGTAGACATGCTCATATTTATTATCATTTATACAATCAAAATGGTTAATGAGATTGATATTGATCAAGGAATATGGGATAGATACCAAAGTGAAAAAGGGAAAGTACTATTGATATCATCACTTGTATGATACACTAGACTAAAATTTGATTTTACATGTGACATTATGCACCATAAATATAAACAAACCATGATATCATTATATGTCATAAGCGTAAGGACTGACTCTTAATCTAATAAATAATCGACAATAATGCACAAATGATACAAACCATGATGGTAATGCTAACATGTGATAATGGATGGACTCAAGTATAATTCAGAAGGAATCATCCTATGAATGCATATGCACTGAGTCAAGGAAAAAAATGAAAGCAAATAAAAATTCAAATAAACAAACAAACAACTAAGTAAATAAACACATAAAAAGATTGAAAATAAAATCAATATAAGTCATCATGTCATTAACCAATTCAATACCTACATGTGAAGGGTTAATTTAATTATAAATGTATGGTGCCCCAAATCAAGGATATATGTAATAGAATGGCATGTAGGGATAATATATCCCAGTATAAGTTGCACACTTTGATTTACCCTAGTAGGGAAAAAGTTGTAAGCTTGGCTTAAAAGTATGAATTAGATGGTGCCCCTAAGAAAAAAAATGTACAAAGGTAAGGTCACACCCCCAATGATACATGGCCTAAAATTTTGAATTGGATAGTACCCATAATCAAGGATACATGTAAATGTAAGGTCATACCCAGATGTAGGAGAATGGATTGGAACAATAATGAATTTACCCTAGTAAAGTAGATTTTGGAAAGGACACATCCTAATGGTTTAATTAAGAATTGGCTTAATGACTAAGGTTGGCCCAAAGTGGGTAGATGGATAATTGTTTACTAGGTTTAGGTCAAGTCAAATGTTTTTGGATTTTGGGAATTTATACTTGTCTAGGAGATTATAAGCTATTTTCAAATGTTTAGGTGTTGTGTCTTGATGTATTGTAGGGAGATTGTAATCCTTTTCCAATTTTTAGGTCTTTTGATTTTTTTAAAGATTTTTTTAGGATTTTGACATCACAAATCATGGAGGATTATGAGATGTAAAATGGTTTAAATCATAAAATGGTGAGAGTATGGCTCAAAATAATGGTAAATAATAATATGATGATATAATAATCCCACACTCATTGGAATTAGGGACTAATGATAGATAAGATAGGATAATTAAGATCATTTAATAATGATAAGCACATAAATTACATTTTATGGAGATGAGCCAAAGGAAGGGTTCCTTAATGAGGAGGATAGGGCTTCTAAAATTATGTGAGGGCATAAGTGAAGTGGAAATAGTTATCGCTAGGAGATAACTTTTTTAATATAGGAATCTATCAGGATATGAATAGCCTTTTTGATAAAAGGAGATCATCACTACGAGTTAAGTTTTATGGGCTATAAATAAGTAGAGAATTCAAAATATTTTCCTTGAAAGTCAAGCATATTCTATTTTGTAGAAGACTATCAATTGGAGAGTTGAAGTGTATGGATTGAACCTAAGTCAAGATATGTAGAATATTTTTTTGTAAAATGTCATCATGTCTACATCCTTTGTCTTATTACCTTGGTACCAATGATATGTGGGGTTACATGTCTACATCAAAAGGTAAGTGGATGTGACCTTTTTAAATTGTGTGACTATTATGTGTAAATATGAAATGAGAATCATTTGTTTTAATGGTATAAATAGTGTAAAGTAGAGACTGCAATGTGTCATCTTCCATAGGTTTCTAAAAAGGTAGTTAAAAGAAGTGGAGACTACCACGTAACCCCAGATAAGTAAAGTGGAGATTTCCATGTGTCATTTAATGAAGCAGTGGAGATTGACACCTGTCATTGTGCCCCTTTTTAAATTACTTGGGTAAGATATGTTATGGGTCTTATTTTATTTTAATCTATTAAAGTTTCAAGGAAGCAGATTTTGACAAGTGTCAAAGGCGGGACACTCTTGAGGAAAGACACAAAAAAGTATAAGTTATGCAGAAAGTGTCGTGTGTCTTCGATAGGTGCTACGGAACATGCCAAGTGTCATCCTTCGGTGTCTCTAAAACTAATAATAAAGTTTTCAAGAAATTGTCTAAGTGTTACCTAGCATTTAAGAGAAGGGAGCATCCTACAATCTATTTTAGCCAATGAACTACCAGAAGACAAAGCATTTCAGAATCTATAAAATATCTTCTGTTAGACACTTCTAGTTTTGTTAGATTTCAGTTGGGCCATTAGATTGGGAACAAGCTGACAATCTAGGGTAAATCAAAGCCTATAAATAATGGTGTAGAGATCACCAACAAGGAGGAGAAAAAAAGGAAATATGAGAGATAATTTTTTGAGAGAATTATTGTTAAAGAGTTTGGACTTTCTAGAGCTATGACTAGGAATATCATATGATTTTGTTATATCTTCTTAAGTTGGAAGGTTTATGTAACTGTGCATCTTTTTGTGCCTCTTACGTGACTAGAAGATTAATGAGAAGATTGAATCCTATGCCTTTGTTGATATTTTCTATGTTATTACAAAAGTATTCTAGGTCGTGTTGTTAAGATTTTAGACTTTCTAGAGCTGTGATTAGGAATGTCATTTGCTTTTGTCTCATTTTCTTGAGTTGAAAAGTTTATATAATTGTGCATGTTTCTATGCCTTTTATGCGACTGGAAAATTCAAATAAGAAGATTGAACCCTATGCCTTTGTTGACATTTTCTGTATCACTACAAAAATAGTCTATGTTGTGAGCCTCTGTTTCTATTTTTTCCATCTTCTACATTGATCATGCACTTGTTTGCTCTTAAATGTAAATGAATCCTACATATAGTTTCACTTTGCTTAGGATTAAAGTTGAATTACATTCAAGTGCTTCACCATAGTTAGATTTTCTTTCTTGCATTTGTGTTTTTGTTAAAATTCCTATCACTTTCCCCAGTATACACTTGATTTAAAGAAGAACCAACTTCTCTAAAATTTGGAGGTTGTTTCAAGTTGCAAGTCCCACATCTTGAAACTTCCCATTGTTGGTGTTTAAAATAAGTGCAATTTTAAGTCATCAATAGTTTTTGGCATGCCTGATGGGACCAATCTTGAAGTTTCTTTCAAGATCATATGAACTAGAGAGCTACAAGGAGTCATAGTTGTGGACCAGTAACCAGATCACAATTTGCTACAAATCTAGGTATTCTTTTACCACCTTTGGTAACTAGTATAAGAAGAAGAGTCAACTAGTTTGTACCAATACCAAGAGAAAATATGGGAGCCCCTATACCCCCAAAAAATTATGTAAGCTGGAACACTGGTAGTCCCTTGATTCTCTTAATACCACCAGCCACTTGGGACCCTATCCCAGTGAATGTCCTAAAAGCTTTACCCAAATTTAGTCTGCAAGACTTTAAAACCCCTGAGGAACATCTCCAATATGTATCAGATGTCTATGTTATACATTTTATCACATAGCAAAATATGGCCATAAGATTATTAACAACTTCTTTTAAAGGGAAGGCTCTAGAATGGTATCGGTCTTTGACCCCAAATACCATATCTACATGGGATCAACTCAGATATCTTTGCTTTAAAAGATTTGAAGAGAAGGGTGATAATTCTTCTTTGTTACATCAATTAATTACCATTCAAAGGGCACCACAAGAAGCCATGACTGACTTCAATTCCAGATTTCAAAAGACTTGGGAAAGAATCCCTACTATAGCTATACCATTACCAGGTATGGCTATAGTATTTTATCTTAAGGCTTTAAATTCAGATATGTCTATTATGATTTAGTCACTTGGAGGACACACTTTGCTTGAGGCTTATGACTATGCGATCAGAGTTGAGAATAATTTGATATATGTTGGAAAGTTACCCCAAGGCCTCCCATGCCCATGTTCCCACAAATTTCCTTACCATTACCTCAAGAAGTCCCTAAATCTATAACCCCACTTGTGTCTATGTACACCTATCCTCAACCATCTACTAAATAAATTGTCCCCAGTCAGTCATTTGAGCTAGATGATATCAATAATATCCTAAGGACATTTTCTAATGAGCTGATCAATATAAAAAGATAGAAGAATACTTTCCCTAAGCCTCCATATCAAGGCTATCAAGGAAATAGATTTTCATCTCAGCCAAACTAATATTAGGGTCCTCTAAGACAAACTAACCATCAACCAACAAACCAATTGGATACAATCCCCACACCCTCATAGACTATTCCTCCTAATTCAAATAGGGAGATTGTTCCAAGGCAAAATAACTATGTGGATAACACTAATGCCTAGTGTTTCCCTTGCAATAATGCTCATACACCTAGAGATTGTCCTATGGGTAATCTACAACAAAAGGTGGCAGAGCAAAGAAGAATGGATGGTCAGTTTGCAATTTCTAGTGATAATCAAGCCTACTAGTTTTTTAGTATGCAAAATTTAGTCCTAGTGGCTCAAATGCAAGGGATGTCCTTGCAACAAGAGGAAGAAATAGCCCTGGAATATGCTTTGTTCTCATGGGTTGAAGATGAAGAATCAATATTTTTGAATGCAACTTCTGTTTCCAAGAAACCAATGGTGCAAATAGACTACTATCCTAGATCAAAGAGAAGAATGTTGGAACCACTTGAAGTTGTAAACAATGAAGCTACTGAGAATCCTTCATTTCAAGGTCATCAACACACAGCTATTAGACAAGAAATGCTTCAGCTAGTGAAGAATCAAGAAGTTCCTAAACAAGTTCAAGGAAAGACAAGATATCTGAATCTTTGAAGAAATCAAAATTTGGGGTCAATGAATGTGGTTAATCAACTAAAGATGACCCTAGCACAAGTATCAATTTGGGACATGTTAGCTATTCCTAAACAAAGGACACTATTACAAGAAGCTCTTCAAAATCAAGCAATGCCCAAATATACTTAAGGACCTACTGATAAAAGAAAGCTCAAAGACACAGTTCATCTACAGATAATAGCCTTAGTGAACAATGCATCAGAGGTAAGTAAATCCAAACCAAATTCCTTTTATTTTACTAAGATAGGTGACTGGACTAAGCATAATCAGGAAAAATAATATAAATAGTTGTTAGCTATGACACATAGTGACCCATATGAAAATTATAACTCTACTAGTTTGGGCACTTATGTTATTTTTGATGAGGACCATGAAATCCCAAATGTTTTAAGGGAAGAGACACCAAATACTCAAGGATCCAAAAAAGAGTCAGAAATCTAGACTTTAAATTTTGATGGGGCTAGAAGTAAAAATGGTGCTGGACCAAGAATTTGTCTTACTGCTCCAAATGGTAAAAAAACTCTAAGGGCTATTCATTTTCAGTTTGCTTGTACTAATAATGATGTTGAGTATGAATATTTAGTATATGGGTTCCTATTAGCCAAGAAAAAGGGAATAAAGAATCTAATAGTAAAAGGAGATTTAGAATTAGTAGTAAAGCAAATTAGAGAAAAGGCAATAACAAATAATGTCAGAATGAAATCCTATAAGCACAGAATTTGGGACTTAATAGAAGATTTTGAAGATTTTAATATTGAATTAATTCCCATGATTCAAAATTTTGAAGCTGATAGGATGGCATAGACTGGTTCATAGTTTGATCCAGTAACTGGCCTATTAGTTAACAATGAGTCATTAAAGGTTATAGTAAGGCCAACTATTCGTGATAATGATGAGAATTGGCAATTATTTAAGAATGATTCTCAAGTACTCTCATTATTACAATAATTAGGGGAATTTTCTGATCAATTGCAACCAAATATTGAAGAGGCATATGAGAATCAAATTATGTAATTAAAGAATAATAAACTTCCCAAAGGTTTAATCACTTTAGAGAGCCTTTTTGATCCAAAAGATGTAAGCTTGGAGAAGAAAAGGTTCCAAGAAAACAAAGTAGATTATTCTAAAATAGAAGTGATTGAGGGGAAAAAATTAAAAGTTAGAAATTATGCAACTCAAGAAGAAAAGGAAAGGCTAATTTAATTATGCAAAAAAATATGACAGAGTCATATCCTGGAGCTATGAAGACCATGGATATAATAGAGACATCATTCATCACATAATAGAACTAATTGAAGGATCTAAGCCTATCAGACAAAAATAGAAGCTAGTGAATCCAAGAATTGAGCCTCTAATGGTAGATGAGTTGCAAAAATGTTTAGATTCTAAAATAATTTTTCCAGTCAAACACTCAACTTGGGTATCAAATCTGGTACCAGTTAGGAAAAAGAATGGTGATATAAGACTTTGTGTAGATTTCAGAGATCTAAACAAAGCATCTTTGAAGGATCACTATCCCTTGCCCTCCATAGAACAAATTCTATAAACTATGGCTGGATTAGAGAGATTTTCTTTGCTAGATGGTTTCTCTAAATACAATTAGATTTGGTTGGCTAAAGAAGACCAATACAAAACTATTTTTACTACCAAGTGGGGAACATTTGCATATGTTAAGATGCCATTTGGCTTGTCAAATACTGGAGCCACTTTTTAGAGAGCTATGGATGTTACATTTAGGGAACTGATAAATAAAATCATCTTGATTTATCTTGATGATCTTACTATTTTTTCAAAGAATGCTGATGATCATTTTGATCATTTAGAAGATGTGTTTAAAAAATGTCAAGAATTTGGAATATCCTTGAATCCTAAGAAATGTATCTTTGTAGTCCCTCAAGGCAAATTATTGGGACATATAGTATCTAAAGGAGTCTCTGTAGACCTAGAAAGAGTGGTAGCTATAATGAACTTACCTCTTCTAGTCAATAAGAAAGCAATTCAATCTTTCTTGGGAAGGATTAATTTCGTTAGTCGGTTCATATTTGACTTTGCAGGCTTAGTAAGACCAGTGACACTTTTGCTAAAAAAAGACCTAATTTTCAATTGGACTACAGAAGGAAAGCAAGCCTTTGAAGAGGTCAAGAAAGCTATTTCAATAGCTCCAGTACTTAGAAATATATATTTTTCTAAGCCTTTTTTAATGTATGTATATGGAGGAGAGCTCAGTATTGCTACTATTCTAACACAGAAGGATGATAAGTAGGAGGGAGAACATCCAATAGTATTTTTATTGAGGACTCTTAGAGAATATGAAACCAGATATAACTTTGTGGAAAAACAAGAATATGCTATTGTAAAAGCTCTTAAAAAGTTCATGCATATAGTATAAGGAAGTAAAATTCTGATACTTGTAACACATCCGAGTGTTAGAGAATACATCATGGAGGGTGAAATTATTTAAAAAAGAGTAAACTAGATAACTAAGATCCTGTAATATGATGTAGAAGTCAAACCCACTAAATTAGTCAGAGGTAGGGGTTTGTGCCAATATATGACTCAGGAGCTTGAAAAGATGATACCTGAAGAGATAAATTCGGGAACAGAAGAAATTGTATTGAGAATAAAAGAAGTTAATCAGGAATCTTGGGTCACAAGTAGGATTCATTTTATGAAAAATGGAATTTATCCAAGAGAACTCCCTCAAAATAAGAGAAGATACTATAGGATGCAAGGAGTTCATTTTGTTTTAATTGAACAGGTTTTTTTCAGAAGAAATTTTGATGGCAAATTGTTAAGATGTGTAGAAAAAGATGAGGCTAAGAAAATACTACATGAAATTCATCATGGACTATCTGGTGGACATTTTTCTACAAAATCCACAACTATAAAGATAAGTGAAGTAGGTTATTTTTGGCCTACTTTATTTATAGATTATTATCAGCTAGTTAAAAAATGTAAATCTTGTCAATATTATGTGGGGATGAGAAGGAATGCAACAATGCCTCTTAGCCCTATAATTATGGATGAACCTTTTTCTCAATGGGGTCTTAACATAAAAGGTGATCCTAGATTTTTTAAGGAGTATCACTACTCATTTTGGGGCTCCTCGCACCATAATTTTAGATAATGCTAAAGCATTTTTAGGGTCCAAAGTATCTGACTTTGCATTAAAGCATGGAATATATCTAAAAACTTCTTCTAATGATTACCCTCAGGGTAATGGTTTGGCAGAATCAACTAATAAGAACCTGATTAGACTCATCAAAAGAATAGGGGCTGATCATCACAAAGAATGACATAAAGTGCTTAATTTAGCACTATGGGCTGATAGAATTATGCCTAAACTGGTGATCAAAATGTCCCCATATGAATTAGTATATGGGAAACCTACTATAATTCCCCTGAGCTTGGAGATTCCTACTCTCCAACTGATCAAATAGATTGAAATTAAAGAAAATGGCCCCATGCAGGTCAGACTCATAGAACTTCTAGAAGTTCAAGAAAAGAGGGATGCATCACATGATTCATTGATAAAGCATCAAAAAATAATTAAAGACTATTTTGATAAAAGGACTTCAAATCCCCATTTTGAAATAGGCTCAATTGTTTTGAAATGGGATGCAAGAGCTGCCAAACCTAGTCAACACACTAAGTTTGAAGCATTATGGATTGGCCCTTATAAAATTCAGGCATGTAAAAAGCAAAATTTTTTTGAGCTAGAAATGATGGAAGGTGAACTTGAAGAGATTCCTGTAAATGGAATCTATTTGAAACATTTTAGTTAAAACTATGTTTTTTTTAGTAATTTCAGATCATGTGGGAGTTGTAGATTTTTTTTGAGCAGGCTCAAAAGTCATTGGGGTTGTCAATAACTGTAGAGTAAAAAATATTCTACGTTTCATTCTGATTTTCAATAGCGCATGATCCAGATCATTGTCCCCACATAGTTTGGTTCAAGATGGTGAAGTTTTGAATCAGAGCACGAGCTCTATTTTCCTTTTGATTCATTTTTCTCTGAGTGTTGAAGTCAAGTGGAATGTGCCAAGTGTCAACATCCACATTTTCATATTTGCATTGGTGTTTCATTTCTTTTTAGAGAAAGGTTTTAACAAGCTAAGTATCAAGATCAGGCAGAAAGTGCCAAGTGGTAATCGTGGAAGTCCTAATTTTACTTTTCTAAAAGTGATGGAAGACACCATGTACCCCAGTAGAAGAGAGTGGAAGCCACCACATGTCTTTATCTGAATTATCTTTACTTTTGTTTCACTTATATAACAAAGATAGTGGTGGGTCTTAAGTGTTATTTCTGAAGCAATCAGAAGCCACCAGGTGTGGCTGTCCATGTAAATATGAAATGAGACTCATTTATTTCTATGGTGTAAATAGAGTAAAGTGGAGACTGCCATATGTCATCTTTCCCAAGTTTCTAAAAAGGTAGCTAAAAGAAGCAGAGACTACCATGTAACCCCAGATAAGTAAAGCAGAGATTGTCATGTGTCCTTTAATGAAGTAGCAGAGATTGACACCTATCCTTATATCCCTTTTAAAATTAGTTGGGTAAGAAATGTTGTGGGTCTTATTTTATTTTAAGCTATTAAAGTTTCAAGGAAGTGGATTACGACAAGTGTCAAAGGTGGAACACTCCTGAGCAAAGACACAAAAAAGTATAAGTTACGCAAAAAGTGCCGCGTGTCTTCGATAGGTGATGTAGAGCATGCCAAGTGTCATCCTCCGGTGTCTCTAAAAGTAGTAAGAAGGTTTTCAAGAAATTGGCTAAGTGTTACCTAGAATTTAAGAGAAGGGAGTGTCCTGTAATCTATTTCAACCAATGAACTGCCAGAAGACAAAGCATTTCAGAATCTATAAAATATCTTCTATTAGACACTTCTAGTTCTGTTAGATTTCAGTTGAGCTGTTAGATTGGTAATAACCAAAAAATTTAGGGTAAATCCAAGGCTATAAATAAGGGTGTAGAGATCACTAGAAAGGAGGAGAAAAAAAGGAGAGATGAGAGAGAATTTTTTGATAGAATTATTGCTAAAGAGTTTGGACTTTTTGGAGCTGTGACTAGGAATCTTATATGCTTTTGTTCTATCTTCTTAATTTGGAAGGTTTATGTAACTATGCATGTTTTTGTGCCTCTTATGTGACTGGAAGATTAATGAGAAGATTGAATCCTATGCCTTTGTTGATATTTTCTATGTTATTTCAAAATTAGTGTAGGCCATGTTGTCAAGAGTTTAGACTTTATAGAGCTGTGATCAGGAATGTCATTTGCTTTTGTTTCATTTTCTTGAGTTGAAAAGTTTATATAACTATGCATGTTTTTATGCCTTTTATGTGATTAGAAAATTCAAATAACAAGATTGAACCCTATGCCTTTGTTGACATTTTCTGTATCACTACAAAAATAATCTATGTTGTGAGCCTCTATTTCTATTGTTTCCATCTTTTACATTGATCATGCACTTATTTGCTCTTAAATGTAAATGAATCCTACATATAGTTTCACTGTGCTCAGGATTAAAGTTGAATTACATTCAAGTGCTTCACCATAGTTAGATTTTCTTTCTTGCATTTGTGTTTTTGTTAAAATTCCTATCACTTTCCCCAGTATGCACTTGATTTAAAGAAGAACCAACTTCTCTAAAATTTGGAGGTTGTTTCAAGTTGCAAGTCCCACATCTTGAAACTTCCCATTGTTGGTGTTTAAAATAAGTGCAATTTTAAGTCATCAACAGTATCAACAATGATTTTGGTAGGGTATTAATATAGAAGTAAGTCACAAAGCTGATAATGGCTTAAATAGAACCAATATTAGTATAGGTGGAGACGATCAACAACCACCACCTTTTTCTATGATCTATGAGGTTACAAAAATTTCAAATTATAAATTGAGTAATGGACATGGTATAATAAATATTATGACAACAAAAATTGATGGATCCTTGAATTTAGCCTTAACCTCCACCTCAATGAAAAGCATGATATTTTTACTACACAAGGTGTCACATAGGGAAACATAATATGAGGCATGAATAAAATAAATAGTGTCCAAATTTCCATGGAGGAACTCCTCACTATCCAAATTCATTTATGATGAGGTGATGGTAGGCATTTCTTACACAAGATCATCAAAATGAGTAGAGGAATGATGTAGAGAGTGGTGTAAAATAGATAGTGGGGTATGAGGCTATGCCTAAGATAATGCACATAGATATTTGGAGTGGAATTCATTTTATAATATCCATTGATTTGGTAAGGAATTTAGATCAAGAATCATAGCCTACAATCATGTGTGGCTTTTATGGAGAGACTTCCATGTATATCCAAAATGCCTAAGGAGAAATGTCACAGATGTTGGATTAGTAGAAAAAATAAGAGGAGGATGGCTTGAGATTATTCCAAAGTCACCAAATCCTCAACATAATGTTGAGAGAGTGACCATACCAAGGCATAATTCCCAAGGTGTAAAGATAACAATTAGCTATTTATTGTGTGCATTATATAACTAAGGTGATAATTTGTAACTGTGTCATGGTGTTTACACCTCTTTTTATGATTTATGTGATTTCTTGCATTTTAATTTAGTGAAGAAGTTTTATTCATTTCATGTTTTCCATAGATGTATGGCTATCTACATGAATCTAATTACATCTTGGTTTAAGCATAAAGAGTTGAACCTAAATGTAAGTTTGAAAAACATAAGATCAATATATGAATGATCAAATCCCAAGTGTAAAATATAATAGATAAAGATGAGGATTAAACACAAATACCAACAACTCAAGTGCAAGATTAAATAATCAAGACTTAAATGGAAAGCATAATGTGTGAAAACCAAAGGCAACCAAACAAAATAAAACTAAAAAGAATATAAAAAATAAAATAAAAAAGAAACAAACACATAATGGAAATGCAATAATAAACTATTTATTCTTGTGTAATAGAAGTGTTATTCTAGGAAAAAGGTTTGATGATAAAATAATGGAAAGGGGGAATAAAATAATAATGGGTGCCCAAGCTAACTCCAAATTCCCTAAGAAATTGGATGCTATCTACATATTCCCATAAACACTAGGTCCAATATGAACTTCAAGCCAAATTTAGTTCTCCTAGGATCTATGATAGAATAAAAATTGATGATAAGTAGGGTTGATAACAAAGAATAAATATGAAAGTGTTATACTCAAAAAATATTGATAGTATTCAAGTGATGAGAATGTGAAGTTGATTTCATTATATTCATAATGCCCATTGGTTATGATAATGATTAATTTTAAAATAGAGAGAGCATATGAAAGATCAAGGAGTCAAAGGTGCATCAAATTTAAATGCACAAATGTCCATAAAAGTGACTTTTAAAATGGTGACAATATAGGACAAAGTGGTTTAGTCAAACACATAAATTATTAGAATTGTGAGAATGAGGTTTAGGATAAAACCATACTGAAAGATAGAGGATGAGTGTTCACAAATGAAATAGGTTGGTAATTCATAATGTTTACTATGTTTATTTCTTGGAAAAATAATATGACTTAGAAAATAGTGAGAGCGTAAAAATAATGATGGCCACGATAATAATAAGAATGGGAAAACTAAAGAACATGTGGTTACTTATAAAATGGTTATAATTCCCACAATCCTTAGGGGAAAAAAATAAAAATAAGTGATAAAAGGTAGTGAAGTTATGAAGAAGTGGTGGCCAAGCTAACCTTAGATACCCCATGTATTCAATTGTTGGATTCATAGTCTGTGTGGAACTCAAGCCAATGTAATTCTCCCTAAAAAGTGAGTGAAATGGCACTATAATGTGGTCCTAAAATTAAGTGAACTACATAATAATTTTTTCATCCTATAAAGTTTCTAAGGCTTTATATCTCATGTGGAAATACTAAGCCAATTTTCAATTTTTTGTGATTTTTATGTTTTTTCTAGGTCTTTCTAATGTTTTTGGGTTGTTATGGAATATCAAGTCAATTGAGGGTTATGAAATACAAATGGTGAGAGTGTGTCTTAGGTTACTCATGAAATCATGAGATCATGGCTTAGGTTTCTCATAAAATGACAAGATCATGGCTTATGTTTATTGAAAAATGGTATAATTGTGGCATAGGTCACTAAAAAAATGAAAAGAGTGTGGCTTAGGTTTCTAAAAATATTTTGAGAGCATTGCTTAAGTTTCTCACAAAATGGTGAGATAATTTATTAGGTTTTTCATAAAATGGTGAGAGCATGGCTTTGGTTACTTGCAAAATGGAAAGTGCATAGATTAGAATGGCCAAGCTAAACTTAGAAAATACTGAGTACTACCTACATAGTCTAAATGGACCTCAATCCACCATATTTCTCCCTAAAATGAATAATATGACTAAGTAAAAACATGTTCATGAATATGAAAATGGTAGGTTATGAAACAAAGGTAAGGCAAGGCATGGTAAAAAGTTACTTCAAGGCCATAGGAAATAATGGCATAGGTAGGAATTATAATTTTACCAAAGGAGGATATAATAATTGGCATAGTGAAGATGATCCATTAAGGTAGATGTAAAAAAATTACCAAAATAAAGGATGCAGTTGCTAGACCACTATCATACTGCACCAAGATACTACCCCTTTATGAATGAATAAACTCAAATAATTGTAAGACTGAATTAACCATTGAAATTGCATCTAAATTCAATAATTTAAAGTATTTGAAGCATAAATGAATTAGAACCAAGGTAAAATATGGGAATAAGGGAGGTAAAACAAAATTTAGTGAATAGGGAAGGTATATGCTATGGTATAATGAAGGTGATTTTATGGCATAGCTTTTATGATCCTCATAGATAATAGTTAAAATATATCAAGAAAAAAAATTCATGAGATGTATTTTTTTCATTGGTTCTTCAAGTTCATCTCCTTACAATATAACTAGCTTGTATGATCTAGAGCCACAGTTAGAAACAATCACATAAGGTACCAACCAATTGGGTTTTAACTTGCCTTTTTGCTTGCATTCAACATTGGTGTTATTCTAGTTTTATTTTGAGTATAAGATCACCAAGCTCAAACTCTATGTTTGAAATGCCTATTATATTAACCATATAAATTATTTTTGTATCCCTACATACTATCCATGGTGGCCTTGAATTTTTCATCTAGTAGTTTTAGCTCTTATAGATGAGTTATTATATAATCCTCATCATCAAGGATATGTTTCAATGAAATTCACAAAGAAGGTAAATTAAACTTGACAAGAAGAATGGCCTCAATGCCATATATAAGGGAATATGGTGTGGCTCCTATTAGAGTGTGGAAATTGGTTCATTAGGCCCAAAGGATGCAAAAGAGTTACCAGTGCCAATTTCAAATAACATCATTAATGATCTTATTAATAATATTGACAATGGTCTTGTTAGATGCCTCTGCTTGGCCATTAACTTATGGGTAATATGTTGGATAATGTTAAATTAGACATAAAGGACTTTGACATCCTTATTTTTAAATGAACTACCATTATTAAATAAAATGTTGGAGGGGATACCATAGCAGCATATGAGGTGATTGAAAATGAATTTGGATATATGTTTACATATCATAGAGGTGAAGGGAATGAATTAAACTCACATAGTGAATTACTCAATGGTGGTAAGGATATGCTTATGACCATTTGAGGAGTAAGATTAATCTTCCCTATGAAGTTGAGTCCCATGTTGAAAATGGTCATGGCATAGTCATGGCTTGAGTGTTTGGGTTGGAACATGTATCAAATTGACATGCTTATGGAATTTTTTACACCTTTAAACATAAATAGATACAACTAATTCCATGGTTGTCCAATAATAACTAGTATTAAATAATTTCTTATCAAGGATAACCACATTGGTGTGGGCCCTACAAACCCCTTCATACACTTCCATCAATGCTAATATAGATTTTGTTAAGGTTAAATAGTGAATTAGAGTTTCATCAAAGATTATAAGATATATCATAGGTCCAAGTAAGGTATAGCAAGAGGTTTGGTGGGTAAAGGAATTTTACTATTTATAATAAAGGTTTAGTGAGAGGATTTGATCATAAAGTTAATTATATAGTTTGGAGTACTAGGTAGAACTGGGACCGATAATATCAAAAATCATCTCAATAGATGATTATTCAAGGGTAGGCACTAGAATATGTTCAATGAGTAACTAATAATCTCTTTCCTTATCTATGATGTGAATCGTATAGCCAATTTTAGCCATAACATCTATTATTAGCCTGAGGTATGTGTTCAAATTGATGGTGGGAAATATACTACTTAAGAGTATCCAAAATGGACTTATAAGGTATCAACTTGTCATACTTGGTTTGGAATTGGTCTGTGACCTGATTAATGATAATTTATGAATCTCCATAAATCATAAGATGTGGAATGTTCCATTGTACAACTAAAAAACTCCTATAATGACTGCTTTGTACTTATCCATGTTATTATTACAAGGAAAGCTAATATAAAAAGACTTGGGAATGAAATCCCACTATGGTGCTATGAAAAAATAGCCCTAAAATTTCCCCATAATATGTGAACAAGATGTTAAAATAAAGATTCTATTGCTTCTCTTTAGGAGGTCTTCTACCATGGTCTTGTTAGAATCATATGGAAATCAAAACATAAGTGGCTAAGTGTTAGGAAAAGGGGATTTAACAAGCTAGTCTATAATTATATATCCATTTATGGCCTTTTCATTAGTATTATTCTATCTTAAAATCACTTAGAAGTATAATAAATTTAGCCATATAACCTTGTAAATCTATTTTGGAAAGTAGATACTTAATCAAATCTACTTTGGCAATGATAATGGTCTTATTATTTATCATGTAGTATCAAAACTTGTATGCTCCAAAGATAATAAATAAATAATATTTGTCAATTGATGTATAATTATGATCACACATGACCAATGTGTGTTTTAGGTAATAGATAACATCATCCTTCACCTAGTCTCATGCTATGCCAAAAGTGTCCCTATTGTATTTTTTAGTGGTAGATAGGTAGATTAATAATGGATTATCTAGTATAGGTGGTAAAAAAAAGGTGGATTGACAAAATATTATTTTAATTGGTTGAAGGCCTTTTATCATTCTACATTTCATGAAAAATTAGTTCCCTTATTTAATAGATGTGTAAATGGATGGAACTTTTTAGCTAGTTTTGATATGAAGCATCTAATTGATTATATCTTTCCCTAAAAACTACGAAGTTGCTTCAAAGTAGATGGCAGTGGCATCTTGGTAATGGTCTTGAGTTTGGTTGGATTTAATTCAATTCCCTTGTGAGGGATAATGAAACCTAACAATTTTATAGAAGTTATGCCAAAGACAAAAAATTTATGATTGAGTTTGACCTTGTACTCTTCAACTCATTCAAAGATATTTTGAAGTATGACTAGATGTTCAACATGGGTCTTAGATTTACCCAAGATGTCATCGAAATAGTCCTTTACTATATCATACATCATATCATGGAAAATTATAGTCATGGCCTATTGGTATGTTTTCCTACATTGTTGATAAAAAAAGCTTGACCTGATAGCAAAATATTCCCCAAGGAGTGGTAAATAATGTCTTGTGTTGGTCTTCTAGTGCAATCTTGATTTGGTTATATCTTGAAAAGACTCCATGAGATAAATCATTTCATACCCAATTGTGGATTTAATAATCATGCCAATATTTGATAGAGTAAAGTCATCCTTTGGGCACACCTTATTGCCTTGAATGGAAAATATGATACCTTTAGTATTTTCATAGATAGGCATGATATTGGAGATCTACTCTGAATAATCAATAGGTCTAATGAATGTTACATCTAAGAGTTTCTCTAGTTCTTTCTTGACTAAGATGATAATGTGAGGATGCATTTTCCTTAGTTTCTACATGAATGGTTTAGCATTAGGGTGTATAATAAGATGTATAACTAAGGTAGGGTCCAAACCTAACATGCCATAATAATCCCATGAAAAATGTTGATGAAATCCATAAGGAGAGATGTAAGGACTTAACATTTAACCTCACTGAGGGACGTGCCTAGTTTGATCCACTTTAGATCAGTTGATGTTCCAATGTTAACCTTAAAAGTATCCTCTGTGATAAGTATATATCCATATTCTAAGAGAGTTGATAACTATGTTAATTATTTTTATATATCAAAGTCCTCTGGTCAGACTAGCTCATCTAATTCTCCCAAATAAGATTAATCAAAATTACCCAATGGTGGAAAAGGCCATGTAATAAATACCTTAGGACATTCTTTGATAATATGTTCAAAGGAATGATGCTATTATTCACTAATTTTAGACCCAAAATTAATGGTGGACTTGGTGGCATCATGTGATTCATTTGAAGATGGGTGAATATCCCCATCTAAGGGTGCCTAAAATAGGTTTTCACCAAGAGACTAGCTTTTTTATTATCATTTACCCTAGTCAAAAAGTGACTCAAAGAGGTTTTCACTTTTGGTCCTCAATTTTTTATTTTATTTTTATTTTTGGTAAAGGAAGTTCACCCAATCTTAAAAATAGCTAGTATGATCCAATATGATATTGAAACATTGTCTATAATCTCTAAGAAAAATATGGTCTCTTAGGCCTAAAAAGTCAGAAATACCCTCCTCATCCTCAAACTTGTCCAGTGACACAATGAATTCTTCTTGGTCCTAATTGATGAGTTGTGAATGATGAAGTGGTGAAGGATGGATAATAGGAATGATGGTACATATAGGGATAATAGATATTATGGTACATATGATATGGGGTTAAATAGGTTGGTATTGACTAACACTTTGTATATATTATAATTAGACTATCTGTCTCTATTGGAATCATCGTCACTAGTTGTTAATGTAGGAACATGGATAAGGTATGTAGGATCACCCACAGGTGTTTTAAATCCAACACCATGAGCTAACAAGTGTTTTTTCATGGAAAATGGCTCAAGAGTACCTTGTTGAGATGCCCATAGACCATTGCCTTCATAATATTGATTATACATGATCTTATTAGGGTTGAGATAATTTTTATTTTGGCATCACTCAGTGAAGTCATCATTATACATGCATGAATCATCTTTACCTAGTGGGTTTTGTTCTTGGTTGGTGGCTGATGTGAAAATAACTAGGTCTAGGATATTGAACTTGATGTTTTATCACCATTCCATTAAATTTGTCTTGCCTTTGGTTCTTCCATAGTATTTTGTGGCCTATGGAAGGTTAGATATATGAAATGCATTAAGAGTGAGGTATTACCATGTGACTTTATTATATATGGTAAATTGGTTTAAATTTTTAGGATGGGGCATAGAGGAAGTAGAGGCAAAGCTCCCAAGGTCTATATAATTAGAATCTGGAAATTTAATAAGTAAGCCTTTATCTTTTTTAGGCTTAGATCTAGTCTAAAATGGTAATTATAACTTTCATACTCATCCTCTAAATATTTTTACAAATTTTGTGGTATAGGTATACAACAATAGTTACCTTCCTCCTAGAATGGGGAAACTTAATACATTATTATAGCATGGATGATATTGCACAAATGTCATGTATCCACAGTTGGTTTAAAAGCAAGTTGTATGATAAATATAGGTCTATCACATGGAAAGGTGTGTCATGGGTTAAGGTATTAATGGTAAATAAAAAATATATCATCCCTTACAATACACATTCTTTATTATCATAGGCATTGATGGTAATTTTCTCTAGCTAAAGATTGATTGTTATATATCCTAGATGCTTGACCAACTATAGAGACACAATAACAAGGACAAACCCATTGTATATGAAGACAAACTTAAATTTGTGTTTTGTTATGACAAATTTGATATACAATAGGTTATTATGGAGAGGTACCAAGGATGACATACCACTTTGGTCAAAGGTCAGTTATTGGTCAAGAGCTAGGTGTCTGACCAAAGCTTGGAATTTATTTGGTATAATGTCATTTAGAACATGGGATTGGGTCAAGATTTTTGTAAGGATATTTTTATGGATGTTAGATGTATAAAAAAATCCAAAATATAAATTTGTATAGGTGTCCTTTATAGTTGATCCATAATATCATATATTTTCTCCTCAAAATTGGTAAATGACTTATTCCTAGTTAGTATAGTGGATGGAATGGGTTTGTTGGTACAATATGGCTATGGTCTTGAAATGGTGACTTTAGTTTGAAAATTTGAAATTATGTAATATAGATTGGGTAAATTGACATTATAATAAGAGTAATAAGAAGGGCTTAGGATGGTAATCTGTTATTTTTATTACACTTGGGTGTGGTCACATATTAAAGGAGGATTACCAACATATAAAGGGTGATAGGCATTGTTAGGAAATGGTCTTATTATATTGGCTTTTGGTTTATGGTTTATTGTGATGGTATCTATAAAACCACTTAAATAGAACCTATAACTTTATTGTAGTCAAATTCAATAACATGATAGTTTTCTTGGTCAGATGGGTCATTTTGACCTTGGTTCTAACCATTGTGTTGTTATTATTATTATTATTATTATTATTATTATTATTATTATTATTATTATTATTATTATTATTATTATTATTATTATTATTATTATTATTGTTTTTATTATGGTTATGGAGGTGGAATTCATTATTTTTGACTTTTATTGATATCATTATGTTGTGGAAAAGGATCTTGGTAAATACCTAGGTTCTAATTAGAAGTATAATCCTTATTATCTAATTCGATCTCTCCATTTTCCAACATGTTCTAAATAAGGTCACATAATTGTACACACACACACACACACACACACACACACACACACACACACACACACACACACACACACACACACACACACACACACACACACACACACACACATAATGGCATTTAACACGGTGATAGTCACATAATTCATTTTATTTTTACTAATCAGGGAAAGGTGTATCTTTAGGGGACAACTCTAATATGGGCCAACCAATCATGTTGGTAATGGCTAATTTTCAAAATAACAACTCAATTGGTTGTCTAAGATCACTAAAGACTATATCTTTAGGTTTTATTCTTGGAAGAGGTTTTTGAAATAAAGGAAGTGGTAGTGCTTACCTATGTGGAATTGGTTACATTTTGGACCTAGCAAAGCCTATGGAATGGGCTGCACATATGGAGATGGTTTAAAATATGGAGTTGGTTGGTTAGATGGTATTTACACAATTTGGAAATGGTGTGACTTGATAACTCCATTTATGATAGAATTCTTATTGTGTTTGTAGGCCTTAGGTTTCTCAAAAGTGTTAGAATGAGGTCAAATAAGAGCCTAAATCTGAATTGGACTTTTTGTTTGGTTTTGTCCTTGATTTGGATTTTGTCTCTAGTTTCTACTTAGGATAAGACAATTTGATTATCCCCTTGTTAATAAGGGCCTTATAAAATTTTATACCTTATTTGATGATCTCCTTAAATGTATAAGTACACTATAATGCAAGGTGATAATGTATTTCATTGTACAAGCTCTTGATAGATACAATTGTTAACTATTTATTAGTTAAATTGTGTATGAAATGGCTTAGAAGTGCTCTCCACCATTACAAATAAATGAAAATATCTCACTGACTCTTTGTCTATCCTGACCCAAATCTACCATAATAACCTCATGTTTGATATTATAGGAGAAATGTTGTACATTTTTTTATAAAATATTGTTGAAGTTAGATATAAAATTCTTTGAGATTTTGAGAAGCCACTCCAAGTCTTGTCTAAATAAACTTTTATGGAAAAGGAAAAGCATGTAAATATCACTATAGGCTACTGGTTGGAAAGAAACAAAGAAATAATTCAAATGCTCCTGAGGGTCACTTTTGACCTTATATTTCTCAAAATTGTGTGGTTCATAAACTTTTGGAAATGTGATTTGAAGGTACTCCATGTTGAATGGATATGAGCATACATCATCCAATTTAAACTTTTTCTTATGGTTCCTAGTTTGAATGAATATAATTTCATCCTTCATTTATCATAGTTATTAGGATAAAAATCTAGATGGTACATTTTTATATGATTTTGGTTTAGCAGTCAAAGGTAGATTACCTTGATTAGGGTACAATGGATGAATTTTGTATTTTATAATATTAGTTTGGTTTATCGACCAACCTAGAATATGCATCCCTTGGTTAGGATTGTATTACTAATATGCTACACATTATTGGTAAATATTAAGGCTAATATTATCAACACAACTTTGGTTTAGAGGTAACTATTGTTGAGATGGAGGTATTTGTCCTTGTTAAATGTACTATGCATGCTAGGGTTGAGAAGGAATATATTATTGACTAGTTGAACAACACCCATTTATATCAAGAGATATATTTATGAAGGTATTTCATATTTGGCACTTATTAAATATGAGGCATTTATTGAAAAAAAGAAATGATTTCCTATTAGGTTTAATGCCATATTATTGGGTGAATACTTGTTTCTTGTTTGGCAATTTTTGAATGTTTTGGACTTATTGACTATTTGACACTTGTTATTGACTAACAAAGGTATGTTGTTGATTAGAAAATGTTTGCAATAGATTCACCACTTATTATGGTGGTACATTAGTTGTTATGTATCATATTAGAAAATTGGTTACAACTTATTGGGGTTAAATAGTGGTCACCACCTATTGAGGTAGATGATTATTCACCCCTTATTAGGGTGAAATTTTGGTATGTGTTTAGTTATTTGTAATATCCCCTACCAATAGGAAATATAGAAAGATAAAAGCTCTGATACCACTATAATATCCCCAACCAATAGGGACTATAGAAAGATTAAAGCTTTGAATTTCTTTTCTGTGTATTCTAATTTTTTGTATGAAATAAGAACAAATTGTGATTTTTTACAAGATAAATTCAAATAAACAAATAAATCATAGTATAATCTCTTATTTATTCATTCAGATGATTACAATAGATGTCCTCTATCATGCATATAAAAGAATATTCAAATACTGTCTTAATAACCTAACTATTCTACAAACTGGGAAAAAAAACTTGAATCTGGTATGCCTCAGCCTAATGTGTCAAAAATGCAATCACTGACATTGATTATACTACCACCGTCAGTTTCCTTGTGTCATTATCTTGCTGATGTTAGTGAGATGGTTGGCCGATGTCAGTCTCTGTCGGTCTCTGCTTGCCGATGTCGGTCTCTATCAGTCTCTACCTGCTGATGTCAGTCTCTGTCAGGATCTGTACATATCTGTACAGACTTTGTATTGCCACTAATATAATAGACCCTATTTGTTGGACCCTTGATCTCAAGATATATGGCTCTAATATAGAATATCTCTATCTATATAATTTATTGAATCAAAAACATAATAAAATAAATAGCTGAAATACCTGTGATAACTTTTGTATGAAGTTATCTCTCAAACATGTAAACCTCTGTGATAACTTCTGTATAAAGCTATCTCTCAAATTGGCAATAGATCAGCTGATATTTCATAGCCTCTAAATCACACACACTGAAGAGTGGACATTCTCCAATGCAAATGGAATCCTGGAACCCTTGGCTCAGTCTTCACAGAAGAATTCTTAGCAACAATCAATATCAATAATCTCATAATCCTAATGGCCTCTCTCCAATAAGAAACCCTTATATCCTCAAAAAGGTGTTCTTGCCCTAATTAGGGTTTCATAATTAAGAATTAGGGTTTCTCAATTAAAATATGCTAAATAATTAATATTCAATTAAATCAATCAAATATTAATATCTCCCTCAATATATGTGTGATCCTCGAACCGATTGAAGCTAGTAAATCAGGGAGTAATTTTGCACATGACCATACCAAAATAAGGGTGCTCTGCTATGTGTCAGAAGTCCCTAAATAATAGGAGCTCAATTAAATGGCATCCACAAGAGCCCAAATGAAAGCCAAATGTAGAAATTCTACTAATCAAAGCCAAGACAAGCTCCATCATGACCCTCTATCCATCTTATTAGCCTATGAAGGTCACATAATAGGCTAATCATCAAGTTTGAAGATGTCACCTAAAAATGGGACATGACAATCTGCCCCTCCTAAAATTGCTTATCCCCAAGCAATCTCGAAACAACAAACCAATCAATCCACCTGGATCCCATATGTAGTCATGATCTATACTGATGACAATCAATGCAAGCTCCTACAATATCCTCTAAAATATAACCAAGAGGAATCCATATGTGAATCGAAAACCACTGCTTAGCTGAACCCCAACTCCATAACTGCCATAGTCAAAAACCAATGTGACACCAACTCTCAAGATATCAAAACTCAAGTAGAATGGACAACTCAAACTACCAAAGTCACAAATACCATATACACATTCCACCATGCTATGTCTATCACAACTCTCATCCCATGGCATCAAAACATCCCATAACTGATGATAAGCACTTATAGTGTAATGTCGATAAAATTGGCCACTCTCAATCAGTAGCTCAGACTGTAATCTAGAATAAACTAACTACAACTGATCACTAACCAAACTTGAACCAACTACTACCTCTGAAGACACCTCTAAAGGAGTAGTATCACAAATAAGAACCAAACCAACTACTGGCTCACCAACATCACAACTGATCCCTGATACAACCTCACTAGTCCCTGTGCCATCAGTAGTAGAGACCATCATCATATCATGCTGACTACCATGTTCAACTGTAGCACCCAAATCAACTAAATCTAACTTTAGTGGAAATGAACCAGGTAAGCCAACACTAGCATCGAGGATAGATATATGCTCATCCCCACTGTCTTCAATGATATCGACTATGGATATCCTTGGGTCACTAGATAACACACCCTATGACTACATGTACTCTGGTAAAGACTAAAGTCGCTCTAACTCTGTGGTCACCTCCACCAAATGAAATTGTGACTCCTCATAAGCCAACTATGTACTCTCAAGAATCTCAAAAGTCACCTCAAGCTACTGAGTAAGCTTACTCACCTTATCTTCCTTGACCAATAATGCATCATATGCTATGTTGCCCCACTCCACAAGATAATCTTTGTCAGCTACCAACTACATATAATCCTATCTTAGAATCTAGATAGCCTCCCATAAAGAGTGGATCTCTATCAAGGACAAATAACTACCTCCTTGCTCAATGGTAGTAGGAGAACCCCATCCAAAAACTGCTAACAACGAATGAGCAACATCAAAATGCTTGCAAGCAATACAAATGTCTCACTCACTAACTCTCAATTGACTAGACACATGATGGCACTAGCTAGATTGTCTCCTACAATCCTCCTCTGATGCATGGTCTAAAAGAATAGACTCAAAATCACTGATCTCTGGAGTACTACCATCCATACTCTATGAATCAACTCTAAAGCTCATATCAACATCAAGAGTATCAAAAACTATAGCATCCCTATCTAGCTCCTCCATATCGAAAGAAACTACTGGTGAAACTAAGTCATTAAAACTATCCACTGCATTCTCCTAAGTGTCATCTGTAATAATCAGATCCTAGGACTCTTCTACACTCTTTAAATTTGGGGTGTGAATGCTAGACATACTCGCATCATCATCAACATGTGACCTGACTGTAAAAGAAAGCTGAGTCCCTTCCACATGAGCTAACTCCTGAACTAAACTCACCTCAAGACCATCAACACTCAGTGTAATAACATCTGAGTACACCTCCACACTCTGAATGTAAGCATCAGACTCATCCTCATTTAACTCCAAAGAGGCTACTGCTGAAACTATCTCATCATCACAATCTCTAGCTCCTGCATCGTCTACAACTAACTGAGAGTCCAAATCATCATGACATAGGTCATCCACGTGTCTCTCAAAATCTTGGAGAGCCAACTGAGTACACACCAACAAATTTTGAGTATCCTTTAGCTAATGAGAAAACTGGTCAACCTCCTCTTCCTTCTTGTTTTGTGATGTGGACCTTTTAAAAATGGATGTCATACACTGTACAAATTTGTCTTCAAATGTAGGGTTTGAAATAAATTTATTCATCCTCTTCTGGGTTTCAGCCAACATATTCAAACTTTGTTTCAACTTCTTCATATGCTTGTCCCACTATTTTTGAGTACTTGAAGTACCCATGATTTACTAACCGATTTAATGTCCAATCTACCCAATAGGATGGCAGGACAAAAGCTCTGATCTACCCAATAAGATGGTAGGAATTTGGCTCTAATACCACTATAATATCCCCTACCAATAGGGAATATAGAAAGACAAAAGCTCTGATACCATTGTAATATCCCCAACCAATAGGGACTATAGAAAGATTAAAGCTTTGAATTTCTTTTATGTGTATTCTAATTTTTTGTATGAAATAAGAACAAATTGTGATTTTTTGCAAGATAAATTCAAATAAACAAAAAAATCATAGTATAATCTCTTATTTATTTGCTCAGATGATTACAATAGATGTCCTCTATCATGCATATAAAAGAATATTCAAATACTATCTTAACAACCTGAGTATTCTGCAAATTGGGAAAAAAACCTGGATCTGGTACGTCTCAGCATACTGTGTCAAAAACATAGTCACCGATGTCAGTTATACTGCCGCTATCAGTTTCTTGGTGTCATTATCTTGCTTACATCAGTGAGATGGTCAGTCGATGTCAGTCTCTGTCGGTCTCTGCTTGCTGATGTCAGTCTTTGTGAGGATCTATACAGATCTGTATGGACTTTGTATAGCCACCAATATAACACACCCTATTTGTTGGACCCCTGATCTCAAGATATATGGCTCTAATATAGAAGATCTCTATCTATATAATTTATTGAAACGAAAACATAATAAAATAAATACCTGAAATACTTGTGATAACTTCTGTGTGAAGTTATCTCTCAAACCTGTAAACCTCTGTGATAACTTTTATATGAAGCTATCTCTCAAATTGGCAATAGATCTACTGATATTTCACAGCCTCTAAATTGCACACACTGAAGAGTGGACGTTCTCCAATGCAAATGGAATCTTGGAACCCTTGGCTCAGTCTTCATAGAAGAATTCTTAGCAATAATCAATATCAATAATCTCATAATCCTAATGGCCTCTCTCCAATAAGAAACCCTTATATCCTCAAAAAGGTGTGCTTGCCCTAATTAGGGTTTCATTATTAATAATTAATGTTTCTCAATTAAAATATGCTAAATAATTAATATTCAATTAAATGAATCAAATATTAATATCTCCCTCAATATATGTCTGATCCTCAAACCGATTGAAGCTAGTGAATTAGGGAGTAATTCTGCACATGACCATACCAAAATAAGGGTGCTCTACTATGTGTTAGAAGTCCCTAAATAATAGGAGCTCAGGTAAATGGCATCCACAAGAGCCCAAACAAAAGCCAACTATAGAAATTCTGCTAATTAAAGCCAAGCCAAGCTCCATCATGACCCTCTATCCATCCTATCAGCCTACGAAGGTCGCATAATAGGCTAATCATCAAGTTTGAAGATGTCACCTAAAAAGGGGACATGACATTATTTGATACATATTGTGTAGTTGAGGAAGCATCTAATGGATTACTAGTCATTTGTTATGTCTACCACTATAATATCCCCTGTTTCCCTTGAAATATGAAACTGAATATTATTGAATTGCTTATCTTTATTCATGCAAAATATCTTCAAATAGATAAATAAACCATAATATAATCTCTTATTTATTCACTCAGATGATTAAAATAAATGTCCTCTGTCATGCATATAAAATAATATAAATATTTTCTTAAAAAAACCTAAATATTTTGTAATCTGGAAATAAACCCTAAATTTGGAATGGCTTAGTCTGCTGTGTAAAAACATAGTCACCATCATCGGTAATACTACCACAGTCGGTAGATAATTCTACCATCATCGATAATACTACCACTGTTGATAGATAATACTACCATCATTGATAATACTACCATCATCGATAGATTATACTGCCATCGTCGATAATACTGCCATCATCGGTAGCTAATACTATTGTTGTCGATCTCTGCACTTCCTATGGCATTGTCCAACTTGCTACAAAATGGTATGTAATTACACGGATTGGTACATATTCCATATAGAAGAAATGTAATATGCTACAGCCTCTATTCTGGATACCTGATCTGAAGATCTCTATCTGTATAATTTTCTAAATCAAAAACTAAATAAAGAAATACCTATAAACCTCTGTGATAGCTTCTATATGAAGTTAGCTCTCAAACCTGTAAACCCCTATGATAACTTTTGTATGAAGTTATCTCTCAATTTGGCAATAGATCGGCTGATCTCTCACAACCTCTGAATCGCACACAATGAAGAGTGGACGTTCTTCAATGCAAATGGAATCTTGGAACCCTTGGCTCAGTCTTCACAGAAGAATTCTTAGCAACAATCAACTCAATAATCTCATAATCCTAATGGCCTCTCTCTAATAAGAAACCCTTATATCCTCAAAAAGGTGTGCTTGCCCTAATTAGGGTTTCATAATTAAGAATTAGGGTTTCTCAATTAAAATATGCTAAATAATTAATATTCAATTAAATCAATCAAATATTAATATCTCCCTCAATATGTGTCTGATCCTTGAACCGATTGAAGCTGGTGAATCAGGGAGTAATTCTACACATGACCATACCAAAATAAGGGTGCTCTACTATGTGTCAAAATTCCATAAATAATAGGAACTCAGGTAAACGGCATCCACAAGAGCCCAAATGAAAGCCAATTGTAGAAATTCTACTAATCAAAGCCAAGCCAAGCTCTATCATGACCCTCTATCCATCCTATTAGCCTACGAAGGTCGCATAATAGGCTAATCATCAAGTTTGAAGATGTCACCTAAAAATGGGACATGACATTATTCGATACCTGTTGTGTAGTTGAGGAAGCATCTGATGGATTACTAGTCATTTTTTATGTCTAGGATCTAGATGTTCATTCCCCCTACTATTGTAAACCATTTAAGGTGTTTATGGGGGAAACATATTTTAAAGTTCTTTTTTATACATCTGACCCAACATGGTGTGGATTGGGACACACTTACATGTTATCCAATAGAAGGTTCTTATGTAGGAGCCATAGTTTCCTCCTCAATAACAAGGGTATTAAATATGTCCCCAACTTGAGTACTTTGAAAAAATGGGTCAATGTTTATATTGGTATAACTTGAGGAGTCATTTTACAACTTAGTTGGAGTTAAATATATGAGTATTGAGTTTTAATATTCATGGAATTTAAATTCTTATACAAGTTAAGGTACATTTGACATGCTTGTTGCACTTGTGCCATTTGGCCAATATTTTAACCATTTCCTTTTGCAAGTGTAGCAAGGTCTTGGTTATTCATTGGTATGAGGGCCTTGATATGGTTATATGATTCATGTTCAAATGGTATAATAGCCATAACATTACTAGGATATCTAACTAAGCTAGGTACTATTTCTTTTTGAAAGTTAGCCATGATTAACACCTACTTATACTAATCTGACAAGGATTTCATCCCTATTCTTCAAGAGGTTAGATTAGATAGGTAAGGCTCATAAGCCATCTAAGTTGGAGTCACCACATAGTAAGGCTATTATTTTTGGATGTACTCCATGCTAGGTGCTATGCTAGTAAGGTATTCCATAGTTTGGTCTTGGTCTTGCCTTAGATAAGATAGGGTATTGGTAAGATAATGTACTAATGGGTCTTGACCCTACTTTGTATAGTGAGTATCAAATGTGGGATATCAATCTATCTCATATGATATGTTATCTCCATAATGGTTTTGAGAAAAAGGGTCAATTATGACATTTATTTCATAATTCACATTATACATGGTCATACTACATGTATAATGAGGCATGGTTTGAGAAATGGTAAATTTATCATGAGAAGATCAGTTTATTTTTACAAACATCTAAGACTTGGTATAAAATGGAAATTTAGTCTATTGTTAAAAATGTTTGAAGTTTCATTTAAAATATTAACTTGTTCTAAAAGGGAAAATTTGAAACAAACTTGGTCTTAGTCTAAAATTATCAATTAGAGCCTTTGGAACCCTCTCTAGTGATATTGTATAGTAATATATCCCTTAGTTAAGTCTAGGATATCCATATTGGTCATGACCCCAATTGTCTAAATGTACTAACAAGTGAAATAGCTAGTTTGATTTATATTTTACAAGCTAGGATTGATTTATAGATCAGCTTCACATTTTCTTATATACATTCTGGTGAACCTGATGTGATACTAACCCTTGTAGTTTTTCCTTCATGCTTTCATTTATTTTCATTTCTTATTTATTTAAATTTTATATTATTATTGATGAGCCACATGAATGTCCTATTATTATGTCCATCTATTGTACCCATCCTATTTGTTTACCATGCTTTTGAACACTTTTCCATATTATTTCCTACTTTGATAAACCATATAGCATTATGTTTTCAAACTCTTTTGAATAGTTAGTTATAAATATGTATTATGATTAAATATATTATGGTTGTCTATTTTTATAAGATGATTTTTCTATAGATATGTTTTGAATATGATTGGAATAAATAGGTATATATCATAGAGTATCCTACAGTAAAAGGAATCTCATTTCATAGACCATCTTGTAGCCACTGCATGACCAAAACTGTGGATGAACAAATTTTCATTCTCTTAAAACCGACTCACAAAAATTACTCTAACCTCTATGGATCTCAATAAATAAGTTGTTGAAGAACAAAATATCCTTGTTTGTCCTGTAGTAAAGTCATAAGATTCACATGAAGGACATCTTTAGCGAAAGGAACTAATTTCAGTTATCCCAATTTGAATGTATCTTACAATAGAATGTATATATTTTTTTTCATAAAATAATATCATCTATGATATATAAATATGTATTAGTATATTTGAGAAATATATAAAAAATTAAATGTTGAATAGAGATTGTCAAAAGTATATTGTGTTAAGAAATTATGATTGTAACTTCATGCAATAATAAATTGTTTCAATTTTGATTAATATGAATGATAAATTATAATTTCAATTAGTGTTGTAAGTGGAAGGGTTAAAGCTAGGGTTAGAAGGAGGAAGGTCCCCTTATGGAAGGTTGTAGCAACAATCCAACCTATTTGATCAAGCTAAGCATGTTATTTGATTTGCTTAAGCATCATGTGTTTCATTTTTGAGTTGTGTGATTTAAATTATTATTTAGATTCAATTAGGAAAGATTGAACACATAATAATTTATTTTACCATACTTTTTTTATGTTTCATTTCAAGCATTTCATTTATTACACTTCAACATCTTAGATACAATTAGTACAATGTCAAATTAGAGATTGAGTGTGCACATACAGTGACATCATCTTATCGAGTCTACATCCATAGGTTAACATTTAAATGAGGTATAAGGTATAGATATATGATTAATCTCCTTTTTTGTTTTGATCAAGAGAAATATATCTAATTTTGAATTAGCTACTAGTTATTTATGGCACTATTGCTAGGGAAAAGTGTCATACACTTGTAATCTTCAATATTGATAGAAATTATTTTTGGATGTTTGTTGTTGTTTTTCCAAATATTGTTGTTTTTTTATATTAAAAATATATCACATTAATAGTTTAAATTTCCCTTTTTACAAGTACAATAGTGGAAATTTCAAAAACCCCATATTACTAACCTTGTGCAGGCAAAGTGGGTAAAAAGTTAAAAAAGGGAAAAAAGTGGTTAACGTATGCAAGGTGAAGGGGAATATATAGTAAAAGTTTTTACTAAATCATTGAATATTACTACAATATATAAAATACATCTTGAAATAGCTAAAGAACATGAAGGAATTCCTAAAGATCACTCATAGTTGTCAATATAAGAGGTAGAGAAAGAAGAATTGGTAGTTGGATTGGTAGCACAAGATGGAGATCTTGAAGAGGTTCATTACCCTAAAAGAGACCCATAGGTACCACCTATAATAATTCCCACATTACCACCTAATACTTAGGATTTTAAATTTTGTATCCCTCCATCACCCAACTTTCTTGCTAAGGAGGCATTCAAATCTATTATTTCTCCTAGAAGAAACACTAGACCAATATAATCTTTCAATTTAGAAAGAATCTTTGCCAAGACACTAGTGGAATATTATAAAACCTCTACACCATCCCAATTATATAGGAATCCATACATTCCTAAGGAAAAAGACAAAATTTCCATCTTCTACACCCCAAGAAATAAAAGAATTGATAGGAATTTTGAGTGTTAGGTAGCAATAACCTCATATCTACCAACATAAAGAGTATTCATGGGGGATCACCAGGAAGAAAACACTACTAATGAGTCTACTAATTTCAAATTTCCTATCCTTACTCCTGATGGAAATGCACCCATGAAAATATCCCTCACTCTACCCTCCTTACCTTTATAGGAAAATCATCTGAGTATCTACATACATTTCTTTTTGAGTTTGACATCTTATATTACATATATGATTATAATCAAGACGCTAAAAAACTCAAAAAATTTCTAGAAACACTCAAATATGAAAACACTTAGATGATTCATGGGACTTGGAATAGATGTTATTTATACTTGGGAATAAATGGAGGATTTTTTGATGAAATATCAAGACTATTGTAGAGGTATAAACTACATGAGAGATGACATATTTTGAATGAAACAAGATGATGATGAGTCACTGGAAAAGTATTTGGAAATATTTTTATTTAGCTTGAAAAAATCCAAGAAAACTATAATAGACAAGGAATCAGTTAAGTTGATCGTCATGAAAGGAATTAGAGATGATTTTCTGGAGGCATTAGATGTAATGTGTAGTGGTGATGTTTCTACACTACCATTTGATGAATTAATGGTTCTATGTATAAACTACTCTAGATTAACTATGAATAAAAGTAGGGGTATAACCCTTCCTATAACATCTATTGTAGGAATTGAAGGTGAAGTTTGAAACCTACTCTAGTACATAAAGCAAGACATCATTAATCACATAGCTACTCAACTTGATACATTACATACATGAAGAAATTAAGAAGAAATTGGAAAAGCCTTAGCCACCTATTACCCTAATTGTAGAAAGAAGAAGGTAGATTGAACATGTCATTCCATCAAAGCTTAGGTAGCTAGTATCACTAAGAAAAATACTGAGATAATAGAGTTGTATGCTATAAGAGAAGATGAAAACCAATCATTTTTGTGGCTTAATGGAAACCATGGGTAGAAAAACTAGGTATACCATCAACTCTATGTTTGTAAATTCTCAATTTTCAAATAATACTCAATATGGTTCTTGGATGAATATGCCAAATCAAAATTAGTCCCAAACAAATTGGTAGCTACCCTATAATAAATTATGGATGTAATAGAATGGACAACAACCCCAATACGGATAATTATAAAACCAATAATGGTTTTATCCCTCTAATCCATGACAATAGAAATAGAGAGGAAATAAAGGCTTTCCCCAACAAATGCAACAACCAAAATAATATGCCATAATGCTAAACACTCAGTAACCTTTTTAAACCACTCCATTACCCACTAACCCATCCTTAATCCTACCAATAAGTCAGTTTAACTGACATAATCCATTGAAATAATGCAATATCTAATATACACCTTAGATATTAATCAAGTTCAACTTTGCTTAGGTCAGGTTCTTCTACAACCCACCTCACCCATCATCACATAAAAATTTAAACTAGATCCACTCCATACTAATACACAACCACCCATAACCAATCCTAATCCAAGTCCATTAGAAAATAAAAAGAAAATGACAATCTTACTTTTCTAAAGAGATTGAACATGTCACATCCTAAAGAAGAGCCTAAATTTGATATCCTAGGACAAATCAAGAATGTGTGATTAAAAATAACTCTCTTTCAAAAAATAAAGTATGTTACCATCTACAATAAAGTTATTCAAGAGCTATGTTTAGAAAAACTAGTGAGAAAGAAGAAGGATCCTAAAATAGTCTAGGTCATTGGCCAATTAGTAGATATTATGTTGGGAAACATAGTTCCCCCAAAATATTCTAATCTTGTAAGTTTTATATTTGATGTTAGTATCCACAAAAAATCAATTTAAAATACTTTAATTCACTTGGGTACAACCATTAACATGATGACCATGAAGACCATGCATCATCTAAATCTTATCACTCTTTATCCAACACCTATCATCCTCTAGATAAGTGACATATCAACTATTAAGCTTAAAGGAATTATTGAGGACCTTGTTATCATTATAGATTCTTAGAAATATATATCAAACTTTAATGTCCTATAGTTGAAGATAAATTTGAGGGGTTATCCTCTAATTCATGGTTTCCCATTATTGGCTACCACTGATGCTTTTATTAGCTATAGGTCAAGAAAAATTCAAATTTTCAATATAAATGACACCAAAGAATTTGTTATATATCAACAATATTAGCCTTCCATAAGTTATGGACCAATCCCTTATATTGACAATCTTGAAGAATCTATCTCTTTATATACTCCTTGTATAATTAACCAGATTCCAGCTTGACAAGACCAAACATAAGAAATTGTCCTTACTGGTATCTTACAAAACACCTATAGATAGGATCATGTACCCACCATCCTCTTAGAATGTACACCATGCCCTCTTTATAATACCTTTCCTAAGAATGTTTTTTATAAAATTATAAGAGATATTTTGACATTCCATTAATTACATCCCCATTAATGTAGTTATGAACCTTTAATCACCAATGTAGAGACCATGTTTTATTTAACAAAAATTAGACATCCTCCTAAATAAACCTCTCAACATGAACACTTCCTTAACACCCCATCAAGAAATTTAGTTACATACAATGTTGAGAAGGCACATAATAACATTTATCTAGGATTACCATGACATGAGAGGAATACCCCCTTATTATGAATGCATCATATTTACATTAAATAAAAATACAAACCTATTTTCCAACCCTAAATATGAATGAATCCTATAGTCAAAAACATTGTCAAAACTAAGTTGAAAAAAATATTGGATGTAATATTTGTTTATCCTATCTTAGATAGCTAGTGGGTCTCTCCTCTAGTCATTTTCCCTAAAAAAGGGGGAGAATTCGTATTTGTGTTGACTATCAAGAGTTGAATGCTACTAATAGGAAGGATCACTTTCCCCTTCAATTTATTGATCAAGTATTGGATATATTAGAAAGAAAGAAGTAATTTTCATTCCTAAATGTCTATATTATTTATAATCAAATACAAATTGCTCCACAAGACCAAGATAAAACAACTTTTACTTGCCTTTGGGGAACCTATGCCTATTCCATCTTGCCATTTAGTCTTTGCAATGCCCTTTCTACTTTTTAAAGGTATGTGTTGAGCATATTTTCTGATCTCTCCCATGATTGTGTTGAAATATACATGGATGATTTCATCATCTATGGGAAGACATTCAAATAAATGTTAACCAACCTAGAGAAATTTATTCAATGATGTTAGGACCATTAATTATATTTGACCAATGAAAAGTGTTGCATGTTTATGATTTAAGGGATTGTGTTGGGACATCACATATCCCCTACTAGAATTCAAGATAACCTAGCAAAATTAAGTATTATCAAGGATCTACCCACACCAAAGAAGTAGAAATGTGTTAAAAGTTTTTTAGGACATGTTGGTTATTATAAATGATTCATCAAAAATTTTAGTAAAATTGAAATTACATTATTTAGATTACTTACAAATGATGTTGAATTTAAATGGGCTAATGATTATCAAACTACCTTTCAATAACTCAAAGACCTAATCATAACAAATCCTATTCTGAGAGGGTCTAAATGGAAGAAGTCTTTTCAAATTCATACAGATGCATCTAACACCACTTTAGGATCTTTCCTTGGCCAAAAATATGAATCTTTGAGATATGCAATTTATTTTATCAGTAAGAATCTTCAAGGGAATAAACTTAACTACACTATAACAAATAAGGAATTTTTGTCTATTATCTATGCCATCAAAAAATTTAGACACTACATTATAGGTTACCAAGTATTCATCCACATTGATCATGCATTAATAATGTATTTAATGAAAAAACCTCCTATAATAATTAGAATAATTTATTGGTTACTTTTACTGTAAGAGTTTGATATCACTATTATGGATAGACAAGGTAATGATAATGTAGTAGTAGATTTTATGTATCTTTTGTAAAATGATGAGTGAAATATTATTATTGATGATTCTTTTCCTGATGAACATTTATTTTCTATAATAATTCAATCTCCTTGGTTTAAAGATATTGCTAACTATCTTGATACAAGATCACTACCACAACATTTCTCACCTAGGGATAAACAACACTTGATCCAAAAGAGTACACATTATTCTTGGATTATAGGATATCTCTTTATCACTAGACTAGATTCAGTGATGAGAAGATGTATCTGTGAAGATGAAGCTTATGATATTCTGAGAGCATGCCATGATGAGCCATGTGAGGGTCATTTTTCTAATAAATGGACTACTATGAAAGTTTTCACTAGTGGATATTATTGGCCTTATTTGCACAAGGATGCCATGATATAAACTCATAGATGTGATCAATGCTAGTGTATTAAAAATCCCACTTGATCTAATGAAATGCCATTATATCCATAATTGGTTCTAGAACCCTTCGACAAATGGGTACTAGATTTTGTAGGTCCCATTGATCCTAAATCCAACAACAAGGAATACATATTGGTGTGCACTAATTATTTCATCAAATGGGTAGAGGTCAAAGCCTTATCCCATGCTTGAGATGAGAAGGTAGCTGAGTTCTTCTATGAATAAATATTCACTTGCTATGGAGTACTAATATAAATAGTCATATACCAAGGCCCATAATTCACATTAGACCTCATAGCTACCTTGGTTAAGGAATATGAAATTAGACATAAGAAATATACCCCTACCATCCTCATTAAAATAGTTAGGTAGAAGTGATAAATCAAGAATAAAAAAATATCCTCACTAAGACTGTCAACTTGAATAGAAAAAATTGGTCAACTCATCTTTTATAAGTAGTTTGGGCTTATAGAATCACTTAAAAAAATTTAAATGGTTTTAGTCCATATGAACTAGTTTATGGTAAAAAACCTATTCCATCTATTGAGTTTGAACATAATATATTAAGTACAAAACTTTATTTTATATTACATCTTTCTCAATCACAACTAGACATGATCATGTAGTTGAATGTACTTGATTTACTAAAAGAGGAAGCACTTTATGATACTAAAATAGTATAAAGACAAAGTGTAAGATGGCATGATAGGAAAATCAAGACTAAAAATTTATAACCAGGAGACTGGGTACTCCCTTTTTATTCTAAATACAAGGATCATAAATTAAAACTGTAGTCTAAATGGCTTGGGCCTTATGATATATAACAAGTTTTTGACAATGGTCTGTAAAGCTCATGACCATTGACTTTGTTCAGTTTTGACTGCTTGTTAATGGCCATAGGCTCAAGCTTTATAAGAAACTATTTTCTAAGGAAACTCTCACTTACCAATTTCTTGAAGAATAACATCCATATCTTCTTCATGAATCCAATCAACCTATTCATACCATTGAAAGGGCATTTGTGTCAACCCTTCTCTAATAATATTCTAAGAGTAATAAAGCTTCCTAAAACTAAGAACAAGTCATTCAAAATGGCTTGGTTTAGGATAAATAGAATCCTACCCTCTATATTCTTATTATTTTAGTTGAGTTTGGACTATAAAATTAAAAAAATATAAAATTTAGTAATGAAAACCTTTAGGCATTGCTAATAGATGTTGTCTTAAAAAACTAGGTCACCAACTGATGGGCATTTGTTAAAATAAAAAGAAAAAGAGAAAAAACACTAATACAATAAATTTTTTTTGTTTTATCTTATTTTATTATATATGCATTCCCTTGGAGAAAAAATATATTTATCTTATTTCTATAGGATAGATAACTTATTGCTACAGTTGAAAAACTTATTGATGTAGGATAAAAACTTGTTACTACAGGATAACACTTACTCATACAATAATTATATATTTATACAAGATGTATTCCTATATTCTATCCTAAATAAATAATTTTATCCCACTAAAATGCTATTATATGTCATAATTTCCACTTTAGATCATCATTTGCACATTTATGGAAGGTATTTCTATAGGTAATATGATAGTTATTATATATTTATTTCCTATCACATATTTTAATTATTTTTAAAAGATGATGATATTTAATGCTATTAATGCACTAACATATCCTATCCTTATCACACCCACTTAAAATCTGATTTGTTGATGTGACCATTAATACAATTACTACTACCACCCCTTACTCTTACCATGAGTCTTTTATGCATGTCAGCTTTGTCCCTCAAGGATAAGTGATAGATTAAGTTAGGGGTAAGATTTTCCAATTATTTAAAAATATTATTTCACCTCCCAAAGCCAAAGTTAAAAATTATTTTACCATTTCCCAAGACCCTTGATACAAACACCTAAACCTATAACTCACACAATATGGGAGGTGATTTATTGAAACATGAACCATTGGATGTCACCCCCTTGACCAACAACTCAAAAAACTTGGCCTTGTTCTAGCATATAGGATGGGTGTAGTATTTTGAGAAAATACAAGAATTTTATGAAGTAATTATGAAATAATTTATTGGTAGATTGCATTATAGCTTGGCCATGGTAAAAGGGATGGAAATCAAGTTGATGGAAATAACCATTAGTAAAGTAATGGGGCTACCAAGAATAGGGGAGGAATGACATGACAAATATGATGTTGAGGCTGAAAGATGAACATTTAAAAAAGTAAATGAATGCTTAAAAACCTCAAAGTATGACACCATAAGGTTGTCTCTACAAAGAAGATGGGCTAAGTCTGCTTAGTTTATCTCTAGATATTTCATCTATGAGGCAAGGTATTCTATGTTTCATGGCCTACACTTCAATTTCCTAAATCATTTGCAATATCGAATTGAGATAAACATTCTCAAATTTTTGCTTCACATGATCACCAAAATGTTGAAGGATTTTCAAAAAGGTAATTTTAAATCTCTCCCACTATTGTATCATCTAGTTACTTGTTCAAGACTATTTGCAAAGAACTAGACCCAATATCAGTTGGCAAGAATTTTTCCAAGTACCAAGAAATGAAGAGAGTGATAGAGAAGGAAATGAATTAGAAGAAGAATTAGAGGTTAAAGGAAAAATAACAAAATAATCCCTCCCTATATAACCATAAGAAGCTATAATAGAAATCTTTCTTATAGCCACACAAGAACTAATAGAAGAAGGTCTTCCTATAGCAACAGAAGAACCTACAACAAGGTCTAAAGGAAAGAAGAGGAAGAAACTCATTCTCCATCCTGATTCAAACAATGAGGAACTTCCACCTTCTTCCAAGAAGATCAAGGTAATCCATACTCATCATAGATCTCACATATTAAGGAGAAAGATGAGATATAAACCTTGTTCTATTATTCAAATAAATGTAGAATCTAGGGAAGAATAGAATTCTAGTAGTGTTGAATATATAAAAACTAAAACAGACAAGGAAAAATGTTCTCTAGTATTCTATCAAGAAGAAGAAAAAAAAATTGAGCATAGTTTTGAATAATTCCATGATGAGCCAATGCATAAAGAAGAAGAACAAGTTAAGCATAATATTGAAGAAATACATGAGGAAAAATAACAATTTGAACATAGTTTTGAATAATTTTATGATAAACTAGTATAGGAGGAAGTATAACAAGAGTTGGATGAGGAACCCATGTAGTAATAAGTTGAACAATTAAAGCAACTTGCTATAATTCAAGTGGAATTATCCACTCTTGAGCAAGCCTTACAAGAAATTGAGAGACTAATAAAGTAGATGCAAGACCAATCTAGTGGAGTTTTAGATGCAATTGTTGTATAAGTTTGTCATCTATAGCCTTCAATTGAATATCATCTTATATCTAGAAATACACAACCTTCTATAGAGGTCAATCAACAATAGGAACATAAATCTACACCTAAGGTTAGGTATCACTCTTATTTTTCAATATATTTTAAACTATTGAATTTTATGGATAATAAATTTTATTATCTAAAGTAACATAAGAAATAAAATGGGAAATTTAAAGAGGAAAATAAGTTGAAGGAATAGAGCATCATCAAAATAAAATTGAAAATCGAGGAGATGGCTAGTATAACATAAGTACTCCTTGATTGTAGGCCTCCTCCAAAATTTTATTTAGTGTATCTTAAAGAATAATGGCATATGTTTAGATTTATGAGAATTAATTCTAATATGCCCTATGAATTTATTGATCCCCTTTCCTTCTTTTATATTTATAAATTAAGTTCGTAGAAAAATAAGCACAATTGTGTGAGTTCTACCTGCACAATTATGTTGTTCCATATGATAGAGAATGGAATCCCAATCTATATGATGGAGATGTCTAATTTCAAGAATTTTTATCATACTTGTTAAATGAATATAGAAGAGGAAGAGAAATAATAGAATATATGAAAAAAGGAAAATTAAATCCACTTACTTATCTAGAGTTAATCAATGGCACCTAATGTTATATTAGATAAATGGGATGATATAATGCTAAAGAAAGAAGATAGAACTTGGTTTGGAATGAAATGTGATGAGGTCCAATATTTTTATTTAGGATTCAGAGGTTTTGTTTGTCCTTATATAACAAAATCATGCACTGAATAATGGAATGAGCTCACCCCAACACTAAGAAAGAGAGAGCCATATTCCCCTTTTAATTTAAATGCAACATTTACCAAGACCACAAAATACATTCTTATTGTAGGTTATATGGGATCATAATTTCAAAACCTAAAGTTACAACCACCCCTATTATGGTATACTATTCCAAATTGGTAGGACAAAAAACAATGGATAAAGCTAGAGAAGCCACAATTTGTAAACTATTTGAATATAGGCACAAATTCTACACTTACCTATCTAGTGGTGTTATTGATCCCATGGATTTAAGATTTATTTATGAATTAGGAATGAATAATTATGGTGCTCAAGGTCAATCATCTTAATTTTGGGGGTGTGATGAGTCCCATAGATGTCTTATTATTGTGTCCATCTATTATATGCATCATGCTTATTTACCATGCTTTTGAACACTTTCCATATAGTTTCCTACTTTCATAAACCATATAGCATTATGTTTTTAAAATCTTTTAAATAGTTATAATTATGTATTAGAATTAAATATATGATGGTTTTATATTTATTTCAGATATAAATGTGTTTTGTAGATGTTTTGAAGAAATAGGTATATAACACAGAGCATCCTATAGTAAAAGGGATCTCAATACACAAACCATCCTGTAGCCACTATGTGACCAAAACCATGGATGATTTTTTTTTAATTCTCTTCAAACTAACTTATAGAAATGAATCTAACCTATATGGATCTCAATAAGGAAGTAGTTGAAGAACAAAACAACCTTGTTTGTCCTACAACAAAGTCACAAGATTCACATGAAAGACATATTTAGTGAAAGGAACCAAGTTTGGTAATCCCAATTCGAATGTATCTTAAAATAAAATGTATATATTTTTTTGCATAAAAAATATCCTTTACATTATATAAATATTTATCAATAGATTTGAGAGATATATAAAATAGTATATGTTGAATAGAGATTGTCAAAAGTATATTGTGTTAAGCAATTGTGAATGTAACTTCATGTAGCAATTCATTGCTACACTTTGGAATAATATGAGTGAACAATTATGAGTTTAATTTAGTATTGTAAAAGGAAGGGTTGGAGGTTGAGTTGGAATGAAGAAGGGACCCATTTGGAAGGCTGAAGCAACAATCTAACCTATTTTATTAAGCTAAGCATGTTATTTGATATTCTTAAGAATTGTTTGTTTCATTTTTGAGTTGTGTGATTTACATTTTTTCTTATATTAAATTAGGGAAGCTTCCATGAATAAGAATTTATTTTACCTTACTTTTTTATGTTTCATTTAAAGCATTTCATTTATTATACTTCAAAATCTTAGATACAATCAGCAGAATGTCAAATTCTAGATTGAGTTTGCATATACAATAATGTCATCTTATCAAGTCTACATCCTTAGGTTGACATTTAAATGAGGTAAAAGGTATAGATCCATGGTTACTCTCCTTTTTAACTTAGATCAAGATAAGTATATCTAATTATGAATCAGTTGATAGTAAATTATATCAACTCTATTGACTCATCTTAACATTCAGTACATAGGTTTTAACACAATCAATTAGATCAATTTTATTTGGATTTGTGTAGGTCATCTTCAATTACACACAACTGGATCGATCTAATTGACTCAATATTCATTTATAAATATAGGTATCTATACTTAGTCAGCCTAATTAACTTTGTTAGCTGGTTAAAAATCTTCATTTGGATGACATATTATAAAAAAAAATTAACATTTGTAAAGAAAATAAAAATTAATTATTAAATAATTAGGTTCATTCTAACCAACTTACTCATTTATTTTCTTCATTTCAGTCCTATTTTTCAATGTTTTTAGTTCTATAAAACTCTAAGAGACTCAGTCAATCTATTTGATTATATTTCTTTGGCATATTCTTTAACAAATAGAATTGATCAAGTTGATTTTGTAATATACTATTTTCATACTTGATCAACCCAATAAACCCAATATTCCTTAAGTAAAAGGAATTAACTCACATTGGTAGTAATTAATTCATCTTTTAATCTTTTTCCTACTTAGATTAGCACACATAATATAACTAGGGAAGTTTAATTTATCAATTTAATCACATTGTTTTTATTTTATTCACAGACTACCAAATCATAGAATATCAAAAAACATCAAACTCCTAGACCTAACTACTTAGATATCATCACCAAGGGGGAATATGACTTAATTTTTTAGATAAGTATAAATATGTGGTTGATGGTATATATTGGAAAAACACCTAACACCCTTATTGATGTGTGATTATGAAGTGAGTGGGTAGGCCCCAACAATAAGTTAGTACCATCACAAATATAAATCCCTCTCATCCTTAACAACTTGAAACAAATTTTAGCTTACCTCTTTCTAGTTCCTTTATAAATCTAAATCACCTATTACATTTATTTTTAAATATATAATTTAAAACATTCAAGAATGTCCACATAGATTAGCATTTCTATTTTTATCATTGATATTTTATCTTTGTCAATTATATGTTATATTGTAAAACTTGTATTAGCAAACATTGGTACAAGGTTTCTGCTATGTGTTCTAAATAGATCCACTAGGTTGACCTAGTTTCCTATGTTTATTTCAATCTATCTACAAATTAACATTAGATCACCTAGCTTCATATCTATAAAAACTTATCTTTATCCTCATAACATAATTGACCCAATCAACTGCATCTCTAATAAGGTTCTTTCCATAATTTTTTACAACCTAGTCTCTCATAAGTTGGTGTTCAGTACCTCTTCACAAAATGCAATCATTGTGTTTGACCTAATATATTATAGGTTTTATATCTTATTTACCTTTAAAACATGTCCAACCTATCTTATTTTGTCTTACCAAATTTTTTTTAGTAAACTTTCCCATAGAACATAGTCAACCCATTCAATTATGGCCTTTCTTGAATAATCTATTGGTCTTCATTCCAAAATCCATCAACCTAGTTAACCTGTACCACTTAGATGATTCAATTATTTATCTTCAAATCCTCTTTATTTGAACCAATTTATTATCTATCTTAGTTTTTTCTAATAATTCATGTTTTCTCCTTAGTCTTAGATCCTCACTCCAAACATCATAGAATCCCCTCTTAGAATCTTTTTGCAATTATCCAAAATGTTGATACTGATGGATCAAATCCATTTCACACTTCTCAAGATAGTACCCTATACAAATTACCTCATTAAGCTTTAGGAGAAATTAACACAAACTTAACCAATAACCCTATAGGAAATATTTTAAACACCAATAATCCTCCACCTAACAATCATACACATAATAAATCATTCCCTAATACCAATATAAGGAATGCTCATCCTGCCAACCCTATAAATATAGTTTTGAACACTAATAATCCAAATCCATCAATTAAAACCACTAAAATTATTGCCTAAATAGTTAAACAAATTAATATTATGCAAACATCTAATACTTATCAAATGATTCAAATGAAACATCACTTATTAAACATCAATAATGAACCTCCTATTCTCCTACCTCAAAATAACAAAAATTTTATCCCTCCTCTTAGAGATGCCATAGGAACCTTTATCTCCCTTAATTTTTTCTATTTATATTGGAAATATCTTTCCAACTATCAAATATGATGGGACTAAAGACATTGCATATTTTCTTACAACATTTAGTAATATCTACAAAGAGTGGATTCAAATAAATACCTTTGATACAACCAATATTCTAGTAAAAACATTTATAGGAGACATATTATAATGGTATAATCAACTCTCTCAACATTCCATATGGAAAATAGAGGATTTAGTCAATCCTCTAGTAAAAGAATTTCAACACAATGATTTTTATTGAAAATTTCCTTAGTCATTTTATTAATTCTAAACAATCCCCTTTTGAATCTAATAATTAATTCACTAAATGATGGAAATATTTGGCTCAAAAATCCAATCATAACATGACTAATGATAATCTATTCAAATTCGTTATAAACACATTAATAACCTCACTTCAATATAAGGTTGGAACTTTTTCTCCACAAAATATAAATGATGAAATTGATTAACCTAAAAGAGAAATATTTATTATGAAATGATATGATCCAAATCATAAATCCATCAAGGGATCTTTCCAAAATTCCACTAATGTGATTATTATTAATCCTCCTCAAAAAAAAAAAGAGTATTCAAACTGGTTAACTCACTTGCTTACCATACCCCATTAACATTTCAACAAATCAATTAATTATTATCTCCCTCTAAACCTTTCGCCATACTAATAACCCCCCTACATGGTATGATCATAACATTTTTTTTTGGTTTCATGCTATTGTGGGTCATTCTCATGAAACATGTCATGGGCTTCTCAATTTTTTATTTCTTTTATGTTATGAGATATATTCAACCATGATGATATGATCAAAATATGTCATCGTGATTATGTTAAAGCTTCTCAAAGGAAACAAGTTACCAAGCCTTTATCATCTAAACCTCAAAAACAATTATATATTTCTAACACACAACATTAAAATGAGGATATGTGTGAAATAAATGTTTATTGTGATCAATATTACACCAATTACCAATATGTGAACACAACCAAAGTCAATTATATATTAAAACCTTCTCACAAATATCTAGTTACAAAACCTAAAAAACCACCACTTAAAGAAAAATTAATTAAAGATGACACAAGTACCACTACCATACCTTTCAAACCAAATGAGGAAACACTCCAACAACCGAAACATCACTCTACTTCTCCTATTATTATGAAAAAATTGTACCTCCTAAAAATCATGCTAATCCATCTTCTTCTAAATCACATTTGAATTTATTGGAAGAACTCAATTCCATGCCTTGTAAAATTATACTCATGGAGACATTTAATACATATCTATATCATCATAAATTTCTAATGAAAAAATTATAATACATTAAATAACAACCATCCCTTGATGTGTAAAATCCTCCTAAAGACCCTTCACCTGTAGAAGTACATACTATTGAAATTATTTATAGATCTTCTAAACCATCCATAAAATTTCTTGAAGAAGACATCATTAATAATGAAATTATTTTTTTCACCAATGATCCACCCCTATTTATTAAAATTATAATGAATAATAACCTCATTCAAAAAGTCTTAATAGATGAAAAATCAAGAATTAATGTCTCCTCTCTTTGGTTAATACAACATATTGAATATACCAAATATAATATTAAGCCAGCTTGTTTAACATGTAGAGGATTTAATAAAACAAATAAAAAACCACTTGTTTTTATTTGGTTCCCACTCACTATTGGACCTAATACAATTGCACTAAAATCATGTTTCTTGGTTTACCAATATCTTAAAACATGTTCCTAGATCACCCATGGACACATCATATGTGAGTTATTGACTCCTCAGGTATTCAATTTATTAAATTTATTCATTATTTAAAATGTTAAAAATATGAGTTTGATCCCAATCCATGGAGTATACAACTACCAAACCTCAAATCCCAATATTGGATTCGAACCACTCCACACATTAATAGTGCACCTCTACTTAAATTTCTTAACAAAAATCCATATTTATAGGTCACTCTCTTTAATTTTGATGATGATGAACCTAATTTATTATAAAATACTTGTAATACCACTAAATTACCTCCTTAAATTTTAGATTGGATTCCTCCGTCTTTACTTCCATGTGATCATACCAACCCTCTAGTTGATGATATCACTAAAATTCCTCTTCCACATAATGCATATGAAGATTATTACATAGAATATGATTTCAAATTTAATGAATATGGATTGGATAAATTATTTAAACATCCTTTAATAATTTTTCCATTAAAATTTAATGATTTAGGCACATCCACTTACAATTCTCTCTTAGAAACAAATGCATGCACTATTTCAAGCATATATGATGATAATTATATTATGGCCCAAACACAATCATGAGACTTAGATGTATAAAACTATTAGAAGACATTAGACAAAATACATGCCTTCAGCCATTATGTCCATGCCATTAACATATCAACTGGTATTGAATTATAACCTAAAGGTCATGTATTTCCCATTAATCCTCTATTATTAGAAGCTGTATGGGTATTTAAAGAATTATCAACCCCTAAACACTCTAAAATTTATACACAACCAAACATTTTACAATATTTTAATTCCATTGATACATTAATTCTATCCACCTCAATAGAACTAAAGATTCATATATGTACCAACTAACACACCTATCACCAATTCATTTGACACCACTCAGCCTCACACCCCTTAAATCAAACCTACACCTGAAATTACCTTAGACACTAAAGCCATAGATATATGATAAATACATTCAAAATTTTCTAGTAATGGTAATAAAATAATTTATCTCTAAGTCAACATTGAATACTATGGACCATTACCCATGTTCCCTAGTGATGAAGATATACTTGAACTACTCCATGCTAGAGAACCTCAGCTTCCCCAATAACATCATAAATGTAGAAAATTCAAATGAAAAGCTCATTGTTTTAATAATTTCATTTCCAATTGGTATCCTAAAATAAATCCTTTTTTTCTCTTCTTCATGATCCACATCATTTCCAAGATGTAAATGCTATGTGCATTAAAGAAACTAAAAAAGTAGAATATGGTATTACCAACATGTCCTCAACCTATCACTATCTCTAAAGAACTCAACCCAATGGAGAATGATAGCTTTATATTATTATTTGAAAAGTATCCAAAAACTTTTTTTTGGTCATATGAAGATATGCTAGGTATTTATCCTAACATCATTGTACATAATATCATCACTTGGCTAAATGCAAAACCTATTAGACAAAAATAAAAAATTTCACCTAAAATGTATACCTTATGTCACAAATAAATCATCAAACTTTTAGATGCCAAATTCATCAAACATGATGAATACTCGGAATGGGTATCAAAAATCATTCTCTCATAAAAAATCCTCCATGGTCATTCATATATGGATTGATTTTTATAGTCTTAACTTAACATGTCCAAAATATAACTTCCACTTACCTTCAATATATGTTATAGTCAATTCCACTGCTAGGTATGAAATGCTATCATTTATGGATGGGTTTTTTCAGCTATAAAAAAATTCACATATCTCCTAAATACCAACATAAAATAAAATTTACTACAAAATGGGGAACCTATTATTATTTACAAATACCTTTCGTTCTTAAAAATGCCATAGCAACCTATGAACGTATAATGACCCACATTTTCCATGATATTATACACAAGATAGTGTAAACCTATGTATATTATATCATTTCCAAATTTAAAAGTTGTAAAATTGAAATCATTGGTCTAACTATCATTTTCATTTGACTAATCAAATATAAGGTTATAATTAATCGATTAAAATGTGTATTTTTAGTTACATCGGGTAAAATTTTAGGTTTCTTAGTCTCTCTTTGATGAATTAATGTTAATTCAACCATAATAAACACTATTTTCAACATGATTATTCCTATCTCTATTCTTGACATATGCACTTACCTTAGAAAACTTGGGGTTATTCTATTTTTAGTTTGAGAAATGGCTTACTATATATACTCTATCAATTCTATTCTCAAAAAAGTAATTTTATAGAATGGATAGATTAATTATAATATGAAATAATCTTTTCTCTATCCTCATACTATTTTAATGCCTTCAAATGACCATACATTAATCTTATATACCTCCTCTACCCAAAAATAAATTGGGTCAATGCTTACCCAACAAGATGATACTAGTAGAGAGTACATTATTTATTATACTAATAGAACACTCATTGATTACAAAAAATATTATACAAAATTATAATGGTATCACCTTGATATCTATTTCATAGCTAAAAATATTCATCATTATATGCTCTACCAAATCACTTATGTCATTGTTCACTATGATCCACTTTGTCATTTCTTATCCAAAGCATTCTTACCTAGAGATAGAATTGGCAAATAGATTATCCTCTTGATAGAATTTGACATTAAAATTTTTACACAAAACTCTATCAAAGGATAAGTCATCACTAACCAACTTATGGTAGCACCTCTACCAGCTACAAATCACCATCAAGATAATCTACTTGATGAAGAAAATATTTATATTGAAGGTCCTAACCAAGCTATCTTTCTCAAATATTATTATTGTAATTTCATTATTGATTTGAAATAAAATAATAAAGAAGATACTAATATAATTCTTGATACTACTAAACCCAAAGTAGTTATCAAATAACTACTTGAAGTTATCATTTAATTACATCAAGATAACTAGACACTCCACTTTCATGGTGCAAAATGCCTCCAAAGAGCTAGGGAAAGATATATTATAGCAAACCCACATGGAAAGATCATACCTTTAGAATTTTGATTAAATTTTTATGTCACTAATAGCATGGCCAAATATGAAGCTATAATATTAGGTATGAAAGCTTCCCTCAACTTAGATATCCCATATTTACACATTTTAGGTGATTTGAAACTTATTTATTGCTAGCGTAATGGTGATTATCAATGTAAAAGAAAAAATATAATCTCATATCCTCAAATGGATACCATACTTGCCAAATATTTTGCTTCTTTTACCATTGAACCAATTCTAAGAGAATAAAATACCATAGTTGATTCTCATGCTTCATCAGTTTTTCTATTTCATCTTCATCAAGTTCTTAACGATTCTTGATTTCTTATCTAAATCATAAAATCACCTTATTTTATCAAACCAAATTATTCACTCATATATCACATTGAGTATGTCATTATTTGACAAAGCTTATGGTAAAAAAAAATAATCTAATTTATTCAACATAAAACTTACCCTCCAGACATAAATTCTTATGAAAAGACTCAAATGCGTAAACCAAATTTCAATTATGTCTTTTAATAAACACATTTTATTACCATAATGATGAAGTTGTTGTAGACTTATATTACACCCTAGTTGAGCAAATTATTTGTTTATCTCCTATACTCAAATCTAGTCCAACATGGGAATGACCTTAGGTTGTGGGTTGCCTAATCTTGGGTCAAACCTCTAGCTTTTTAATGAGGCTAGCTCCTCTGATGTATCACATATCCCATTTCCACTAAAACCTACTAATTTTTGGGGTGAAAAGGGAGGGAAATACAAATAAAATGTAAGTTTAAGGTAATTTTGGTGATTCACCCAAATTGATTACTCATCCACTCTATTTGAACTTCTAAAAATGCTAATGAGACAAGTAAAAGACTGAATCTACAACTCTAGATGTTTGTTATTCATCAGTATTTCATGTAGAGGTTTATAAAGTAATAAAAATTGAGGGAAGTGATGTAAAGGGTTGATTTAAGTCATTGACCAATCAATGTATCCACTTTCTACCTTCAATCAAATGATATTAAACACTAAAAATGACATGCATAACAAGATAAACTAGTAGCTAGGTGAGATCAACACTTAATAAGGGAAATATTTACACCACATATAAAAATGAAATTGACATTAAAACACTATAATAGAATAATTAAATCTGAAATAGTCATCTATTCATCTTAAGAGGTTACCTAGGTTTTTTAATGAGGCTATCTCATCTGATGTATCACTTATCTGATTTCTACTAAAACCTATTAATTATTAGGGTGAAAAGGGAGGGAAACATAATTGAAAGGGAAATATAAGATAATGTTTATGTTGCACATAAATTAATTTCTCATCCACTCTATTTAAAACTCTAAAAACACTAATGAGACAAGTAAAAGATTGAATCTACAACTCTATATGTCTGTTATGGATCAATATTTCATGCAGAGGTTCACCAAGTGATCAAAATTGAGGAAAGTGATGGAAAGTCCCAATTCAAGGCACTGACCAGTTAATGTATCCACTTGATAAATTTAATAAAATAACATTAAGCACTAAACATGACCTACATAACAAGATAAACTAGTATCTAGGTGATATCAGAACTTGACAAGGGAGAGATTTATACCACATATGAAAATCAAACTGATATTAACACAGTATGATAGATTAATGAAATATAATTTGGATGGAGCTTGAGTCAATTGGACTAGGAAAATAAATGAAACACATTCACTCATACAAAGAAGATCAATATAAAACAATAGATCAAAAGGTTAGTGGATTATAAGAGAAAATGCATGGGTGACAAGTGTTTCAATCACATTCCACTGGTAGAAGATCTATGTATCACATTCATTCATACAAAGGGATATATATAATGTGCATGAAGTCAAAGATTCAAAGAGATGACTTTAGGATCCCTAGAATGAATGAGGATTTGACAGATGGTAAAATATGAGAAGCTCATATCAAGATCGATGGTTGATGATAAAAGTATAAGTTAGGGGCTTTCAATTAGAGGTCAAATATGGTTTAGATCAAATGAAGAAAAATAGTTTCAAAGGAATATATCACCATTAAAGCTCGATCAAATACCATCAAGTAGACATAGACATATAGTAAAGTATATTAATGGTGAATCTTTATTTCTATTAAGGCTCCAAAATAGAATAAGTCTATGTAGATCTAATATAGTGTTAGGGATGATGCTATGTAATTCATAGGTCTTCATCAATATTATAGATATATGAGAACCAATAAATGATAGTGGTTTTCATCTATAGTAGACCTATGTTTAGATATTAAAATGGGGCATATTTTTGATTAATGAAAGGAGTGTCGCATATTTTGATATGGTCATATCTTTGACAAATAGGTACCTATATTTTTGATTAATGAAAGGATTTTCTCATATTTTGATATGGTAATATATTTGACAAATAGGTACCTATAGCTACTAAAAGTAGACATGATCATGGTTATATTAGGTGCATAAATATGAGGATTTTGTCCTTTTAGCAAAGGGACTTAATGTAGACGATCTTGAGAAGGATTCATGCGATAGGGGTGGTTACTTTCTACAATGGTCTTGAACTTCATAATCCATCCTTACATGCTAGGAATAAACACAATGGTATTAATGCATGAGGAGCTTGAGGAGTTGGTATATTTGTTGTCTTAATCATTGATGACTCCTCCATTTTCCCATTCATTTTCTCCGCCTCTCTCATTCCCTTATGCTATAAATACAAGTTTTTAAGCCTTAAAAGGGGCCCATCTCTAGGGTATGATTAGACTCTACCAAGATTGAGATTTATAACCTCATGAGATGAATAGATGATTGTTTTAGATTTCGTTATTTTGGTATAGTGTTTTTATGTTTGTTTGATTTCCATATGTGGTAGAAATCTCTCCCTTGTCAAGTCTTGATCTCACCTAGTTATTAGTTTATCTTGTCGTGCAAGTCATGTTTTGTATTTAATGTCATTTGATTAAAGTTAACAAGTGGATACATTGACTAGTTAATTTATTGAATTAGGCCTTTCCATCACTTCCCTTAGTTCTAATCACTTGGTGAACCTCTACATGAAATATCGATGAATAAATTTTTTTTGGAGTTGTAGATTTAGTATTTTGCTTATCTCATTAGTGTTTTTAGAAGTTAAAATAGAGTAGATGAGTAATAAATTTAGGTGAATCACCAAAATTAGCTTAAATTTACCTTTTAGTTATCTTTCCATCCCTTTTCACCCCAACAATTAGTAGGTTTTAATTGAAATAAGCTAAGTAATACATTAGAAGAGCTAGACTTGTTAAAAATCCTAGAGGTTTGACCCAAGATTAGGTAACCCACAACCTAGGGTCTTTCCCATGTTGGACTAGATTTTAGTAGAGGACTTGAATAATCTTTTACTCAGCTAGTGTGCAATCTAAGTCTACAACATAATGAAACCTACTTTGTTGTGTAATACAAGAAGAGGTTCATACTCTCTTAGAATAAATGCATGGCATCATGTGTGGTTTTCATTATATTAGACATGATATAGCCCAAAAATGTTTATGTATGGGCTATGTTAGGCCTACTCTATAGAAATACACTATTAATTTTGATAAAAAGTGTAATCCTTGTCAACTCTATGATTATCTAATCCAATCACCATCAGCTAAGTTCTAAATAATGGAGTATCCTTGGCCATTATCTATGTGGGGATTAGATCTCATTGGTAGATTACCTCAATCACAAAATGTCCATGTCTTTATCATTACTGCTACCATATATTTTACCAAATGAGTAGATTTTATGCCTCTTATCAATGTCATAGGAACCACTATTTCAAACCTTATCCTTAGAAAAATCATTTGTCATTTTAGAGTTCCCCATATAATCATTTCTGATAATGGTGGAAATTTCAAAAATAAATACATGAAATAATTATATGCCAAATTTAAAATCTCCTAAAAATTTTCTACAACTTACCATCCTTATTGTAATGGCCAAGGAGAGGCTATGAAAAAAATTCTAAATAAAATCTTAAAAAAGACTATTTGATAAAATTATATTGGTTGGCACCTTCATCTATATCTAGCATTTTGGGCTTATCAAACTACCATATGTATTGTCACTAGGGTAACACCATTCTCACTGACATATGGTTTTGAATCAATATTACCATTATAATTTTAACTCCCATGTTTATTTATATCTCTCCATGGCATAATTATTAATGAATAATTATGTGAAACTCATCTTCATGTTTTAGATTTTCTTGATGAACATCATTTGTCTGCTTTAAAACATAACCATCAATACAAGGCTTACATTTATAAATAACACAATAAAAGTTCATAGTCCACACATTTAATATTGGTGACTTAGTCCTCAAATTATACTACACACATGACAAATAAATAAAATATTCCTAGTGGGGCCTTTACTTAGTAAAAGACATCCTTGGTCCTAATACTTATCACTATAAGCTAATGAAGGCCATGTTTTGAAAGAGCCCTCCAATGCACAATTTTTGAAGAAATGTTTTTTCTTAAATATATATCTTCTTTTCATAATTCCATATACTATCCTACTAACACTTATTTAAGGACTTAACTAATAATCTCTCTTATTCAAAAACCTATTCTATACACAAACCTTAGTTCCCTTCTTTGGTCTATTGGTTTCTATTTTCATTTAATTCATGATTTTTATTGAAATACCATGTATAGGACCCTATTTTCCTCATGAATACATATTATCTTTAATCATAACTTTGGTATTTTATAAACCTTTTTCATTCTCTTATTTCTTTTGTGAGTTATAGTGTAATACCATAGATAGGACTAGGCATACTTCGTAATTACCAATACCACTTTTTTGAGCCTTCTTAGGTTTATGTTTTATGATTTGCATTATAATATCATGGAAAGGACAAATATTTCCTCATAAAATTGGTGTATTTTTCAAACCTTTTTACAAATTGAGTGTTCTTTTTATAATGTTCAAAAAATGGTTAAAAGTTTGTGATTTCATGATATCAACCTCAGTTTTTATTTCTTTTATGGATAAAATTTTCAAAAATAAATATGGTATCATGTTTCCCTATACTTAAATACATTCTTATGATAAATAATCTACTTACCTATCATTTTATCCCTTTCACATTGTAACATTTTTTGTGAGTTCAGGTAATTTAAATCATTTCATATTCTTTTCCCTTGATCTCCCTTCCTTTCACTCCACTCTAGATAAAAAAGGTTGAATTCAAGATATAAATTTTATTTTACATCAATAAACAATATTCTTATACACTATGCTCTTTAATTCCTCTTTGTTATCAACCAATTTCAAAATTTTCAAATGATTTTCATTTTTAGCACCCATGTTTGGGTTCTCTGAATGTGTATGGAGGAGGAATAGAAAATCCATCAAAATGTTAAAATACAAATTATTTAAATAAAATGAAATGATAAAAATATAATATAAAGTCAAAAACTCAACATCATTAGATGTAATTCATAGTAAATCTTGTATTCCTAATCAAAGATCAAACTCTACAGTTGGCATCATACTAGAGCCAAGGTCCATTGGGGTGCATTAGGCTAGTAGATTAGGATAGGAGAATTCAAAATTATCTATAATGCTACCTAATTTGTCACATAAGTACAAAATATTCATAATAGACCAAAAAATTTGTAAGGGGTCCTGAGGAATTGGGAATGGATTGTGGGAAGGTAGGTCCTTTTTAATTTTCATGCATATAGCCTTCATGGGATGATATTCATACTTAATTTGATAACCCAAGATTGTGTGGTTAGGATAAGTTCTTCAGGTTCCTTAATGTCAAAATTCATTTTGTTTTGACAAAATTAATTTTAGTATCCATAATTTGATAAAGAGATTCTCTACCTTTTTTTCTTAAATCTCCCCCACCATTCATTCCCCCTTTGAAAGACAAGTTCAATTCTAAATCCTTTTCCCCACTTATATATTCCCTCTTATCCATAGCTTACAACATGCAAGAACTAATTTCTTTTTGTTTTTAGAAAAAAATAGTATGTTTAAGTGACTATGGATTAATTTCTTTACACCATTGCTTTACATTTATAGAATTTCTTTGGTTTCATTTAAAACTTTCAAACATTCATTATCATTCCTTTTTTTGAAATTTTTTGTCTAATTATATTTTTCTATACCTTTTCCAATGTTGAGTGAGTTTTCATTGTTACCTATCACTCACTAATGTTGTCTTTACTTCATGCACTTTGTACATTGTTGCGTGAGTTTGGATTGTTAATTCTCACTCCTAAATGTTGTTTTACTTTTTTTTTCCATCTTTCTCTAAAATTTGGTTTGTTACTACTTTATACATTGATGTTGGACTTATCATACTAATTTTACTCATCTTTGGTTTGATTTTTTTTTCCACTTTTATTACCCAAAGAACACATTTTCATTGAGTTTTTTGGTCATTTAATAGCCTTGTATTTTTAGTTACCTAATTTAATCTAGCTTTAGCTTGGTTAATTTGGTTATAACTTAGCATTTATCACCCTAGATTACAAAATTTATAAGTATATCATGCCTACACATTTATATTATCTTTACTAAGTTTGTTTGATTTTACTCTTTAAGTTTTGTATCCTTAGGGTTTATATGCCCTCCATGATCAAAACTATGAACAAAATATACAACCATTCAACAATAAAGGTAAATTAAGGTACGCATATATTACTTGTTCATTCTAGTTATTACTTTATACTATAAATTATTTATATCAACATTATTTTTCACTATTTTCTTTTATAAAAGCACCATCCCATGTTACCACTATGTGACATGTGATGATATTCGATTGGGTTATATGTATACACATAATATTTTTAAATTTTATTAGTTACTAATTTTTTCTCTCTTATAGGAACCTATCAAGTCTAAATATCTCTAAGTTCACATCTAAAAAGGTGCATTGGGAAAGAGGTGGGTAGACCATTAGTGACTCATAATATTTTTATTCCCTATACCACCACTTAAAACCAACACAAGTCCCTCTGATATGTTTCCCTAATATTTGACACCTCCCTTACATGATCCTCCAAGTAATTCACCACCTCAAATATCCCCTACATAATCCAAAACTCTTTTTACCATCCTTTGAACATATTCAAAAATGATCAACCCTATTCTATGAATTGAGCATGTTACATAATTGAGCCACCCAAGGAAAACATGATTTAGTCCTAACTTATTTATTTTCCATATAACTAGGCCGATTGAGATGATTACATTGATTAAAATTTTGGAAGGGTTTAAGGTTAGATACAACTATATATACACATATTTCACCCCATTTCCAATAGAGACAATCATTTATTTTAACTTCTTTATGATCTTATCTTCCATCATTATACTTGAGGAGTCATTTCTTTGAGTTTCATACTTCTTTGGAGAATAATCTTGTCTTGTGGAAATGTCTTGGATGCATAAGATAAGTCTTATATACTAGATATGACCTATTTTTATGATATTTATGAACCAAAACAACCTCTATAAGATAATCATTAGTCAAGGGAGAGATTGAGCCTCAATGGGTTTAGTTGTCAAGGTAAGTATTCCTAACTCTTGCTCCTCTATTTTGGTAGATATAATTACATAAGTAATGGATAATGAATGTATTGTCTCTCATTTATTAATATTACCTCTAAATTGAATTGAGTATAGTTTTAATTTCCATGTTTATTGTTTACATTTATTATCCCCAATTTGTGCCACAAGATTTAGTGAACACTAGATTAAATTTACTTTAAATTATTACAAACCATAGGATATATCTAGGGTTATTATGTGGTATTACTCAAATAAAGGATTTATAGCCCTTTATAATGATATTTCATGGTAATATACCCCTTAATTAGGTCTATTAAATCCATATTGGTCATGACCCTGATTATCTAAATGTAACAACAAGAAGAATGTCTAGTTTGATTTATCTTCTCTGAGATAAGATTGATTCATAGATCAACTTCACTTTCTCTTATATATAAGGTCAACTAAGATAATTTTTTGACTTGGATTATTTTTTTGATAAAAAAGTACCTTAAAAAACTTAGGCATAGAATTCATGTCAATTGGATCTAAACCATCTAATTTTCTATGCAAATATCTTTTCCTTTGCACAATAACTCTAGTTGTGTACTGCTTAGTGAAGACTGATGTCTATACCATCATATATCCCAGTGACCCATTAAAATTATTAGGATAACCATTCAACCACTATATAATCCAATGGTATAACCAATTTATATACCCCACCAAAGAGTGGGGTTAAAACATTATAGGGAGATGAAACCCCATGTCAAAGTCTTCCTATGAAACCCATGAGGAGGGGATGAAATATTTCTCACAAGGAAATGTAATAAAAATAATTGGAATAACTAGGTTGTTTTTCAATAACCCAAGTCCTTATGAACAAGGGGAGATCATACAAGATATTTATTTGGGTTTGACTCAATAAAAATAAGTAAAACAATGTGTTTTTGGTCACCCAAGTTCCCTTAAGGGGATAAGGAGAGAGCATTAACACAAGGTTTTATGAAAAATAAATAAAGAAATGAAAATAAGTTAAAAAAAAAAAAATAAGAACATTAAGAAACTTGCTCTTAGAATCTTTATGCCTAATGTGTTTTTTTTTTTAAATTGCCTATTGAAATATGAATGAATCTTGTCCTTTGTTTGAAACTTTTAAATGACCAAAAAAAAACTTGTTTGCAAAAGTTTTATTAAACACCAAAAAAAATTTTATATGAAATTTGGTTTTTTATTAGTTGATAAAAACCTAAAACAACTTTTTAGAAATTTATTTAGGCCAAGATGATGAAAGCAACCTATAAAATTAATGTTAAAAAAAACTAAAAATAAATAAAATTAAAAGCAATGGTCATTATTTTAATTATAAATAATAAAATATATATTAGTTTCCAAATGAATTTGGAGAGGTTTTTATAGGAAAAAACCACATTCCCTTAAAATATTTTAGAAAAAAATATTTAATACATCAAAATTTGTCATCATTTTATGGGTTGTTTTTCAATAAAAAATTAGAAAACAAAAGTGGTAGTCACTAATTTGATGATAATTTCTAAAATATAAATAGTTTAAAAAAAGTATATGATTTTTATATGAAAAATTCACACATTCTTGAAAAATTTAATAAAACATTAATTAACACATCAAAATTTATGATCACTTTATAGGCTATTTTTTAGCAAAAATCAAAATAAGAATAAGAATAAGAAGAATTTTTGGGGTGTGAACTCATGAAGAGTTATCCCATTGAGCATCTCATGATGTATGCAATAGGAATCCAAGGGAAAATATTAATTAGTAACTTTTAATATAATCAAACATCCAAAAAAATTATTGAGACAAAGTATTAAAAATCCTAGATACTAGGGGCACCTTGATGATAACATGACAAAAGACAACACAACAAGTAGGATAAAATAGAAATCATTTTCACCTTCTTTTTAGATATGAATAACTTGTTGGTATGGTAGTTTTATTGCTTATTTTGTGTCCATATTTGATTATTTTTTGGCACTCTTTCTATGCAATAAGTACCTCCCCTTTGTCCACTATGGTTTTGGTCTTGGCATGTATTGGTCTATTTAATCTATCTCTCAACAATTCAACATTATAAGTTTAGATTAAGAAGCTTGTTGAATAATGTTCATGTATTAGGTATTTTTAGTTTTATATAAATGAATAGAATTATTTGTGACCCTCCATATTAAGATCAAGATGTGTAGCCACAAATCAATCTAATTGTTACCATTTATCTTAAGATCAAGATCAATGGATGAAAATAAGAGGGACATGTAAGAGACATAAGTCAATAATGATTATGTCTCCCACCCAATTCCAAGTAGATTGAAAACCTATCATGATATCACATTTTTAATATATTTTTGTTGAATTTAGGAATTTATAAAAATACATATTCTCCATTATCCACTTGGCCACTTGTCATGAGAGTTGAGGAATAAATTCAATTAGTGAATCTAAAAAATAGGAAATTCCAAAAGATATATATTTTACACTAGAATAATACTAGGATAATTAAACAAGTTTAATTAAATTAATGAAAATTTAATTGACTTTTAACTGTTAAAGAACCATTTTACATAATTAATCCTATGACATGTCTTGCATATCATAATTTAACTCAGGATGAATTAAGTGAAGATGATAAATGTATGTGCATTACCCCAATTAGGGATGTGAAAATATGTTTTAAAATATGCATGCTAAGTGAATAGAATAATTTGGGTATTTAAATGATTTCTAGACTTAGTTTTCATTATTTTTTATAAATCAGTCTAAAATATGCTTAGACACAGAAGTGTCCAAAAAGGAGTGTTTACACTAAGTCTTTGAGAAAGTATTTAAGTAGGAATAGAAGTTGAAATCATTTGATAATTTCATAAAAAAATTAAAAAATAAGTTTGGACACTTAAAAAAAATTTGAATAAAAATAATTAGAAATAGAATAGGAATTCCAAAAATAGATTCAATAGTCAAAATGTCAGGTTTAATAGTGCTTGAAGAAATAGCAAACCTCAATATAATTTTAGAAAAGAATTCAAGGGAAGTAATCAATATGAGAAGGGACCACCTAGAATATTATTTACATGTGGATGAGACCATTATGATAAGGACCATCTTCAATGTAATATAGATGGAAAGAATAAAAACTCATCTACCTATACATCATAGTAGGGAACCTTCCAGTAGTGAATCCACATAGCAGTTGCCAATTTTAAAGTTAATTTTCAAGTTTATCCCATTGAATTATTAAGTACCTTGTTCAATCATCCTTTTTATATTTTTATTGATATTCGATCCATTAGATGTTTTATCTCCCCTATAATTTAGAATAAATTATCTAGGAAATTTGGGTTTATGACAAATGCTTGGTTAGTTGAATATGAGAATGAATCTAAGGTCAAGGTAGAAAACTGTCTTGTAGAGGTCAAGGTAAAATTTACATAATTCAATATGGTTTTTGATCTTTATGCATCATCACAAGGATCATATGATGTGATCCTAGGAGTGAATTATCTCTCTAGGCACAAAGCTAAGGTGGATTACATTCTTAACAAATTTAAATGTTTAGATGATTTGGGAAATCAAACCCAAATTCAAGGATAAAATAAAGAGTTAAAGCTAAGAAAAGTTACATCTAGTTAATTAACAAATGAACAATGAAATAGATTCTAATTTTTCTTGGTCAAATTAGATGAAATCAAATAAATTGAGGATCCCTCTATTGAATATACCCCTTTATGTAACAATTTTAGGATGTTTTTTCTAGTGGATTTGCCATGCTTACCTCAATAAAAGGAATTGAAATTCACTATTGATATCATTCCAATATCATAACCTTAATCTAAAGATCCATATAAAATGATAAAAACTTAATTGGTCAAGTTAAATTCCCAAATTTAGGAGATGTTGGCCAAAGGTTTGATTTTTTCAAGTGTTTCACCATCAGGTACACCTAAAATGTTTATAAATAAAAGGAAGGAACCCTTCACCTATGCATATATTACAAGATGTTAAACATGGAAAATATTAATAGCAAGTATCCTTTACCCTTCATTGATAATCATTTAAATCAACTAAGTGGTTCAATAGTATTTTCTAAGGTTGAACTTTGACCTAGTTATCATTAGTTAAGGATAAAGGAGGAAGACATTCTAAAAATAGCTCTCAATACTAGGTATGGGAAATATGAGTTCACAATGTTTCCTTTTTGACTAATAAATACACCTATAAAATTCATGAATCTAATGAATAATGTGTTTATGGATTACCTTGATCAATTTATGATAGGTTTTATTGATGATATCCTCATTTACTCAAAAAGTGAAGAGAAACATATTGAGCATTTGTGAATGGTTTTGTAATGATTGTGAAAGAATAAAATCTTTATGAAATTACCCAAGTGTGCCTTATTTCAAAGGACAACATAATATTTGTGTTATGTCATATCCATAGAAGAAATCTTAGTTGATCCAACTAATATTAGAGCCATCATGGAATGGGTAACACCTAGTAATGTTCATGAGGTGTGTAGCTTTATGGGTTTGGTAGGACACTACAAAAAAAATTATGCCAAATTTATCTAAGATAGTAAACCTGATCACCTCTCTTTAATGGAAATAATAATGTTTCTTTTAGTTTAATAAATGTGAAGGAGTCTTCTAAATTTTGAAAATGTGGCTTAATTTAACACTAGTGTTATGGATTCTAGATCTAAGTGGATATTTTGTAGTAATAATTGATGCTTCAAGAGATGGTTTAGGAGGATTTATTATGTAGTGTGTAGGATGAGTTATTATGCAATATGGTTTAGTTTTAGAATATAAATAAAGGATATTGAAGCCATACGAGGAAAATTATTTCCCACATGACTTGGATTTTGTTTTCATAATGCATGCGTTTATAGGTATGGAGACATTATTTATTAGTAAAACCTTTCATGATCAAAAATAATAATTTTTAACTCAACTACATATTTACCCAACTTAACCTTAATGTTTACCAAAGATGATGGTTATAATTCTTATAATACTATGATTTTGACATTAGATACATTAAGGTTAAATAAAATATAGTTTTAAATTCCCTTAGTTGTATAAGTTACATTACAACTTTAGATACTATTAGGAACACCTTCTGAGACTAGTTAGTACATTACAATTATCCATATTTAGGACATCATGTTGTGAGAAAGATCCTAACTGAGCTAAAACTTTTGTATTTATGGAAAGGAATCAAGAAATATGCAACAAATTTTGTGTCTAGATGTTAGAAATGTTAGCAAGTCAAGGTTGAACATGTGGATCTAGCTGTGTTATTATACCACATTTTATACCAAAATGGAAATGGAATACCATTAACATGGATTATGTCAAAGGATTTCCTATGTAAATGAATCATAAATATATGATATTGGTGGTTGTCAATAAACTCACTAGAGTAAGACACTTCATCCCATGTAATTTGAAATAAGATGCACTAAATTTTGCTAAAATATTTTTCAAGGAGGTGTATGGATTTAATGGATTTATATAAAATATCATTTTAGATAGAGACTTGAGGATGACCTCAAGGTTATAAAAAACTCTTAATACAACCTTGGGTACTTAGTTTAACTTTAGTACAACTTACCCATCCATAAATAGATGGATAAATAGAGAGAGTGTATTAGATCCTAGAGGATATTTTGAGGATTTATTGCATGGATCATCAATATAAATGGGAATAATACCTACCTTGGCTGAGTTTTCTTATAAAAAATCATTCCAATCAACATTGAAGATGGTTCCTTTGAAATGTTGTATAGTAGGAGGTATAGAACACCAATCAATTAGGATAAACTAAAAGATAAGCTAGACTTTGGACATGATTACTTGTTGAAATGGAAGAGTAGGTTAAGATAATAATGCAAAGATTGGCTAAAGCCAATGACAGTCTAAAAATCTATGTTGATTTGAAAAGGACAACTAGGAAATTCTTAATTGGAGATAAGTTTTTCATGTAAGTTAAGCCTAAAAAGAGTGCCATAAAGTTTGATAAATTAGAAAAATTATCACCAAGATATGTAGGACCATTTGATGTCATAGAAGTGATTAATATTGTAGCGTATAAACTTGCTTTGACACCAAATTTATCATGAATGTATAATTTTTGCATGTATCTTATCTTAAGAAATATATAGTTGATCCTTCACATGTTTTGGATTGAAATGCATTAGAGGTTTTGGATCTAGGGGTGGTCCTAGTAGAACTAATTAGAATAATTGATACTCATAATATTAGCTTGTGTAATAGATAATTATCATAATTAAAGGTCTAGTGGAATCAATATTATGAATATGGTGCCACATGGGATGATTATGAGGAATTATATAAGTTATTTCCTCATCTATTTGAATAATTTTCTATTGAACATTATTATTTAATTTCATAAATATTATTTGAAATAAAAATTCATCAAGATGATTACCTATTTTTGGGGGTAAGGATGTTACATCCAAATACACTCTTCAAATATTTCATTGGTATTAGAAAAGAAAGTAAAATCAATTATTATTATTTTTTGAATTTGATGATACATCTAGATATTTATGTTGTATAGTTTGATAATTGTATTATTTTATTTCATGGTTGGTTATGATTAGAGGAAATTATCATGTGTATCTAGATGTATTATATTATTATGTAGTATAATATTATATGGATATGATTTCATTTTTATATTTGATTTGTATTATAACATTTCATTGATGTGTATATATTATGAGTATCTTATGATTTTTTTCAATCTCAGACAAACTACCATTTTGTTTGGTTGAGGTGTTTACCTCAAGATCAGGGATGTGTTGAGGAATAAAATATATCTATAAAAATTTCTCTAGATATGAAGAAAATAAATCCACCAAAGTTTTATGGTATAGTGTTGGGTGGTAAAGTTGAATCCTAGCTTACAGATATGGAAAAATATTTTGAGATTCAAAATTATTCCAAGATAAAATAGGATATTTGGGAGCTTACGAACTATCTAAGAAAGAAAAAACATGGTGGTATAATAAAAAGTTATAGATGGGCCTCAACTCTAACACCACCACTTTGGATAAGTTTTTAACTTTGTTTAGAGATTGATGGCTACCCCAGTTTTACTTTTATTAAAATTTAACATATTTCTAAAATAGAAAAAAAGGATATTTGATAGTAAATAATCAATAAGAATAATTCATAAAGTTATTGAATTATGTACAACAATAACTATAGGATGAACATTTTTTAGATGATAAAATTCACCATGGGTTTCAAACCACAAATTGGATATAAAGTGGAAGCTCATGGGCCATCCATTAGGGACCAAATCTTTGAGAAAGTATTTAAGTAGAAATATAAAGTTAAATTCACTTGTTGAGGTTAGATAAAAAATTAAAAATAATTATATAATCTCAAAAACAAGTTTCAAGAAAAATAATTAGAAATGGTATGGGAATTCAAAAAATAGATTCAATAGTTAGATGTGGGGTTCATTAATGCTTCAAGAAATAATAAACCTAGAAATAGTTTTAGATAAGGATTTAAGGGAAGAAATCAATATGAGATGAAGGGATCACCTAATAGATGATTTACATGTGGAAAATACCATTATGATAAGGACTATCCTCAATGAAAGAAACATCGTAAGAATATAAATTCATCTACCTATGCATCATAGTAGGGAACCTTCTAACAATGAATCCATGTAGAGGTTGACAATTTTCAAGTTATATTTCAAGTTTATCTCATTAAAGTGTCATGTACCATGTTTGGGCATCCTATTTCCATTTTGATAGATACAAGAGACATTAAATGTTTAATCTCTCTTATGTTGGACAAAACTTGTTTATCCATCACATACCTAGAAAGGAATCCCATAGAAACCACTATAAACCCAAAGGATGTTCTCAAAACCAAAATGTTATTGAAAAAAAGTATATATGATTTTAACAACTAACAATAACATCTAGAAATCTAAGATATAATCTACTCTAGAACAATAATATCATCCATCACTAGTATTATCAATATAAAAAAACTATATCCCATTCAATAGGATTGAAAACATTGTCTTGATCATATGCATGACACTTTACAAGATCAACATTCTACATATATCCAATATATTTATTAAATAAAAATAGAACTAAAGTGAAGTAGTCCTATGATCTTAATTATTATAAATATGATCTTTTTGACATTCGTGAACATAGACAACATACATTTCTTGTGTTGGTTTCTCATTTAGAGTAGACTACCTCCCTTTCCAATATAGAGTTTAACATTGGTGATCGCCATAAGGTAGGGTTACATTTGATTTCCAAAGTATAATTCACATCGAATAACCTTGGTTTGAATCATAATGTTTAAACTAATTTTATAAAACTACATGACACTATCATCATCCACCCAATTGGTTGTCCACACACCATTTAGTGCACCAAAAAACTTTAATTTCCTATCACACTATTTTCTTGAATCCTATTACTATGGATATTTTGATATGGGTTCAAATTTTTAATAGCAATACCATTGTTAGTTTTGGTTTAGTAGAAAGAATGATAAACAATGATATTTTCACACAAAACATTAAATGATGGGAAATAATAATAAATGGAGAAGAAGACTAAACAAACACAAAAAGAGACCATAAATGATAAATATTTATTTGGTAATGGCTTGAACTGATTATTTCATATACAATCACTTATATAAGAATGTCATTCATTTTTGACTCTTCCTATTGCATTACTATTTGACTCCTTTTTGACACCTAACATATTTATTTTCTCATTTTTATTATAAATAACGGTAAATAATACTAAATATTATTTCCATTTACACTTGCTAACAATCACCCTAACTTAAAAGTTGTCTCATCTCGAGACACACAAAGGCCCTAACAATTCAAGTTTTTATTAATTTGATCCATTAAAAATGAATTTAAGAAATTAAAATACTCTTACTCCTACTCTCCCTGGCCTCTCCTGTTAGATATTTATGAATATCTCCTCTACCTACTCTAAAAAATTCAAATACATCGATAAATTTATAAAAAATATAAACACTCTCTTTATTTATACCTATTACAATTATTATTTTCCTTAAAAGGGTATGAATAATCATAACCATAATTAAATACTCTTAATAAAATAATTATGTAGAGAGGGTCGATCCAAGGCCATTAAGATATTCAACATATGTAGATGTACATAAGGGGTTACATTCAACATTAGAAAATTACCATTTTTACACAAAGGTAACCATTTTCAACAAAATTATTGTAACCTTCCACCCTTAGTTAGATTTCACTAGATCACATTTTGCATATGCATAAAAGGCATAGTTTAGACCACCAAAATATTCAAACCTTTTTCTTTCCTTTCCAAAAGACTGTCACATCCCAAGAACTAGGCTTCAGATGCATTTTTCCAATTGTATAAACTTTAACACTCAATTTTACATATGAAAAGAATTAAACTCAGAGAGGATTGATGATCTGTTAAGATATAAAATTATACTATTTGAAACTCTAGTCAAGATGAAACATGGTAAAACCCCATGATTCTTCAATAAATCTATTGGCACTTATAGCCATTTATTTTAAAGTTTAGACAATGGTACAATAATCATGGAACCTATTTGGATGAAATATGTTGAGATGGTTTCCAAGGTAGAACAATGTAGAAAGATGGATAGAAGAGATAATTATGAACTTTATATAGGAATAAGCACAAAGAGTTGCAAAAACTATAGAGGAGATTATCCCAAAGCACCTCTATGGTGAAATTTATGAAATTTTTTGTTGTAAATTACCTAGATTATTAGATGCATGGATAACTAGATTAGAATATTATTGATTTAATTTGAGAATAAAATTTATAGTATAGACTGAAGAAAACTATAAATACTACAGAACCTTGATACTTATTGGTATCGAGAAGTAGAGTAATAGATGAAGACTATGATCAATGGTTATATCATAGAATTCAAAATACAAGGATACGTAGTTTTTGAGACTCCACAAGATCAATTTATCTAAAGAATCAAAGGGAATTTTTTTGACTAACTTTGATATTCAAGATCTTAGTTGTGGAAAATTCCATGGTGCCTACTCTAGCTAATATTGATTAGTTGCTTTAGGTACCATGGAGGTCCATGAGAGAGAAAGTGGATGATGAAGAGATGAGTAAAATGAACTTGAACCTGATCCCAAAAAATGGAAGGTGAAAATAATTAGAGATAGAATAAAATTTTGGGACTCTAAAGGGAACTACAACATCAAATAAGGTGGAATAAGACAAATGACCCCAAAGTAACCCTGAGTAAGATTAGGAGTAGAGAATAAATTATTGGAGATGAATAGAAACAAGGAAAAGATGCTAGAAAGAGAGGTTGTTAAGAAAATATGTGGAAATTGATAAAATAGAAGGGTATATAGAATATGATAAAGGGTCTGATGAGAAAGGGGATGATAGGAAAAATGATGTTGAAGAAGATTAGTTAAGAACTAGAGGTAGAACACATTTAAGGGAGAGGTTTTAGCTCGAACTGGGAAGGAAAGTTCTTAGTAAAAAATTAAAATTAGAGGCAGTAGTATTACAGGTTCATGTTTTAAAAAAGAAGTTATAAATAAACACCATTCCTTTCAAGGGTATGCATCCCCTAAGCCCAATTTATTTATAAAATGTTGAAAAATTATAGAGAGATAAGCTAATTCAAGTTGGCTGGATTCCTTTATCGACAAGTTTGGAAGGCTTAATGTAGAAAACAAGTGGGAATTAGAAAGAAATAAGTTACATGAAGAAATATTTATTTTTACTCTTGAAAAGAGTAGTGAAAATTAGTCTATAGTCATAATAAACACTATGTAGTCACTTAAAAACACAATAATTAATGCCTAGATAGTTTCCAATATTCAAACACCTATAGTAACAACTACTTTCCTACCAAATATTACACTTCATGCAGGTATGTGTGTAGATTTAATTCCATAATATTGATATTTTGACCCTTAAAAATGCTTGATAACTTGTGAAATTAAATAGGTCATAAAATGGGTAACATCAGATGATGTGAATAAATGCAAACTCGTAGGGGCTTTGGGAGGACATGTTTTGGAGTTTATTTTCAAAATTAATGTAAATTCCCTTGATTTCACATAAGTTAGAGATTTTATAGTATCATAATTTAAGGTAAAAAATATTCCATACAAGTTATTCAAGACCTAAGTAAATTTAGTAAAAATCAAGAGAAATGGTTGGATAATATGATCATCGGTTCTCTCATGTGATGAAGAAAATAAATTTTATTTTATAAGATAAATATATGGTTTTTAGTAAATATAAGGATTAAACCAATATTAAGGATCACTATTGTGTAAAATTCATTCTCAATCAAGGTTGATGATTAGTCTATTGCCATAAGAGTGGAATAGATAGAGGATTATGCAAATCTTCTTTTAGCACGATCAAAAGTAGAATCAAAGTTAGATGTTTTTATGAGGAGGATGGAAGAGATGTATGAAAATGATAATCCTAAATTAGGTTTATGTTGCATAGGTTATGGCCATAAGGGACATCATAATAATTATTATCTAATAATTAAAATTAAATTTTATGAAATCTATAGAGTAGTTAGAAATCCTATGTCCAAGTGCCATCTTCTCTATAAATATATCCAAAAGTCACATATCATGTATTTTAATTTTTGTAAATATACAAATCATGATGAGACAAGATTCCAAGGATTTCAGGATTTAAATCAAGTTATAATGAATAATGTATTCATAGTTGTGACTTAAAAAATATCCACTACAAAGTAAGCAATTTCAAGACTAGATGTAGAGATGACAAATATGAATTAAGGTATTCTAGGATGGGTTACTTCATCACCATAATACCAGATGCCTTCATCATTGTAGTACTATACATAGGGCCTAACAATCTAGAATAATACATCATATACCTCATATTAATATTCTAGTTAATATGCACAACCTTGGAATAACACAAATATTTATAAATAATAGGTAAATTGGACTCCAAGTTCCCCTCAACATTAGTATGGGGGATATAATTCTAAAATGATTCATAAAGGAAGATATATTAGACAAAAATACCAAGGGTGGGGATATAAAAAGAATAGAGAAGGATACAGAGGGTTATATAGGGGAGGATATCATGGTGGCTATCAGGGAGGTCATAATAATGATAATTAGCAAATTCAACATCCCATGTAAATGTGGAGCATACAAATATTATACAAAGAATTATCCCATAAATCCCTAGAGACAAATCTACTATATATATTGTAGTGTCAAAGATTAACATCAAATGGAAGATTTCCCTATTATAGATAAACAAATAAAGGAGAATATAGTGTGTAATGTAAACATGATTAATGCATAGCCAAAATAAAATGCATTTGTGAAAGCCATCACAAGGAAATAAAGAGCTAAATAAGTCCTACCTCCTTTAGAAATACCTTAGGATCATGGTATTATAAAAGTTCAATGGGATAAGTATCATGATCCTATAATAGAAAATAATTTAATGTATCTAGATGCACATGTATTAAAGGAAATACAATAGAAACCAATTTTGAAGATGATAACACTGTTATTGAAGCTCAAATATATGGGAAAATTGTTAGGATAATGCAATAAGAAGTAATTTTGACCACTTTTATGGATCTAATGAAACTAATCAATACACTACATAATGAATATATATCCAATAATATCACTAACCTCTTACACAATCTCTTAGAGTGTGCATAGTGAGGATAAACAAGGATAAATAAAGTACTTTGGTATGTCAAACCAAGAAACCTTGGGATGTGGATTTGCAACTAGATATTGATTTGTCTAGATATGAAATACCAAATATAGTATTTAACTTTGGGACCAAAATCAATATGATTCCCCTCTCAACATGGGAAGCCATTGGTCAACTAATTATGAGCTACATTCTAGTAACAATGAGCTTAGTGGATTTTGGTATAGTCAAAACTGTTAGTCAGATAGAAGATGTTAAAATTAAAGTGGTTGAGATTATCTTGTGAGGGTGATTTGAGGTCATCAACATGAAGGAAATAGAGACCCATTACCCACCTTAATTGGTAATAAATGGGCCTATGATGGCTAAATGACTATTAAAACTATGTGCAATCAATTAGAAGTACATCAAAAAGATAAAATAATAGTCATACCTTTAAATAAATCTAAATAAAATTCATATATCATTCCTAAATAACTAGAGTGTCCTAATATTTATGGGGATAATAGTTGGTTTAAAGTGGGGTTAAATGAAATACACAATGGAGTGTGAACTATATAATGTCAAAAGTGGAAACCCAATACTACACAACAAGAATAACCACTGGTATTCAAACATGTTATAACAAAGACTCCAATTAGGCAAGTTCACATTGAATAATGTGTTTCTACTTTAGTGCAGTTAATAATAATATCTTATGTAAATTTTTTGTATAATAATAGTTTAATTATGATGGACTATATTGAACCAACCTTAGAAGGAATTCTACCTTGTGATTTTACATCATCCATAAGTCATGACTCAAATGCATACATCTTGAATTGGTCTTGTAAAAATCATGATTTTTGACATCTATGCATGATTTTCATATTATAATGTTTAATACCTTAATATTTTTTGATAGAGGATCTTAATCCATTCATATTGATGGTTAAAAACTATATACTAGAGGTGGAATAGAGATTCAATGCACTCAGCTATGTACTAAAAAGAATTGTTGTGACATGGTGGGATATAAATAGAAACATATAAATGTATTAGGAGGATGCGTATGAAATATTTCATGTAAGGTTTTAAATACCAACTAGTGTTAAATCAAAATTGCATTTACTTCAAGAAGGTCAATGTATTGAACTAAACATCCACCAGTGTGTAGATATATAGACTACACAAAGAGAATAGCCATGATCATGGGCACATATATTCATTCATACCCTTGCACCTATTCTAAAATATTTGTATATGCATCGAGAGCATATAAGGTAAACAAACATTGGGTACAAATTCAATAGGATTTCATTCAAACTTTTATTTTTGAAGATGATAATCCACTAGTACATAATGCCTTACATAAAATTAAAAAAACTCTATCATGGACATGAAAAATATTTATTAAAAAAAATCAATCATCCTCTCAATAGGAAGTTACATAGGACTTTGATCTCACATTGCATAATTACAAAGATAAAAAAATAAATAATGACTCTAGGTTCAACCATGTAATAGAATAAATAATGATCCAATAAAATCTAGTGTCAATAATAGTGATGGAGATATCTATTTAGAAGGGTTATTTCAGCCATAGTGTGAAGAAGATCTCAAACTAGTGAAAAACACAAAGAAAATAGAAGAGGAGAAAGTGAATAGTATTTACATTATACAACATGAATGAAAATGCATTTTTCAAGATACTATGCCTAGTGGATTAGGCAAGATATATTAGGAACCATTGTAAAAGATTCAAATAAATATTGGGATATAATTGGCCCCTAAGGTTGAAATAGTGGGAGATTACTTGGGACAAGAGCATATCTCTAAGGCCCTTAGATATTAATATATATTTAAGATGTGCTTCCAAGATCATTCTCAGAGGTAAAATGCATAAATACATCTCTTAGATAAATGCATATAGAATTAAAATAATCTGTGTACCCTATTAAAATATAACCTTATAGGATAAATCCTAATATAAATACCAAAGTAAAGGCTAAATTGGATCAAATTCAAGAAGCTATAATTATTTATCTAGTTGAAAAGGCAGAGTGGATGAGTTTCATGGTTTTGAAACATTAAAAAATAGGAAAAATATGGGTGTGTATGGATTATAATCACTTAATGATGCATGTGCTAATGATAATTTTACTATTCTTTTTACATATTAATTAATTGAATATATGTCTAGGAATGAGGTATAGTCCTTTATGAATGATTTCAGTGGATATCACTAGATTTTTATTTCTAAGGAGGATTAGGCTAAAACCACCTTTTCTATTGAATGGGAATCATTTGCATACAAGGTAATGCCACTTGGTTTTAAAAATGCACCTATAATATTTAATAGAGTTGTGATAAATTAATTTAAAGACTTCATTCATTATTTAATATAAGTCTATCTAGATGATTGGTCAATCTTCTCTCTCTTTAAAGAGAACATGTCAGAACTAATATTGATGCTAGAGCGATGTCAAGATTCGTACATTGCCTTAAATATAAATAAGTGTCTATTTTTCACACCTTTTGGTGTCTTATTGGGCCATATTATGTGTAATGATAGATTTTTAGTTGACCTAGATAAATTAATGTTATACTAGGAATTCCACCTCCTACCAACTCAACTGAAGTGCACAATTTTCTTGGTCATACTAGATATTATATAAAGTTTATAAAAGGGTATGAAACTATATATACATCCATGGATAATCTATTATGAAAGTATACCAAATTTTAATGGACACCAACATGTCAAAAATCATTTATTGAGTTAAATTAGAGGTTGGTAACAATACCCATCTTAGTATTTCATGGCTATAAGAAGCTATTTCATGTACATGTGGATGCTTCTGGCACTATAGTAGGAATTATCTTAGGATAACCAAGTGAAGCAAGGTTGTAACATATGATACATTTTTCTATAATGAAACTATAAATTGTATAAAATAACTACAATACCATGGAGAGAGAAGTACTATCCATGGTGTTTTCATTGAAAAAGTTTAGACTTTACTTATTGTCTACTCCTTTTGAGTTATTCATGGATCACTTAGCATTGTGATACCTAGTTATTAAACTAATGCTAGGAGGACGTGTAGTGGATGATGATCTTTCAATAATTTCAATTGTAGATTAATGTTAAATTAGGATATGAAAATGTGGGATCAAATCATCTTAGCCAAATTCACAATGGAGAGGAACTCAAAGATGAACCCCTTGATGCACATTTATTTAGAACTTTTTTAGTTCTTGATAGCACGGAGGACATTGAAAATTTCTTGGAAAAATGTAATTTTCCTATATATTACATAGACAAGGATAAGAAATATATGGTTATCCGAGGCATACCATATATCCCCATTAATGGATTCTTGTATAATCTTGGAAAAGATGATGTATTATGCAGGGTATCTCTAGAGCATGAGAGACCACAAATTATTCAATAGCATCATGAAGGTATTGTTAGAGGTCACTTTATATGAAAATCCACTAAAAGGAAAACACTTTAGAGTGTTCTATGGTGGTTTACACTATTTCAATATGTGTACAAAGTTTCTAAACACAATGATATCTGTCAAATAATGGGCAAGCCCAACCAACGAGATGAAATTCCCTTTGTACATATGCTTACAAAAAACATTTTGAGAAATGGGTAATTGGCTTTTTTGGTCCTATAAATCCCCTAGGTAAACACAATCATTCTAGATATATTATCACTATGACTGATTATTTCACAAAATGGGTAGAAGATGTTGTCACTCCAAGCTATGGTGCAAAGGATGCTACCATGTTTTTATATGTAAACATTATTACGAGGTTTGGATGTCCAAGGAAGTTGGTAAGTGATAGAGGAACACAATTTATCAATAATAATATCAAGAATCTCACTAAAGAGTTCATGATATCACACCATAAAAGTATGGCTAACCATCCAATAAAGTTTTGGAAAAGATGATAACAATTTTTTTTAATGTTTAGAGAGATGATTGAGAGGGTTGAATTCTTATAATTATATGGGCCTATAAAACACATTATAAAGGAGATATCAAGTTCACTCCATTTCAATTGGTATATGGCCTTAAGTTAGTAATGCCTATGGAATATATTGTGCCTTCTCTATGCATTATGATGATCATGAAAATAGGATATATAGATTCATTAAGGTAAGGAATAATGGATTCCACCATGATGGAATAAAATAGACTAAGATCATATTGTATGAAATATATTAATAAACAAAGTCAAAAAGCATGGCATGATTGAAACTTACAATCTAAGTAGTTTCACCTGGACCAAAAAATATTAATTTAGGAGAGCATATTTGGAGAATTACCTAGAAAGTTATGCATAAGATGGAAATGACCTACCTCATTCATGAAGTATCACCATATGGTACCATAACACTAAAAGATTTGTAGTGAACCATATTACCAGGATGAATAAATGGTTGTAGGCTTAATCCTTATCATTTTTAATCTCTATTGCTTTTCTAAAAAAATTGAATGGGTGATGAGTAACACCATGTGGTTAGGATTTAATTTAATTTTGTTTATTTTATATTTTATTTTCTTAGGTTATAATGTTTTTATAGTGTGTTCATTTCTCCAAAACACATCATAACCACTTGAAACTAGTGATCACATTCTAGAGACAACTCATTTAAGATAGATGGTTGTAATTACATTGAGCATTGTAATTAATTTTGGGAAGGTTGGAAAAAGACAAGTGTGGTGAGTGGAAGGCCATTGTGTAAGTCAGACCATTAATGATCTAGCACTTAAAAATATTTCTTAAATTTTGAATTAGATTTGTTAATAAATGGACAAGTGGATACATAAAGAAAATTCATTAACCAAGAGGACAACTACTCACCTATAATAACTACCAAAGACTTAAATTAAATATTCAAGGCAGTAAACATCCTATTAAAAGTGATTTATAGAAATTAATATTAATAAAAAGGTAACATTCATGCACACACATTAAATTTATTCAAAGGAGGTGGTGACATGAAATTAGGTGCCAAATAACTATAAAATAGTAGAATATGGACAATGATCAAACATTACAACCTTGATTTAATAAGAGACTTATACAATCAACTTTTTAAATATCTAATCATGATCAAATTCCAAACTAGAGTGAAATTACTTAGATTAATCATTCAACCCATACTATTCATAAAGCCATGGATAGAGGTCATCCATTTATTCCACTATCAAATTCCCAAAAAGAGGAAATGGAAATTTGTCTAGGTCTATGATAGACATAATACAATGATCTAGAATGAGTAGATTCCATAGACATAGTATAAACTACTCTTTTTTCCTAAAATGATTAAGGAGTAGCACAAGTAAGAACCCTAAGACTACAAAATCAATTACGAAGATCTAACACCAAATGGTTACTAAAGCTACATAAGTTTGGGTATTTAGATGGATTTATGATGACATTGATGAGCTGATATAATCAGGGAGATATCAATTTATCTCAAGATGTTACAATCTATATCTTTGTGTATACTATGGCATGAGCAACTAGTCTACCTAATTTTGGAAAATATCTCTTGCCTTATAAGTCTAAAACACTACCAATCCACTCAAATATCAAATAAAAATACACCATTGGGGTAGGGTGAGGAATTATTATTGATTCGATTATGGATGCTTTAATATGTATCATGGTGAAATGTATACCAAAAGATTTTGGCAAACCACTAATCAATCAAAACAAGTAACAAGAGGCATCATTGACATTTCTTATCACATGATGAAGCTATAGGAAGATTTTAACCAACCTCACATTTTGGTAACCAAGTTTATCATGAATATCAAAAAAGTATTTGTGAATAGCACATAGACCTTTCAATACCAATTTTTAGTCATGTTATTATGTTTCACACAATGAAAGTCTCCACTAGGGATAGTAAATGTAACTCTAACTTTTTGTCCTAGTAATGCCTTTAAAAGTATTACATGGAATAAAACAAGAAAATATTATGAAAAATTGGTGAATTTCAATGCATGGTGGTTGGAAGTCTTAGCCTTGATTTGATCACACCCTAATATTTCATAATACGTAATGTAGTATCTAGGATAACATGCTTCAGTTACTAAACTGCACAATGGCATACAAATTAAGGTTCATGAATTGGCTACCATATTTATCACTCCAATTCTTGGTTAAATCAAAGGTTGAATTATACCTCCAAAAGTCCATAGCTACAAGGTTGACTCTTCTATTTTAAGTCATCCCTTGATAAGCATAATAACCAAACGTAGAGTAAGTACCTTAACAAAATTTCACACAGCCATATGACTAACCAACATAACCAACATAGCTGCAAGCTACAACATACCAAGATAATTGAAAGATGAAAACACCTATGTGAATAGAATCACATCCTCTACTCAAGAAAAAAAATTGGTAAATGATGTCATGGTTTTATCATCCCATGGTTTTATGAATCATGATTGAGTGCAACCTAGATGAGATGGGGGTATAAAAATGGGAAGTGATCCAAACAATGTTGGAAGACATTATAATAAAGGTGTATGATGTAGAGGAGAATGAGTTTGTATTTTATAAAGTAGTGCACACTTTCCAAGTGAGAAATTGGGTAAGACAAGACCTTTGGGTTGATATTACTCAACCACCTCATTCTATCATTATTGATACTATAGGAAAATAAGAAGTTTAACATAAGTTGGAGGCCAAAATATTTACAACATAACTAGCTATGGGGTCATCCATTATACACACATTAAATTTATCTATAGAAGATAGTCGTACTCGAACCTTATTCTGATGACCAAGCACACATACATCTACTAATATATCACAAATAGTGTAAGAAATGATAGTCTCTTTTGGAAAACCTATAGAATAAAGTAGTGTGTAATAGTCCTAGGTAGCTCAATAAAAAATTCATCCCCAAGGTAAGAAGAAACAAAATTAGACCCTTAAGCCTCTAGAAAAATCTTGGAAAAATAAGTTGGTATAAAAAGGTAAAATGGTTGAAGCATAATCACCTGAATCTACTGACTCCAACAAAGATCCCAAAGGGGATGATGAACCCATGGATATAGTTTTGACTAATTAAAGGAAAAATAAACTATGTAGGGTACCCTTAAACCTAAGGATATGAAAGAGGAATAAAGGACTAAGAAAACATAAGAACAAGTAATAGTACCATAAGAAGTACAATGAAAAGCTGCATAGATTCAACAATAGAAGAAGAAAGATATAAATGTTGAGAAATAAATAAAATATAAGGAAGAAAAGGCTACGTAGAAGTAAGCCAATGAAGTGGAAGCTATTAGAAGGAAATTTAAGGAAGTAGAGGCTGAATAAAAGGAAGTCAAAGAAGTTGTATCCATAAAAAAAAATCTAAAGAAGTAAAATACATGCACAAGTAGGTTGAAAAAGTAGAGATAAATAATAAATAGAAAGAGGAAACACAATGGTGACAACAAGAGTCACATGTTATGTATGAAAAATAGAAGGATTAAGAAGATCAAGATAAGGCTGAAGGTAAAGCCAAAGCTAAGACTGAGGTAGATGCTAAATCTAAATCCAAGGATGATGCTCAATATAAGTCCAAAGAGGAAGCTAAAATGAAAGCTAAAGCTGAAACCAAGGCCAAGGTAGATGGAAAAACCTAGGCCAAGGATCTCGAAGATGTACAATCACAAGCATAATTAGCAATCATAACTCACACTAAGTACACCAAAGAAGCAACATAGATCTCTAGCCAATGGCTAGGGGATGTCCATGCTACATCAACATGGTAGACTACCTTTTTTTTTCCATTATCTTAATTCACACATACTCCTATGACATTTGTGACCACATCCATGTCACTTTCAACCCTTGTGATAAATATATCATTAGACATGACCTAGATGCCACTCTCTAAATATATTGGATTATTTGGCTTTTAGGAATCCATTATGTATAAGGCCTTAGATTTGAATCAAGAAGTATTGAGGCTATGGGAAAAAGTATAAAGAAGAATACAATCTATAAAATGTGTGGAAATTGAACAATAACCTTATCCCACATTAGCGACATAGGTACTAGGTGATCAAGTCATGTTACAAGATAAATAATTCACTACTCTTTTGATATAAATCATAAACAGTTAGGGATTTTCACAAAAAAATTGACATTACACACACAGGGATAATCTCTCATGATGAAAATAGAGGCCATGTATCAAATATTTAATGAGTATAAATAGATACTAGACACTATTGTGAATTAGGCCCCGTAGATAGCCTAATATATGCTAAACTGGAGATAGTATTTGAATAAATAATTGGCCACTACAAAGCTTAAATTTACCACTACTAACAAAGATAAATATATAATATAGGATCAAATTATAACTTTAGATAAAATGAGAAATGCACTCAAACAATTGAAAGATTTTATAGATGCTTCCATATAAAATTTTCAAGTATGAAATAATGAAGCAATGTGTAACACTTTTATAGCCATTCAATCCCAGAGGATAGCTAAAAAATTAGATGATCTAATCTTGGAAATTTATTAGAAACAATATAATACTAAGGCATTTCTTAAAATCATAGATGATGAAGATATAAAAAACATGATGATGATCTAGGTACCATTGTGCATTCTACTTGCCATGGTATGCAAAGTGCTCATTGACTAGAAAATTTTCAATTAGGATCTCACTCAAGTTGATTAGGCTATTACCTAGATAACAGATGAGCACTAATTCATTTATTCACAATAGATTTGACAAATCATAAAATAGATGAAGATAGACACAAAGGCACAATCTTTCTAACCACCTTTGGTAGTGGATACATCAAAATGTAGGGGTTAGCAGCTACTCAACCACAACAACCTCTTCATTCACCAAACCAAACACCCCCTTAGCTATAGTAGTAAGTTTCTTGCACTTATTTTTTGAAACCTCCATCATATTAAATTTTTTTTAAAGATAGTTTAAACATTTGGATCAGGGCTAGAATGGTTGTAAAATCATAAAGGGAAGCCACCTGGTTATGTTAGTCTATTGAAACCCTGAAAGGGTAGTAGGCTAGTATGATACTTAGTTGAAAACTTGAAAGGGAAAATAAGTAGTTTGTCATGGGTGAAAATTATTAAATGGAGTTTGAAGTCATACATATGACTTTTGTTTATGAATTATCTTTTTAGCTCAGTTCAAATTAGCTTTGGACTTTGTCTTGGGATAAGACAAATATTTAAGTCTAGGAAAGTGTTAGACTAATAATAGATCTTGATAAATCCATGAAGTATATGAGATGAACACATGTGAGAAGTGTATGATTTTGTATTTTGCATAATGTTTGTATATATATGTCCTTTTAATCATAATTAGGTAATAAATTAATGCAAAGAATCTTTCCTTTTATATCTTGAAAGGCTAGAATGTTAATAAATAATAGGATTTTAAAAGACTATAAATATCACTTTAATGTAATTTAATCTAGTTTAATATGTTGATAAAGATTAATAAAATCATTCTATTATGGTTTTCCTTATATTATTTTATGTATGGTTTGTACATAGTGATTAATTTATTTCTATTTAATATGTTATCTGATGTGATAATAGTTATGTTTTAGATTTTATTTGTATCTTCTTCATCCTGCTCTTCAGTCTATTCTTGTAGATGGTAGATGGTTTATAATATTTTCATCTTTTCTATGATTATTATAACTCTCAACTATGCATGTTATCCCTATAATTAACATGTTCTGAGGTAATTTTAAGAACCTTTACTGACACCTTAGAATTTATAGTAAATTATATAGAAAGTTGGGTTTATGGTAAAAGCTTCACCAGTTTGGTATGAGAATGAATCCAAGGTCAAGATAGACAAGTGTCTTGTAGAGGCTAAGATAAAATTACCAAAATTCACTATGTTATTTTATATTTATGAATCACCAATAGGATGATATGATATGATGTGAAGAGTGAGTTATCTCTCTAGGAATAAAGCTTAGGTGTAGAATTTTATTAATAAAGTTGAATGCTTATATGATTTGGGAAATTAAACCCATATTTAAGGAGAAAAGAAAGAGTTGAAACTAAGGAAATTTTTATCCATTCAATTGAAAAGGGATGAAGGAAAGGGATGTCAAGTATTTTTGGTCAAAGTCAATGAAATAAAAGTAACCAGGGAACCCTCTATTGAATACTACCCATTGTTACAATAGTTTTAGGATGATTTTCAAGAAGATTTGCCATTTTTACCTCCCAAAAGGGAATTTGACTTCACTATTTATATCATTCTAGGATTAGAACTTTAATCTAAAGTTCTATAAAAAATGTTAAATACTAATTTGGTCAAGTTAAAATTCCAACTTTAGGATATGTTAGATAAAGGTTTAATTGAACCAAGTGTTTCATCATGGGGTACACATGTAGTTTTGTAAATAAGAAGGATGGAACCCTTCACTTGTGCATTTATTATAGTATGTTTAATAAGGAAACTATTAAGAACATGTATCCCTTACCCTATATTGGTGATTTTTTTGATCAAATACATGATGAAACAATATTTTACAATATTGACCAAAAATTTAGGTATCACTAGTTAAAGATAAAGGGGTAAGACACTCTAAAAGAAGCTTTCAAGACTAAATATGGGTATTATGAGTTTACAATACTTCATTTTTGATCAGTGAATGCACCTACAACATTCAAGAATCTCATGAATAGTGTGTTCAAGAATTACCTTGATCAAATTATGTTACTTTTTCTTAATGACATCCTCATTTACTCCAAAAGTGAATAAGAACCTATTGATCATTTGTGAATAGTTTTGAAATGATTGTGAAATCACAAACTATTAAGGAAATTATCTAAGTGTGCCTTTTTTCAAAGGAGAGTAAAATAATTAGATCATATCATATCCATTAAAGGAATCATAGTTGATTCAGTTAATATTAAATCCACCATCATGGAATGGACAACACCTAGGAATGTACATGAGGTGCATAGCTTTATGGTTTTAGCAAGATAATATAGGAAATTTGTGCCAGATTTATGTAAGATAGAAAACTCGATCACCTCTCTTTAGCTTAAATAATAATATTTTATTTGGTATAATAAATGTGAAGAAGCCTTCCATACTTTGAGAAAGAGACTTACTTCATCACCAATGTTGTACATTATAGATAAAAATGGCCATTTTTTAGTAATAATTGATGCTTTAGGAGATGGATTAGGAGGATATATTATGTAGGATGGTTTAGTTGTAGCATATGAATCAAATAAATTAAAGACATATTAGATAAATTATTCCTCACATGACTTAGAGCTAGTTGTCATAGTGCATGCTTTATAGGTATAGAGGCGTTACTTGTTGGGAAAACCTTTCAAACTTAAAATTGATAATTTAGAGTTCAAGTACATATTTACCCAACCTATCCTTAATTCTCCTAAAATATAATTGGTATAATTATTTTTTATTTGATTGGGTAAAAAATAGGTTTTAAGGGACCTAAAACCACCAAAGTAAAGTAAATCAAAATAAATAGGCTAATAACAGGGCCAAGGAGCCAAAATACAAGAAACTATAAGATTAAACAAAAATCATAAAAAGGAAACTAGAATCAAGGAGAAACTAGAAAATGATTCTCAAGGGGTGATCCCCCTTCGTTGTTTCTTCAAATAAGGAACTGTACACCCAAGAGGTCCACATGGGTGTCATCCACATAACCATCATATTGTGGAGTTATATTTGGAGGGTTTTATATTTCATCTAATAATCATAGCCTATAAGAACATAACATGAAGCAAAGAAATGTCCTTTTTTCCTTAGCATAAGGGGGCCAAGGTCCCCAAAGAGATTCATAAAAAGATAAAGGACCCCTCAGAAGGCACTATGTAACTAGAGGTCCACTAGAGATGTAGGGATTATACATAGAGGGTCTTCCACAAAACCTTCATATAATTGATTTATAGTTAGAGGGTTTATCTTTCCTCTAAAATTCATAGCCTAGAAGAAACCAAAAAGGAGTAAAGGAGAGAAATTTTTTATCCTTGGCACAAGGGAGACAAGATCCCTGAACAAATTCATAAAAAGATAAAGGTACTCCTTGATGATATGTGTTATCAGAGGAAAATCCAATCATAATCACAAATCAAAATTGAAAATGCAATCGTAACTAGTCCCTAAGAGACTCAAGGCTAGTAAAGGCCCTAATGTAGCATGAAATAAGAGAGATGAAAAGTCCAATAATAAATTCCCCCAAATTGGATGGATATATCGAGAAAAATTAAATGTTTCTATCATATACAATTTGAGATTGACATGCCTAAGGTGCGTAAGGAAGATGTGACAACAAGAATCTCCAAAGAGGCATTTAAATTTAGATTTTGAATTCTTGGAATTATAACCCATTAAAGAAAACAACATGCTCCAATTGCCATAGGCATAATGACTAATGAATGTAATGGTCCAAAGGTAAGAAGAAGGAAAGATTGATGCCCATGTGTTCACATCATCCTTTCATGAGTATGTCCATCTTGGAGGTTATAGGATCAAATTCAGGGCCCTTCTTTTTGTAGCAGACTGGTGGGAAGCTTCAATAAACTGATCTAAGGGACTGTTGGCACTCTCGCCTCTTAAAATAGTGAAGCTGACTTTGTGGATCAACCAGATAGGGTAAAGTAGAGTGGAAAAAGTGGGAATTTTTTTATATTGATCCATTTTTAATCCTAATTTATATGAGCACACACCATATCTTCAAATTAAAACTTTAGAAATGCTTAAAATAAACAACATTTCATCAATCTAGTAACTTGTATTATGAGTACCAAATCAAGAAGATTAAAGAATGAAGCTATGAAAGTACTTCCATTGGTAGCTATAAAATTGGATTTTTAATAAGATTGGTCAATGTAAGAGATTACATTGTCAATAAAATAAAACCCAAACATTGAGATTTTTAGTAATTGAAAATGGCCCCATCTTTTAACTCTCACTTGAGAAGTGTCAAGACAAACCCATCGACTAGTAGGAACGATGGTAAGAATCATATTTTTGATTGGAATGTCTTGGTCCACCACTTGATAAAAATATATATGCACCATATCAAAAAAATTAAAATTGAGAAAAACTTGGATAACAGAGGGAGGCATGTTTAAAACTAAAAGATGATGTAATTATATTAATTTAATCCTTCCAACCAAGGGCATGGAGATAAAACATCCCAAAGCCATTTTCCCCCAAATATGATAGAGGCCCATGCACCTAGATAATGAGATGATAAGGTCCCAAATAAGATTTCCCATCAAATGCTTAGGTAACAAACTACCTTTAATCTAGTAAAGAGGCTTGTCCAAACCATCCATCAACAACTCTAAATACTCAGAGGAAACACTAGCACCAACCACATCTTCCCCTAAAATCAAAAATAGAATTGGTTTTTAAAGCATTTATATCACTTCAAATCCATCACCATTATCATACATTGTATCATCTTCAATCTCAACTATAGGATTTATTAGATAGGAATTTACTAGGGAAGAGCCATTAATATTAGAATAGATATGCTGAGGGGAAAAATGCATCTCTAGCCATAACTCCTTCACCACCCAAATATTACATCAAGGAACTAATTCTATCCAAAAGATTATTGTTCTCATGCATAACCAAAGATACATTTATTTTAAGTTTCATGAATATATTATGGAGTTAGTCAAGCTCCACCTCTAATCCTCTATAGATCCTAATCTTTTCCATCAAGTCCTCCATAGTTTCCTCTAGCAGTGCTTCATGTTCCTCCTCTTCTAGCAGCTCCTCATCTAATGGCTTCGCATCTGTCAAATTTTCCTCTAGAAATACTTATTCCTCTAAAAATTCCACCTCTTCTATAAAATCCTCTAGTAAGTCCTCCAACAAGTCCACTTCCTTCTCCAATTCCTTCAGTAGATCTCCCAGATGCCCCATCCTCAATCAATGATCCCAAATTATAATTTTATATTGATAAGAAGGCTTGATAGTTTGATATTAATGATATTATAAATATTATAAAACTATTAGTTTTAATTTATATACATTAATGGAAAATAAAATAGAGTTGTACATGTCCTTAGTCATATAAGGTATTGTTATCACTCAGAAGAGCACCCTACAAAGAACATGTGCCTATTATCACTTTTGTTGATACAATGGAAAATATCAAAGGTGTAGGTGACATTATGATGGATATAATATCAATATTAATGTTTGGTTCCCTTTATTAAATTCACCCACTTCTTTCTAAACTCTCTCAGATAGTTCCTTCTTGACTAGGAAAAGGAGTAAAAGAATAATGCTAAAGCCAAAAATGGAAAAGAAAATTGAAATTTGGGGTGATGCACCAATGTTGGGATAAATTATGAAGATAAATAATACATTTTATAATCCAAATAAAATTATACACATTCACTTCATTCTCATAAAATTAATCTTGCATCGATATTTCACATAGATGACTTGGAAAACACTCACATTAGCTAGAAATGAATAAACAATGGTTGGATTCACTTCCAGATTAGGTAGAAGATAGACTTAGACACTATATATGAATTTAGAGATTTATTATTTTATGAATATAGGTGAATTATTCATACATAAACATTGTCAATATAGTAATTTACTAAGTTCTATCAATGAATAATAAACACACACTTCATGAAAGTGTGAGAATGGAGGAAAAATCAGCTATTTATTTCTTCAAAGGTGATGTAGTATAAAATTTTGGTAGAATCTATATAATATAAAAGAATAATAATAAAATAAATCATTAAAAATAAATATAAATATATAAAATAATAATATAGAGAGAATACAAGAAGTTTCAGATGAGTCCACATGTAAGTCCTAGATCACTCCTACCTTAATTGAAAATTCAACTCAAATTTAAACTCCACCTTTAACTCCACTTTTTTTTCACACCTATTATCCCACAATCATTTAATTTTAAAAAATTATTTCATGTAATTTTTCATGGTAGTATAAATGCAGGTTATTCTTTCATGTTTGAAAATTTAAAGGCTCTTCATGCATCTTGAATCTTGAGTTAACTTATTGTAATCTTGCATGCAACTTTTGATCTTATTTAGTTAACTCTTTTTGTTATTATTTAAATAATATTTGTATTTAATTAATATTAAATTTATAATTTAGTTACCTCCATTTTCATCTTGATTTTATTGGAATTATCTTGACTTTACATCTGGAGTTCAACTTCACTTATTTTGTCTTGCAATTTGCATGTAGCTTGACTTTTTGAATTTTATAAATTTAGAACAAATGGGATAATAGTAAGATAAGGATTTCATGAAGATTTTATAATAATTATTTTTCATGAAAATATGGCCTAAAATATTTACCAAAACTCAAACTCAACTTATCTATTTTTTCATGTTTTGAACTTCACTTATCTTGACTTGTAACTTTGACAAGCTTCTTGAATGCACTGTTAAAGCCATAAAATTTATTGGTATTCAAAACTAGAAAATATAAGGAGGAAAAAAATGATTTAATCACAATTAATATGGTTTCTTATACCTTTAAACAAAATTTCAGCTCCAAACTCCATGTACAACTCCAAAAAATGCCATTTTATGCTCTATGACGCTCTTTTATTCTTAAGAAACCCTAATTTGGATTACAGGGTCTAAAAACGGTTTCAGGCCTGACCAAACAATATTATTATTTTTATATATTTATAAATTTTTAATACCTATAAATTTTTTAAAATATCCAAAATTATTCACTAAACTCCCTAAGAAAAATTCACAAAAAAATGCATGTTTATTACCCTAAGGATGACCTAGAAATATTTCTCAATTATATGATCCTATTTTGAATTGGTTTCATTTAATTATAATTTATTCATACCTTTAAATTAATTATTAAAAATATAAAATTAAATTTTTCCATTGGATAGACCTGAAACACCCATTTCTAACTCCATTTGTGAGCAAAAAAGTGAAGAAACCTCCAATCCCTTCATGATCATCCTTGTATATTAGAATTTTATCTCTCCTTATATATATTAAGGAAATTAAACTAATTTTATAAATTTAATGACACAAAAACATACCCCTATATAAAATTTCGAGAGTTTTCATTTAACAAAACTCAAAATATGTATTTTTTAGTGTTGACTAGCTTGCCTAATTTTATTTCTAAATGCTTGTAGGTCTATGTTTTTTTATTTTATTGAGTTTTAAGATTCATAAGTACATAATTAATTTTAAATTATGACATATAATAAACCATATTATTATTAAAATAATTTTATGTTCTCAAATAATTACTTAAACCTCTCAAAAATTGCCTTTTCTAACTATCTCTCTTGCTTGCTTAAAACCAAGATGTTTGATCCTTTACCTTTATACATAATTTTCCATGTAATTTTTATTTATTAAGGTTTATAAAGTTACTATATTTATCATAGGTTATCACATAGCACTTATTTTTTAACAAATAACTCAAAAATACAAGCATATTGTTGAAAACTGAGGAAATGAGGGTTTAAGAAGGGTTTTAGAGCACCTATTCTTCTTAACAATTTTTCATAAAGTTAAAACACTTTAAATTGAAACCAATTAATTTATTATTTATTTCATATGGTAAAATAACTCCCATTAATACCATTTAATCCAAATCCTCTGCACCTTCATGTACCGAGCATCTAAAAATTGCCTTCACTAGCTTCTAAATAGCTAGTTAGAGGAATAAAGAAACCTCAGTCAAAATTTAGACTTGTGAGTTGTTACTAAGAATTATTTTAGCCTGATTAATATTTTATTATTATTTTAATATTTTTTTGTACATTTAATCCATGAATAAAGTCTTCTTGAAAACCTACACATAAGCAACTTTGACCAATGGTGGTAAAATTGTCAACATTCTTGGTGATTTTATTGAAATGTTTGCTTGTTAAACACTTAATAACAATAGTTATATCCATTGATTTATGGAGTCATGAAAATATAAAAAAATATAAAACTCAAAATTTATTCCTAAAATAATTACAACGCTTATGCATAAACACTTATTGAATTGAAAACTAGAACAATTATCAACTAAAAGATGTGCAAGATAACATTTAGAGGAATTAGAAACTAAACTACTAATAAAACATGTACATAAAAAAAATTGTAAGAAAATGAAATATAAAATTAATATTTAAAAACATTAATACATATTCATCAATAATTCTTAAGATAAATCTCATTTATGAGAGCTCTTCACCATCCATCTTGGTTAGTTAGAAGGTGTTGTGAAGCTTATAGCTTGAGATCATGTAAGGACCACTCCAAAGTTAGCCAAAATTTATGTGTCTTAGTATTTTTTTATAGATATTCATCCCATTTTATAACTAATTCACCTTATTTGAAGATTTTTTAAGATGATTTTATATCAAATGTTTTCTTTATCTATGTTTGATGCATCTTCACAGCTAACATGGAATGATTTATGAGTTATTCTAACTCCTAAGTTTAGCATATCTCACTTCTATAGGCTAACTCTCCAATAATTATAGCTGATGTATTAGATCCAAATAAGGGAGATGAAGTGAGATTAATAATTAATATTATCTCCCATATACTAGATTGTAGGGTGAATTAGCAATAGATCACTTAAAGTTGATCCTATCAGCCCATAACATTGATTTTAATTTCATATACCAAGTCCTTTGATTATTTTTAATGGTTCTCATAATGATATTAAATAATTTCTTATTAGTAGACTTATCAATGCCATTTCCTTATGGATAATAATTTGAAGAAGTAATAAGATACGCACAATTTTGGACAGCCCATTGACTAATTTTAACTCCTACAAATTCCATACCATTATCTAAAATGATAGTATAAGGAACACCAAACCTTATTAGAAAACCTTCATAGAAGTCCAAGACACTAAATTCATTTTCTTCGTTCAATTCCACTACTTCTCTACATCTAGTAAATTAATTTGTGGTTGTAAGTGTCCACTTATAGCCCATGTTATAAGGTGGATTGATGATACTAATGAATTCGAAACCCCATTGGATAAAGGGTTGATCCACTGAAATGGGTTGAAGAGGTAGGTCATCAAGCTTCTATTTTCCTACAAACAATCCACACTTCTTGCACTTCTTTACCCATGCATGAGAATCTCTAAATATTTTTAGTGAATAATATTGACCCCTCATGATTTTTAGGGTTATATTTATTGATGAAAAGTGTACTCAACCCTATCCATCATGAAATTATTTAAGTGGCCTTTCAACTTTACTTAGCTCTATGCATCTCAACAACATGCCACTAACATATTTTTTGAATAATATACCATCAACAAGTATAAAAGGGATAGATTGCAGCCTAAATTACCTCTTATTTAAACCATTTAAATTTGGATGATACATAACACTTTGAAGGTAAATTACCATAATTTAAAACCAACTTTGTGAAGGTATATGATTGGCTGAAATATCTTCATCATTCAAGACCGAAACTATCTTTTTGATTTCCTATAAATCTTGAGGCAAGTGATCACACAAAAATTTACCTCTAATCACTTGGTTACCTTTATTTCCACATCATATTCCATGATCATTTTTATCCAACCCACTCTCTTTTCACTTTTGTCCTTGTTCAAAAATAACTCTTTGATGTTATGATTGGCTACCATCACATGGATTTTGTTGTAAGATAAAAAGTGCCTAAACTTTTTGAGATATCTGATAATGGAAAGTACATACTTATCAACAAATGTGTACCTTATTTCATACCCTTTCAAACCTTGGATAAATAATTATATTGGCTCTTCAAAACCTTGTGAATTTTTTCATGTCAATATTCCTAAAATTATGTCAATATAAGCATATGCATACAACACAAAATCCTTTAAAAAACTATGATTGAGGAAAGTGGGTGCACTAGCATTGGCTTTCTTATTGTCTTAAAAACAAATTATACATTATTTGGTATAACTAAACTTATGATTTTTCTTGAACATAGTTGTAAGAGTATTTTACAAAATTATAAAATTTGATACATACCTTCTTATAAAGTTAATATTTCTAAGGAAACATTGAAATGTTTTTTAATGCTTAGGTAAGGACAATACAATAATAAAATTTATTCTTTTTGGATCAATACTAAAAACATGCTTAGAAACAACATGACCAAGGAATTTACCTTAATTCACTAAAACACACACTTATTTGGGTTAAATTAAACCACATATTGTCTACATCTCACAAATACCTTTATAAGATAAAGCATATGATCATTTGTATCCATTTAAAAAATGTAACATCATCGAAATACACAAGAAAAAACCTATTGATCAAACCTTGATATGCCCTATCTATGGCTATTTAAAATGTTGCTCCTGCATTGGATAAACCAAATTACATTTATCATTATGTAAAGGTGGCCTAATTTTTGGTGAAGGCTATTTTTAACTTATCCTCCTCCTTCACAAGTATTTTTTTATATACACTATAACCATATAGTAATGAAAAAATTTCTAAACCAACCACTAATTGTAGTATCTATTCCATTGATGGCAATGGATAATGGTCCTTGAGTGAGGCCTTGTTCAAGTCATAGAAATTCACACACAATCTAATTTCTCCATTATTCTTCCTCATAAGAATAAGATTAGTAACCCAAGTTAAATTATTGATAGAAAAGATTATATTTTATTCAATCAACTTGTGAAGCTATGTTTTCATCAAAGGTTCTAACCTTGAATTAATTGGACTTTGTTTTTGCCTTATTGGTTTTGCATCTTCTTATAATTAAATGTTGTGTTGAGAAAAACTAGGATTAAATAATTGAAAATAATTGTACTACCATGATAACACATTAGTAAACTCTTTACATAAATCAAAAAAAGATTATTTTTTAGATTGAGAGCACACTTTATTTGGTTTTGGAGTTTTTCCATTGACTATGTCATCACTTACATAGTGTTCTTATTTGGGAAACAAATAATATTTCTCCATTATAATCTCATATTACCTACTAATTTTTTTTAAAAATGTGACAAGACCCTTGGGTAACTTTTTAGACTTGATCTAAACTATTTTATCACCATTCTGCTATAAATTTTTTGACTATTTTCTAGAAGAAAATTCAGCCTCTTCTTGTAGGAAATGAATAACTTGATCATCTTCTTCAAAGAGTTACCAATTTAAATTATTATCAATAATATATGTCCTTACCATAATTTTTAATCATTTATGATTTTTATGTTTATTTACATCATTTAGTATGTCAAACTATGCCCCAATTACAACCAATCTATCTGCATGCTTATTGCTCTCTCTAAGCACTACTTATTCATCAAATGCATCAAAATATTCTATAAGATCCAAAAACCTATGTTTTTATGATTTTATAAATGGATTATTACATATATTCACCCTCTTACTTGATGTAACACAATATCACTATCTCTAAATGCTTGTAAAAGGCTCCCATATCTATAGCCCATTAGAAACCATGAACTAAAGCCTCGCATTCTATCATATTATTAGACCATGCAAACTAGAATTTTACAAAATAAAAGTATCTTTGTTTAGAGGGACAAATTAGAGTCATACCAGACACAATACTATTTTTATTATGTGAGCCATCAAAATAGAGTTTTCATAAACCATCTTTTAGCTCACCTTCTTTATATAGAGCTAGAAATTGTGCACCATCCTCATGCAAACAATAAAATACAAATCCTTCTTCCTCTATCATATTTTAAGGATCATTATCATCTATATTATTATACCATTCATCAAGAAACAAATTAGGTACATCATTAAGAGATTATTTTGATTTAGCTTTACTAGTTTGCTCTACCTCATCCAAGATGACATAATTAGCATTAACAATACTAGGCATGTATGGTTCTAGATGAAAATGAGTAATAGGTTATGAATGAATTATAAATTTTGTCCCATAACTTATTATAAATAAAATATATGTATATTTAGCTGAAATATACCCACCTATGTTTGAAGTGAAGTCATGTGATAGACACATAGCAAAATATGGAGAAATATTTACCACTACCACATCTTACTGAATAGTCATATTTGGTCATGAATGAAGTGTTAATTTTATATTGTTGATTATACCCACTATATATATTGGAGATACATAAAGTTTTAAAACACCCTTAGTGTTTGGCTCATATGCCAAACTCAAATTATCTACAATCTCTTTTGGCATTATGGTGTTACTTGTTCCACTATCAACCATGCAATTATGAATTGGTTTATCATCAATAATCAAGTAAAGATATAAAGGAGGTGTCTAAATTTTCTTTTCATATTTTTTTACCTTTACCCCTTTATATATCTATTTTTATTATTACTTCTCTTTCTGATGCAAATTTTCTAAAATCATAGTTTCCTTCTCTGTTAGTTTTCAAGATAAGCTAAGGCCTAAAATCTCATATATAAGTGTTTATTTTTGTCTTGGGATTGAAAATGAATCCCAAATAGTCATGATAATGTTAAACTTATTCATATGATATACTATGTTGAAGGAGCCTCCAAAATTTGGCTTTACCTTTGGATCAATATGATTCTCTTGTGCTTGAGGCACTTATTGAATCTTGCTTCATTTAACATGTTGATTTATCTTAGCTAAAGGGACAAAAATATGATCATTATTAATTTTATAAATAAGATTTATAACATTTTATGAATTTTTTACCTCTTGGATCTCATATATAGCCCTTATATAGGCTCTTGTAATAGATGCAACAAAATTCTTTGATTTGATAGACTCACTACTCTGATTTGCTACCACATGATAATCAACATGAAAATCCACCAAGGTTTCATTTGATTGTCCTTGTACATAATTCACTTCCCCTTGTTTCATAATATATTCATTATGTTTTAATTATTTATGAAAATCTTTCTCTTAAGTCATTTGAGGAACTACCATATTTTTTTAGAATGAATCTTAATTTTGCACATCATTAGTATTAGAAGACTATAACTTGAATCTTGCATTAAATTATTTTTTAATGTAACAAGAGCCTTGATTAAGGAAGGAATATTGGTATTAATTATATCATATATTTTGGTTGGTATAATGGATCCTTGAGCTTGATATGCAAGTCTATTATCTTTATAACCTTTGGTAGGGAGGTATTGATTTTATATATGACTAATATGTGGGATGATATGGCCCTTGATATGACGTATTTATGGCTTGATATTTTTACCTCCTTAGCTGAAATAATTAAATACCAAAATATTGTATCATAATTTTAAATTTATCAAACCCACTAGATTGACTATGAGGATCTTGATCTAGATTTTTAAGGGCTAGAATTGGGACTATCGATGGTGATTTAGATGGTATAATAGGTTAAAATTATATAAAAATTGGCATTGGAGGCCTAGGTAAAAGTTTACCATCTTGAATTATACTATATTTATCTACAATGACAACAGAATGGGCATTTGGGAGTTTCCTACCACCCATTTGACTAAATCATAACTAAAATATCATAATTCAAGGCTCTTAACAAGTATAGAAAAGTATATTATATTGATGTCCTTATCATGGGAGGTATTATTCTCCATGTCTCATGAAATATAAGATTCAAATTAGTCACAAATTCATGTGATGTTCTCTTGATGGTAGTGACATGTTCAACAAGAGATAAATGATTTGATTTATATTCAAATTGCCTATAAAATGGTTCACATCCCAAGATGTTATGAAATTCAAGGGAAGGTTCCTATACCATGTTAGTTCCCTTCCCTTGAAGGATATAATAAGTAGATATATGGTAAAATTATCTTGGGTAATATGGTGGAAGGAACATAAACTGGTCACATCTTTGATATGTTATATGGGTTTAGTTTGATCTTCACTTGTAAAATATTGTAAACTTTTGAGGGATGAGAATATAATATCATCACATTCAGCTAATTTAGAGGGATTTCATCATTGAGATTAAAAATTACTTGGTTCCTTGGGATATCCATGTGAATAATAGGATTTTAACTTGAAGTGGTTTTCTCAATACGCTGATTTGGTGGTTGAAATAGTCTTGTAAGATATGGAATTATTGTCAAAAACATTCTTCTTCTATTAGAATGTTCAAATAATTTAGAAAATTCAAATGGTATACCTATAATTTTAAAAAAAATAGTGAATTTAGACATGAAAATGGCATTTACTTCTACTTAAAATATCATTTTTTATCTTTAATTTATGTCCCATTGGGCATGCCAAAAATTGTTATCACTTAGAAGTACACCCTGCAAAGAACCTGTGCATGTTATAACTTATTTTAGTATAGTGAAAAATATCCAAGGTGTGGGTAACCTTATTATGGAGATAATATCTATATTAAGGGATGATTAAATTTATTACATTCACCAAATTATCTCTAAAATCTCCTGGATAATGCTTTATTGATGAGGAAAAGGAGTGAAATAACAATGTTAAAGCTAAAAATGGAAAAGGAAAACTAAATGTTTAGTTGATTCACCAATTTTGGGATAAATTATGTAAATAACTAGCACATTTTAAAATATAAATAAATTTAAATATATTCACTTCATTATCATAAAATTACTCTCGCATCAATATTTCACATATAGGTCTTGAAAAACACTCACACTAGCTATTAAGGAATGAACAATGGTTGAATTTACTTCCAAATTAGGTAGAAACTAGAATTAGACACTCTATATGGATTTAAATATTTATATTTTGATGAATAATTTTTAATTATCCATACATAATCATAGGAAAGAGAGTAATTCACTAAGTTTTATCAATGAATAATAAACAAACACTTCGTGAAAGCTTGAGAATGGAGGAAAATTCAGCTCTTTATTTCTTCAAAGGTGATTTAGTACAAAATTTTGGTAGATTTTATGTAAATCATAAGAATAATAAATAATAAAATAATTTAAAATTAATGTAAATATATAAAATAATAATATAGATAAAAAATAATAAGTTTTAGATGAGTCCACATGTAAGTCCTAGTTCATCCCTTCTTCAACTAAAAATTCAACTCAAAATTCAACTCCACTTTCAAGTCCAATTTTTCCCACATATCATCCCATGAATTATTTAATTTTAAATATTATTTCATGTAATATTGTGTGTTAGTAAATATAGAAGCTATTATTTCATGTTTGAAAAGTCAAAGGCTCTTCATGCATCTTGAATCTTGAGTTAACTTCTTGTGATCTTGTATGCAAATTTTGATCTTATTTAATTAATTATATTTGGTATTTATTTAAATAGTATTTTTATTTAATTAATATTAAATTTATACTTTATTTACCTCCAATTTCATCTTGATATGACTGAAATTATCTTGACTTCACATCTAGAGTTCAACTTCACTTATCTTGACTTGCAACTTGTATGCAACTTCACTTTTTAATTTTTCTAAATTTATCCCTAAAGGAGGAATATTAATAGGAATTAATTATGATGTTATAATAATTATTTTTCATGAAATATTTCTTAAAATATTTACCAAAACTTCAACTCAACTTATCTACTTTTGCATGTTTTGAACTTCACTTTTTTTGACTTGTAACTTTGACAAGCTTTTTGAATGCATTGTGAGAGCCAAAAACTTTATGGACATTAATAATTGGAATATATAAGGAGAAAAATTATTATTTTAAAATAATAATCATGTTTTCAAATTACTTAAGACATAATTTGAGCTCCAAACTTCATGTACAACTCCAAAAAAACACCATTTTATGCTTTGTGATGACCTCTTCATCTCAACAAACCCTGATTTGGCTTAGGGGGTATAAAATGATATAAATTCACAAAAAAAATAATTATATTATTTTTTTATAGCTAAAAAGTTTTAATACAATTAAATTTTTTAAAATATATAAAATTATTCACTAAACTCCCTAAGAAAAATTCATATAAAAGTACCTACTTGTTGCCCTAAGGATGGCATGGAGATGTTTTTAATTGAGTTGAGCCTATTTTGAATTGGTTTTCATTTCATGATAATTTATTGATAACTTTAAATTTATTATTAACAATTTTTAATAAATTTTTTCCATTGGTGGGACCTGAAACATCCATTTCCAACTTGATTTGTGGGCAAAATGGTGAAGAAACCTTCATTCCCCTCATGATCAGACATGTATATTAGGATTTTATATATTATAAGATATATTAATGAAAATAAAAAAAATTTAAATATTAAATTAAATTTAAAAAGTCCCTAATATAAAATTTCAATAATTTTCATTTAATAAAACTCAAAATATGTACTTTTTGGTGTTGATTAACTTACCCAATTTCATTTTTGAATGCCTATAGGTTTCTATTTTTATATTTTATTAAGTTTTAAGAGGAATAAATACCTAATTATTTTTTATTTAGTACCTTTATAACCAATATTAACATTAAAATAATTTTATGTGCTCAATCAATGACTTAAACCTCTCAATAATTGCCTTTTCTGACTGTCTCTCTTGCTTGATTAAAACCTACATGCTTGATCCCTAGCCTTTATCCTTAAGTTTATATGAAATTTTGATTTATTAAGGTTTATATATGTCATAAATTTAACATAATGTCTCAAAAAACCTTTATTTTTCAACAAACTCAAAAATTCAAATAGACAACTTAAAACTGAGCAAATGAGGGTTTAAGAAGGGTTTTAGAGCACATGATCTTCTTAACAGTTGTTCATAAAGTTAAACCAATATAATATGAAAAAATGCATGTAATATTTAGGCAATATGGGATTAAAAATTACTATAATACAATTTTATCTAACTCATCTTTACCTTCATATACCGAGCATTTTATGAAAATTACCTTCACTAGCTTGCAAATAACTAGTTAGAGGAATAAGAGAAACCTCTATCAAAATTTATACTTGTGAATTGTTAATAAGAATTATTTTTTCCTAATTAATATTTTATGGTGATTTTAATAATTGTTTTTACCTTTACTCTATGAATGGATTCTTATTTAAAACCTGCACATAAGTAACTTTAATCAATGGTGAAAAAATTGTCAACAGATACACTGTATCTTTTATTATTATTAGGAGTAAATTTCAAGACCATGTATTAAATTTCTCCCAAGGATATGAATTTTATTATAATTTAAATAAATATATATCAAATAATTATAATATAAAGTATTTTAACTATAAAATGATGGAGTTTTGAGATACATTAGAAGAATATATGTGCTTGATAGGAAATTTTTGTGGAATACTATGCTGAGAGAGTTGAAAAATGATCCATATGCAAGACATATTGGTCTGAATAATCTCTTAAATAATCTTAAAAAATTATATTTATAGAAATAAATCAATAAATATGTAACAAATTATATGATTAAATGCTTGGAATGTTAGTGAGTCAAGGCTAAACATGTGCATCCAACTAGGTTTTTGTATCCACATTCTATAGTATAATGGAAATGGAAAGTGATTATCATGAAAAATTTTCAAGTATTTCCTTTTTTAGTGAATAATCATGATATTATATTAATCATTTTTGATAAACTCACCAAAGTAGCACACTTCATTCTAGGTAATTTGATACATGGTGCATTAATTCTTTCTAAAAGATTTGTCAAGGAAGTTTATAGATTGCATGGATTTATAGAAAACATAATTTTAGATAGGGATATGAGGATGACATCAAGGTTATATTTAAATCTTAATATAACATTGGGTACATAATTAAAATTTATTACAACTCACCATTGATAAATAAATGGATAAATAGAGAGAGTGAATCAAATCTTAAAGGATATTTTGAGGATGTATTACATGGATTAGAAATAAAAATAGGAACAATACACACCTTTTATTTATTTTTATTATAACAAATCATTCCAATCAATGTTAAAAATTGATCTTTTTGAAGCATTATATGGTAGGAGGTGTAGAACACTAATCAACTAGGATAAACTAGAAGATAGAGAAGTATATGGACTTGATATGATTTTTGAAATGGAAGAGAAAGTAAATATACTAAGGAAAATATTGGTTGAATTAAATGAAATAAAAATATTATAAAAAAAAACTATGGTGACTTGAAAATGGTAGGAAGGAAATTTTCAATCAGAAATAAGGTTTTTCTGCAAGTGAAACCCCAAAAGAGTGACATAAAGTTGGGGAAAATATCAAAATTATGACTATGGTATGTCGTACCCTTTGAGGTCTTATAAATGATAAATTTTGTAGTGTATATGTATTATTTACCACCATATTTATCATAAATGTATAATGTTAATCATCTATATTATATTAATAAATATATGATTGATCCTTCACATGCTTTGGATTAGAATGCATTACAGGTTTTGGATCCATGGGTGATCATAGTAGAACTAATTAGAATAATTAATAATTCATGGCTTAGATTTTAAAATAAATAAGTATCACAATTCATGGTCAAATGGGACCAATATTATAAAGATAGTGCCACATGAGAGGATTATGAGGAATTATATAGGTTATTTCCACATCTATTTGAATAATTTTTTGTTTAATATTATTATTTAATTAATGAAATTTTGTTTGAAATAAAAAGTCACTAGAATGATGACCTATTTATGGGTATGGATGTTTCATCCTATCCCACTCTTAAAAAACTACATTAGTATTATAAAAGGAGTTAAAACTAATGCTTAGTATTTTTTGAATTTGATGATACATCTAACATCTATGTTGTATAGTTTGATAAATTTACTATTTTATTTAATGGTTTCTTATGATTAGAGGAAATTATCATGTGCATATATATATATATATATATATATATATATATATATATATATATATATATATATATATATATATATATATATATATATATATATATATATATATATATATATATATATATATGTATGTATGTATATAATTTCCTTTTAAAATTTGATTTCTATTACAACAATTCTTTGATGTGTATATATTATGAGTATTTTATGATTTTATAGAAAAAATAGACTATTATTTATTTCTATCAATGTTCTTTCAGGACTATCCTATCCTTGTATAGTGGAAAAAATGGAGATTACCATAGGGGAGGAAGGTTTAGATATCAAAATTGGGGATAAAAATGTTGAAACCAGACCCACACACACACACTTACACTCTTGTCTACTAAAATGAATTAAATGTTGATGGTATTCTATGGATGTGTTGTATGATTACTTTTATTTTTTATCACTATGGATAAATATTTCATGCCTTGTATTTATTATGGGTCAATTACTTACCTTATTAAAGAATAACTAGTTTTGAATGAATTATCTTGTAAGCATAATTCATTAATTATGTTAATATACATTGGCTGTGTGAGTCCCTATGAAACCATTATATGGGATAAACTTTGGTTACTAGGATATGAATGGTGATACACTTATTTTTATGAATTATAAAAATTTGTAGTATAGGATGTTTATTGAAACCATGTCTTTTTATTTAAATTGATGTAAAGGTTGTTATATTTAATCTTACTAATTTTGTGTGGCCTTTGGGAAAATAGGGTAAAATACACCCAAGATTTTATTGTGTAAATAGTTTTGAAACTTAATTAAATTGGTTTTGGGTTAAATTTTAATGTCATAATGGTTTATTACCATGCACCTTTCAATCCAAAAATTAAATTAGGTGATTTTGGGAATCTTTGGTAAGAAAATTCAAGTTTCTTTTATTGTCATTATGAGTTGACCTCACCATTTGGAGAGAATAAAAATGGTAGGGTTAGCATATGGTTATGATGAAAAAAAAGGTTATGGAATATTGATATAGTGGTAGAATAATGAATTCATGAATTGTAGTCTTTGATGAAGAAATCATGAAGTTTTAGGAGAAACTCAAGGACATGCAAAACATGGATGAGAAAGGGAAATAGAATAAGAAGAAAGAAAATGGAATAATTAGAGGACATGGAATAAGCAATCGGAGAATTAGAAAGGGATATAAACATTTGTATTATAATGGAGTTTCTTGAAGAAATTGATCAAGTAAAGTTTTCAATTTATGATTATGAATTTACATGGGTTTTATTTTTTGCATATATACAGAGTTCTATTTAAAATAAAAGGTTGAATGATTTATTACTTGGATTATTATTAAAACCATTCAAATGTAAATGTTGATATTACCTTGTAAAACTAGGTTCTCACCCTTACAGACCTAGGAATGGAAATTATTTCCATCCATAGGCTTGTAAAGGTGATAATATGACCATTACTAGTTTAAAATGCATATATATTCTGGTAGTAGTTTGTATGTTAAAAAGTCTATCTTTATAGACATAGGGATGCAAATTATCACATATATAGGCCCATAAAAATGGAAACATGTACATCATGTATGGATTGAATACCCTTGACAATCAAAACCAGCCTTGATAATTACATTCACTTCATTTATTTTACCTACACGTGATGAAAATTGAAAGATAAAGAAACTGGGTTTTGTTGTATAGTGGGATTTATTCTTGGTAATTATAATGAACTTAAGTATTTAATTTTACATATTGGAAAGGGTTAATACTTAGATGGAATATTTTGTGATTAAAATCCATAGATAATGATCACGTTGTAATGCATTGTTTGATATGTAAGTGTAACATATTTGGGGTCCTCAATTAGAGTTTTCAATTTTAATTTTCTTGTTTAGGAACTATAAGTGCATAAATTGAGAAAATAATATATATCTATATCCATACTATATATACACAAGTGTTAGATCTAAATTCATTAATGGAATTTTTGTACATTCTTATGTCTTACAAATATCAGCTATAGAGAGTGAATTTTGAGTTTATTTTAGTAGTTAGTTGTCTCGTAGAATGTAGGCAAATTGATGTTTTATACAATAATGTATGTATATATATATATATATATATATATATATATATATATATATATATATATATATATATATGAATGAATTTCAAAGTGATATTGGTAGTCTCATAAAATTTATACATAGGTTATAACCATATCCTATTTTTTTATACAATCCCATGTATATGTATGAACTATAAAATGGATTATGCTTAAGCTATAATAAACAAGAATGTAATCATGTGTGTGTGTTTGTATATACGTATATATGTATATTTATTTATATATATACATATATATGTATGTGTGTGTGTGTGTGTGTGTGTATATATATATATATATATATGTATATATATGTATATATATATCTATGTATATATATATGTATATATATATATATATATACATAGATATATATATATATATATATATATACATAGATATATATATATATATATATATATATATATATATATATATATATATATATATATATATATATATATATATATATATATATATATATATATACATACACACACACACACACACACACACACACACACACACACACACACACACACACACACACACACACACACACACACACACACACACACACACACACACACACACACACACACACACACACACACACACATACATATACACACATGTATGTATGTATTTAGGTATTCACACATATGATTATGTATTGATATGAGATAATATTGTATATCTAGATACTCATCTAAGTTTAGAGTCATATTAATTAGAGAATACATGCACAATTATAGGTAAATAATATAATTTTTAGATAGTCCTATATGATGTTGGAATATTTGAAAATTTGGATACCTCATTTAATGGTGTTTTAGTTTTCAAATGAAATATAGTGATCTAGTGAATCTTTAATGGTTTCACTTTCATTAAAACCTACCTATAGGTGTTCATAGCTCCTCTAGAAGGGATATTTTGGAATTAATTAAAATGTATGGTAAAATATATATGTAATGTGTATATATGTACATATAATTTTATAACACACCTACAATATTACAAAATAAAGTTGTATTATGATAAGTAATTATTACTTAGTCAATATGGGTTAAACGATTATGAGAATCACCTATTTTTAAACTAGTATATATTATTTGTTTATGATATTCATGAGCTTATAACATTATGTTGAATCTTTATTAATTTTGTATAATGTTAAGGAATTTTAATTAAATGAAAGGTTTTGGATTCAATTGAGTAGAGGAAAATGTATTTGGTTACTTAAAATACTTCATCATATGCATTTGAACAATACTTATATTTAAATAATTAAGAATGCAAGATGATAGTCATAAATTTAGTTTATTAAATATGTGTATAATAGTTGTAAATTGGTGAAGTAAAGTGATTTTTCATTAAATATAGATGCTTTAATATTGTATTTTAAAATCAAGTAAATATATTTCTTGAATTACTAATTTTTTCAGGCTACAAATATATATTTATTATGTCTTGAAAATTTGTTTTTGAGATTATATAGTATTATGTCTTATTATGATGACATATGATGGCTATATGAGGTGGATGACATGTAAATTCATATACCTATCATATGGTATATAGATTGAGATATATTAGAATAGATTATTTATGTGTGTGGAATTGATTCAAATTAATGAGTGATCTAAATTCTATAATAGAACCTTTGGCCAAAGTAATGTTATAGTTGATAACATTGTCATTACATTGTAATTTATAGTTTGTATGTATATGCATGATGTAATATTATATAGAGGATTTTTTTCCAAGGTCTATTTGATTGTCACATGTATTAGTGATTATACTACACATAAGTTCTAGTTTAATTCTTAATATTTGCACTGCTTTTATCCTCCCCTACATGAAGGGAAGGGTCACTCCTAGTGGGGAGGTGTGTGGGAGACTGATATTATGTGCCTGGATGGAAATCACCCTAATGATGTTTTCCATATCTTCAATTGATCAACCATTCTATCAATATAATCATGGCTATTGTATTAATTTTTGACCTATTTTAGGAGGCTCAAATGTACTATTATACCTCTTATCATGTGATATTATGACATTTATTGATAAATTGAAATATTTATATATTCAATTTTATTGATATTAATTAAAATGGTGTTTTTACACTTATACATGATTTTGAGTGTTGAAAATAGTATAGGATTTATGTATATGATATATTTTAAGAATGAATTTAGTGTTATTTTACTATTCATTATGCATGTGTTATGAGAGGAATTTTATCTTTTGAATTACTCAAATGTTATTTAAAAGCTAACTAGATCAAAAATTAACTAGTTGGTTAGTTATTTTTTTCACAAATTATTATATATGTATTTATCTATCAAATAGTAAACCATTATGATAATTAATGAATATGATTAAGAGTAGAGTATGTAAAATAAATGTACCTTTTGCTATAACCTAGTGGGGTTGTAACATGTTGTATTAGAGCATAGGATCAAGCACTTGGATTTAATGAGTCCAATACCATTAATTTATTTATCTTATTTTCAATAAAGATAAAGGTATAATGTAGATGAAAGGTTGAGGGGACCTCTAATGATAATCTTTAAGTTGATATTAATTAGTTAGCATTCAAAAAAATTGCAAAATGTAATCAAATCCTCACTATAATGCATGAAACAAGAGACATATTAATATCCCTAGAGAAGGAATTCCAAGGTTAGGGTGAGGAAAATAAATATTAAAAACCTAAGGAACAAACAACTAGTTTGAAAGAGCCTCAAAATCAAGGACATGGTGCAGAACAATAATCAACATAAACTCAAGTAGCTACAAAACTTGTGTGAGATACGAAGAAAGTGAATCCACCCAATTTAGGTGGTACAATTTTTGGTGATGGATATGAAGCCTAAATTATAGATATATAAAAATATTTTGATATTTATAATTATTTTGAGGTAACAAAGGATATTTTGGAGCTTACCAACTAGCTAGTGAAATAAAAACTTGGTGGGCTAATAAAAATTTAGATATGGGTCTTGAGTTTACAACCACCACTTGAGATTATTTTGTAGCTTTGTTAAGGTCATAGTGGATACCCTAGTTGTACTTTGATTATAATTTAATAGATTTCCAAAATTTAAAACAAGGAGATTTGCTAGTAAATGATTACTTATAATAATTAACAAAGCTCTTGAAGTATGTACCTAATACCACAATGATGAACATTTTTGGATTAATAAATTCACAATGGACTTAAAACCTTAGATTGGATGTGAAGTGGATGTTCATGGGCCATACATCATGGAACATGTGTTTGAGGAAGTATTTAAGAAATAAAATAAGTTGAAATCACTTATTGAGATTAGAGAAAAATTAAAAAGGAATTTTGGAAGATCAAAACTAACTTTCAATAAAAATAACTAGTGAATTCCCAAAAAAAATTAAATAGTTAGAAAGTAAGGTTCAATAATGATTCAATAAATAAGAAATCTAGAAATAGTTCCAAATAAGGATTAAAGTGAAGCAATTAATCTAAGAGTAAGGGACAAATTGGTAGATTATTTACATGTTGAAGAAAATCTTTATGATAAGGACTATCCTTGGTGGAATATAGATGGTAAGAATATAAAATCATCTACCACTACATCGTAACATGGAACCTTCTAATAGGGAATCCATGTAGTGGTTAACAATTGTCAAGCTAAATTTCAAACTAATCCCATTAGAGTATCAAGTACATTGTTTAAAATATTATTTTAATTTTGATAGATATAAAAACCACTAAATATTTTATCTCCTCTATAAGCTACATTAAATTATCTAGGAAATTTTGGTTTATGTCAAATGTTTGATTAGTTTAATATGGGAATGAATCCAAGGTTAAGGTAGATAAGTGTCTTGTAGAGCTTGAGGTAAATTTCTAGAAATCACCATGGTGGTTTATCTTTATATATCACCACTATTACTATATGAAATTATCCTAGGAGTGAATTGGATCTCTAGGTAGAAAGATAAAATGAAATACTTTCTTAAGAAAGATTAATTCTTAGATGATTTGGGAAATCAAACCCAAATTCAAGGAGAAAATAAAAGGTTAAAACTAAGAGAAATTTTATCCATTCAATTTAAAATGTTTAGGCAACATGGATATTAAGTATTCTTGTCCAAATTTAATGAAATTTAAGAAATAAAGGAACCTTATGTTGAATACTACCCCTTTATGTAAGAGTTTTAGGATGTTTTTCTATAGGTTTCTTTGTGCTTACCTCCCAAAATGGAATTTGAAATCACTATTGATATAATTCAAATATTATAACCTCAATCTAAGTATTTATACAAAATGAAAACAATTTAATTGGTTGAGTTAAAATATAAACTTTAAAATATGTTGGACAAAGTTTTGATTTAGCCAAGTGTTTCATTATGGGGTGAATCTATAGTGTTTGTAAAGAAGAAGGATGAAACCCTTCCCATGTGCGTAGATTATAATATGTTTAACAAAAAAACTATTAATAATAGGTATCACTTACCCTTTATTAATTATATTTTTGATCAAATATATATGGTACAATAGTCTTTTCTAAGATTAACCTTCAAGTTGGGTATCATCAATTAAGGATAAAGGAGGAAAACATTCTAAAAATAGTTTTCAAGAACAAGAATAGGCATGATGAGTTTAGATTACTTCCTTTTTTACTAATGAATACACCTAAAACATTAATGAATATCATTAATAGTGTATTTAAAGATTACCTTGATCAATTTTTGCTAGTTTTTCTTGATGACAACCTCATTTAATTAAAAAGTGAAGAGGAACATATTGATAATTTGAGAATGGTTTTACAATGATTTTAAAAGAATAAAATATTTTGAAATTTTCTAATTGTAACTTATTTTAGAGGAATAAAATATTTGGGTCATATCATATCCATAGAAGGAATCTCAATTGATCCATCTAAGATTATAGCCATAATGGAATGGACAACACCTAAGAATGTGCACAAGGTGTGTATATTTATAGGTTTAGTAGCATAATATAGGACATTTGTGACAAATTTATATAAGATATAAAACCAATTCACCTCTCTTTAGAAGAAAGATCAATTTTTTTTTGGTCTGATAAATATGAATAAGCTTTCCATTTTTTGAAAAAGAGGCTTACTTCAGCACCAATGTTGCAGATTTTGGATCAAATTAAACATTTGAAATTAATAATTGATGATTCGAGATATGAATAAAGATGACTTATTATGTAAGATGGTTTAGTTGTATTATATGAATCAATTAAATTGAATCCATATGAGGTAAATTATGCCCCACATGACTTAGAGTTAGCTTCCAAAGTGTCTGCTTTATAGCTATGGAGGCATTAATTGTTATAAAAACCTTTTGAGCTCAAAATAATACTTTTGGACTCAATTACATATTTACCCAACATAACCTTCATTCCCATCAAATAAAATTTGTAGAATTTTTATTAGAATATGATTTTGATAGTAGCTATGTTAAAGGAAAAGAAAATATAGTTGTAGATGTTTTTAGTTAAAAAAGGTATGTTGTAGATTTTTCTATTATCAATATTACCTTCTGAGATGAGGTAGTAAAGTTATCCCAAGGAGATGAATTTTATGATAAATTAAATAAATATCTATTAGATAATTCACAAGATCTTAGATATAAAATATTTCATTTTGAAAATGATGGACATTTATAATACATTGAAAGAATATACGTGCCTCCTAGGAAAAATTTGTGGGGTGTTATGCTAAAAGAGTTACATAGTGCTCCATATTCAAGACATAGCAGTGTGATTAAACTATTCGTAGATCTAAAACCATTATATTTTTAAAAATAAATCAAGAAATATGTAGAATATTGAGTCTAGATACTTGTAATGTTATTGATTTAAGGCTTAAAATATGCATCCAACTAGGTTGTTGTACCCACATTCTATACCAGAATGGAAATGGAAAGTAATTTGCATGGAATTTTTTGAAGGATTACCTATGTCAAGGAAATCATCATGATTTAATATTGGTGGTTATTGATAAAATCACTAAAGTATCACACTTCATTTTAGATAATTTGATATATGATGCACCAATGCTTGATAAAAGATTTGTCGAGGAAGTGTATAAATTTCATGGATTTCTAGAAAATATAATTTTAGATAGGGACCCAGGGATGACCTCAGGGTTTTATCAAATTCTTAAAAAAGATTTGTGTACATAGTTGAACTTTAGTACAACTTACCATCTAGAAATAGATGGATAATACAAATGGGAATAATACCTACCTTTAGTTGAGTTTGCCTATAACAACTCATTTTAATAAACATTGAAGATGTCTCCTTTTGAAATGTTGTATGGTAGGAGTTTTAGAAATCCAATAAATTAGGATTAAATATAAGATTGAGATTTATTTATACCTAATAAGCTTGCTAAAATGGAAGAGAAGGTTAAGCTAATAAGGAAAATATTGGCTGAAGTTAATGACAGGTAGAAATCTATGCTAACTTGAAAAGGATGGAAAGGAAATTCTCAATTGGAGATAAGATTTTTATATGATTCAACCAATATAATAGTGACATAAAGTATGGGATATTAGTAAATAAACTTCACCAAGATGTGAAAGACCCTTTGAGGTCATAAAAGTGATAAATCATGTTGCATATAAACTTCATTTACCACCAGATTTAACACAAACATATAATTTTTTTCATGTATCCTATCTTAAGAAATATATAGTTGATCATTTACATGTATTATATTAGAATTAATTACATGTTCTAGATCCAAGGGTGGTCATAGTAGAACCAATAAGAATAATTTATACTCACAATCTTATCTGATGCAATATATAAGTATCACAATAAAAGGTTTAGTGGGACCAATATTCTGAAGATAGTGTTAAATGGGAGGATTATGAGGAATTATATAGTTTGTTTCCTCATCTATTAAAATATTTTTTTGTTGAACATTATTATTTAATTTCAAAACTTTTGTTTGAAATAAACATTCATCAGGATGATGACCTATTTTAGAGGGTAATGATGTTACATTGATTCGAATATTTAAGGAATAAATTATTATTATAAAATGAAGTAAAACCAATTATTATTATTTTCTAACTTTGATGATACAACTAGACATTCATGATATATAGTTTGATAACCATATTGTTTTATTTCATGGTTGGTTATGATTAGATGGAATTATAATGTGCATCTAGATATATATTATTATTGTGTATTAGAATATTATATGGATATGATTTCATTTATATATTTGATTTGTATTAAATTAGTTTTTTGATGTGTATATATTCGAAGTATATTATGTTTTTATTGAAAACTCAAATTAACTACCATTTTTTTTACTGAGGTGCTTACAAGACTCTTCCACCCTCGAAGAGTGAAACAAAGGGAGAGTATCATAGAGGAATAGGGTGAATATATAGGCATTGGGAATAAAAATATTTACACCAAACCTGAACATATACACTTAACTCTTGTGTGTTGAAATAAACTAAATTTTGATGGTATTTTGTGGATGTGTTGTATGTTTAATTTTACTATTTGTCACTATGGTTAAATATTGCATGCATTTCATTTATTATGGGTCAATTAATTTCCTTGTTATAGAATACCTAGTTTTTAATGGATGTTCTTGCTAACATAATTTTTTAATTCTATTAATATACATTGGCTATGTGAATCTCTATGAAACCATTATATTGGTTAAAATTTGGTTACTAGGATATGAATGCTAATAGACTTATTTTTATGTGTTATAAATATTTGGAGTATAAGATGTTTATCGAAAACATGTATTTATATTTAAATTAATGTAAAAGTTGTTGGATTTAATCCTACCTATTTTTTATGGCCTAGGGGAATATATCATGAATTATACCCAATATTTTATTGTATGAAGATTTTTTAAACTTTGTGAAATTGGTTTTGGGTTAATGTATATAATGGTTTATTACCATGTACCTTTCAATTGAGAAAGTAAACTAGTTCATTATGGGATCTTTGGTAAGAATGTTTAGGATTCTTTTACTATCATTATAGGTTGACCTCACCATTTTGAGGGAATCAAAATGGTAGGGTTGGCATGAAACTACCATGTAAAAATAATTTATATTATCTTAAGTTAATGTTATAATCATGAATTGATGAATTGGAGTCTTTGATGAGTAACTCATGGAGTTTTAGGAGAAACTCGAGAACATGAAAAACATGGATTGGAAATGGAAATAAATGAAAATGGAAGAATTATAGGATGTTTAAAATTTAAGAAGAGAATTGTCAAGGGATATCAATAGCTACTTTTTAATTAAAACCACTAAATCATCTAGGTAAATAAAGTTTTCAATTTTTGAATAGGAATTTATATGAGTTTTATTTTTTGTGTATAGACAGAGTTATGTTTAAAAGCAAATATTGAATTTTTTCTTAATTGGGATATTATTAAAATTGTTAGAATGTATATGTTTATATTACATTGAAAACCTAGGGCCTCACCCTTATAGTATTAATAATGGAACTTTTTTCCATCCATAGGCCTATAAAGGTGTTAGTTTAATGATTACTAGGTTTAAAATGCATATATATTCTAGTAGTACCTTGAATGTTAAAAACTTTATCTTTACAAACTTGGGGATGGAATGTGTTCCATCCATAGGCCCATAAAAATGGAAATAGGAACATTATGTATGGATTAAATGCCATTTATATTTGAAATCACCCTTCATAATTACATTCTTTACCTTTATTTTACTTATACATGATGAAAATTGAAGGATAAAAAAATTGGGTTTTGTTGTATAAGAAAATTTATCCCTGGTAACTATAATGATTTAAGGTTTTAATTTTTCATATTATAATAAGATAATAATTAAACATAATATTTTGTGATTAAAATCAATAGACAAATATCACCTAGAAATGCATTGTTTGATTTGTAAGTGTCATAGATTTGGGATCTTCACTTAGAGTAGTCCATTGTAGTTTTATTGTTTAAGAACCATATGTGCATAAATTGAGAAATATATATATATATATATAGACACACACACACACACACACACACACACACACATACATACATATGTGTGTGTGTAATTTTATCAATTTATGTACCTATAATTATTAAACAATAAAACTAAAATATATGTATGTATGTAAGTGTATATATCTATGTGTGTGTATAATTTTCTCAATTTATGTACACACACACACACACACACAAACACAAACACACACACATGTATACATATACATATGTATGTATGTATGTATGTATGCATATAGATACATACATATATATATATATATATATATATATATATATATATATATATATATATATATATATATATATATATATATATATATGTATATATGTATATATTTTCAATCATACTATATATACACAAGTGGTAGATGTACATTTATTGATGGAATTTTGTACATTCCTATGTGTTAAAAATATGAGTTGTAGAGACTAAATTTTGAGTACATTTTGGTAGCTAGTTATCATGTGGAACTTAGGCAAGATGTTGTTTTATATAGTCTTGTATATGTATATATACGAATGAATTTTAAAATTATGTGATAATTTCATTATAGTGTGATTGGTAGTCTCATAACATTTATATATAGGCTATAATTTTACCTTGTTTTGTTATACAATCCCATGTATATGTATTTTAGCTATAAAATAGGTTGTGCTTAAGTTGTTATAATAAATAAGAATGTAAGCATATATGTATGTATGTATGTATTGACATAGATGATAATGTTTTGATATAAGACAAGATTGTATATCTAGGTACTTAGTTGAGTTTAGTGTCATATTCATTAGAGAATACATGCACAATAATAGGCAAATACTATCATTTTTAGACAATATTATATGATGTTATCATAGTTGGAAAAAAATTGATTGAAAAACACACTTTCATTAATATAACAAGATATAATACATAGCATTTGAAATTTGGATACCTTGTTCAATAGTGTTTTAATTTTCAAATGAGATATAGTGATAGGGAATATTTAATGGTTTCACATATACTAAAACCTACTTATAGTTGGTCATAGTTTCTCCATAAGGGATCTTATTGAAGTAATGAAACTCTATGGTATAATTTATATGTAAATGTGTATATATGTACATATATTTTGACACTACACTTATATTATTATAAAATAAATTTATATTATGATAAGTAATTATCACTTAGTCAATAAGAGATAAATAATTATGAGAATTACCTATTTATAAACTAGTAAATAATACTTGTTTAGGAGATTCATGATCTTCTAAAATTCTATTGATTCTCTATTCATTTTTATAATGTTAAGGAATTTTATGTAAATGAAAGGTCTTAGATCTAATTAAGTATAATAAAATGTATTTGTTTACTTAAAATACTTCATCATAGGAATTTTAACCATGCTTATATTGAAATAATAGTGCAATATGATAGTCATAAATTTCATTTCTTGAATATGTGTATAATAGTTGTAAATTGATGAATCAAAGTGGTTTTTCATTAAATATAGATGTTTTAAGCTTGTATTATAAAATAAATTAAAGATATAGATTCAATTACTAATTTATTGTAGGCTGAAAATCTATAATTATTATTTCTTGAAATCTAGTTTTTAAGATTATATAGTTATATGTCTTCTAATGATGATAGATGATGGGTATATGAGGTGGAAGCCATGTAAATTCATATACCTATCATCTAGTAGCTTAATATATGTTGATATCCATTATAAAAGAGTATGTGTGTGTGTGTGTAATTGACTCAAATCAATGAGTGATTTGAATTCATTAATTAAAATTTTAGACAAAATACTATTATAGATAATAATATTGTCATTTCACTATACTTTATAACTTACATGTGTACTTGTGATGTCATATTAGATAGAGGATTGTTTTCCATGGTCTATGTGATTGTTTCATGTATTAGATATTGTAATACACATACATTCTTATTGAATTCTTAATATCCACACTATTTTTATCTACCCCTTAATGAATGGAAGGGGCACTCTCAGTGGGGAGGTGTGTAGGAGATTGATAGTTTGTGGTTGGAATAAAATCACCCTGATGATGATCTCCATCTCTTTAATTGATCATCCATTATATAAACATACTCATGGATATTTTTTATATTTTAGATTTTTTATGAGCCTCAAATGTACTATTATACCTCTTATCATGTGATATTATGACATTCAATGATAAATCATAATATTTTCACATTTTATTTTATTGATACTAAATACAAAAATAATTTTACACCTATACATGATTTTAAATGTTGAAAATAATAGAGGTTGTATGTATATGATAATCTGTAAGAATGAATTTAGTGTACTATTTTACTCTACACTGTACATATGTGTTATGTAAAGAATGTTATCTTTTGAATATGTTAAATGTTGTTCAAAAGATAAATAGATCAAAACTTAACTAATGGGTTAACTTTTTTTATACACAAAATTTTATTTAAGTATATAGATATCAAATAGTAAAATCTTATGTTAATTAATTGATATGATTAAGACTAGAGTATGCCAAAAACATGGTGTGCCTTTTAGTGTAACTCAGTGGGGATGTAACATTTGAGCAGCTAAATCCAAAACAACTTTAATTATAAGAATCTTAGTTATAGGTGAAAAGTTTCATTTTAATCATTTCCTTAAATTTTAAAAAACCCTTTAGCAACAAATATATATTTGTGTTTTTCTACTTGATTATCAAAATTGAAATCAATTTTAAAAAACCATTTATAAGTCACCAAATTGTGACCTTTAAGGAGGGGAACTAAATCCCAAGTTTGACAAGAGATCAAAAGATGTATTCATCATGCATTGTTTTTCCCAAACGAGGTTGACCTTGACCTTGTCTAATTATTTGAGGGTAATTATTGTGCATATTTTTAGAGATCAAAACATAGCTTTAAAATTATTTCCTAGTTTTATGAGTATCACTAAGATTTATGTCAATTTCAAAAGCTTCTTAAGTTATCTTGGCCCACTTAGGAATAGATTTAGGTGGATTAAAACTATAATAAGGAGTTTGAACTTTAGTAATAAAAACACCATTATAATTTTGATAATCACTTGAATCTAAATGAAAAGAAAAAAAAACAATATCAAGATAATCCAAATTAATAACACAATCAAGTACGTCATTTTTAACAATTGTAACATCTCTTTTAATCTTGATTTTGTTAGTTTGAGGATCATAAACTCTATAAGTTTTATATGATTCATCATAACCAACAAATATATATATTTTTTGTATTTGAATCTAACTTATTATGTTTTTCCTTAAGAATATGAACAAATGCTTCACAACCAAAAACATGCAAAATTTGGAAGTTAGGTTTTCTTCCCCTATAAGCTTCTTCAAGGGTAAGGTTTAAACTATTTAGTGGTATTCAGATTAATGAGATAAGAAACATAATATTTAGCTTCATCCCAAAATTTATAATGGATATTTTTATCATGAGACATAAATCAAGTCATTTCAATGATGGTCTTATGTTTACATTCAGCAACACCATTTCAGTTAGATGTGTAATAAATAGTTTTTTCATGTTTAATATCATGTTGATTAAAATATGAAGAAAAGAATTATTAACATATTTAGTACCATTATAATTTCATAATATAACCAAAGAATAAACATATTGATTTCAAAAAAATGTATGGAATTCATTGAATGTATCTAAAACCCGATCTTTAGTTTTTTAAGGAATAAATCTAAACTCATGTACTAAAATCATCAAAAAAAATTTAAATCATGCTTTACACAATTAATAGGAGTTTTCATGGTATCTAAAATATATCTATGAATAAAATATATATTTTTAGTTATACACTAAGATTTATTTAGGAAAAAAATCTCTATGAATTTTACCAACCATACATCCACTACAAACATAATCAATAAAAGGAATTGTAGGAAAGTCATGCAACATATTGAGTTCAATCATAAGTGAAATATTTTAGGAATAATGTCCTAATATTTCATGTCATAATTTACCATTAATTGAAGAAGGTAAAGCATTAGTATAAGAGGAAAATAGAATTCAATAAACTTAAATAGGTTATCACTATCTAAAATTGAGGTAGAAATAATTTTAAAATATTGTTTGAATGATGTAACATAACAAGTGTCATGAAATAATTATAATTTATAGTCCTATTTACATAATTGAGGAATAAGATAAAAATTCAAATTTAAATCAAGAAAAAGTAAAACATCATGCAATTTACCATTAGGTATTTTAAGGATTCCTATAGCTTTCATATTGTAAGAATAAAGACTAAAATTATTTTTATAAATTAATGGTTTAAAATAATTAAATAAATAAAAATTAGATGTAATACATCGATTAGAATTGGAATCAAAAATCCATTCAATGAGATAAGCATGTAACTCACAAGTAAAACAACTCTAGTATTGGACTTATGTTTGTTTTGAGTCTTAATATTAATAGTGCTAGAATTGTCTTTGAATTTAAGATTCCCATTTTTAATACCTTGTTTATTCTTTAAAAATTATTTTTATCATGATTTTTTTGTCACAATAGTTGCATTCTAACTTTTTCTTAGGTTTTGAGTCATATTGTTGATATTTCTTTTATCATTTGATCTTTGCAATTCTTATGTTGGTGTTTAGACACAAAAAAATGATCATTAGTTTTAAGAATACAAAATTGAATTAACTCTTGATCTTCTTGATCAAAAAAATAAAAAAATAAATAAAACATCAATTAAGTAGCTAAGGTAGGAAAATTTGTGAATGAACATTTGTAATAAACTACTAAAAAGGTCTAGGCAGTAATTACATTCTCACAAAAAATCTCAACTTCTTGAAAAACAAGCTGAAAATCTAGACAAGGAATTTTTCAAAGATATTATTTTGTATAAAAAGGCCCTTGAAGTGAAGATTTCATTTATTGAAGAGATTATTGCCTCCATAGGTTATAATGAGCATGTGGATTCTAAGGAAAAAGACCTCCTATGTCATTTTTACAATCTAAAATAAAATGAAGAGTCATACTAGAAGAAAAAATCTATATTCTTATGGCTAAAGGAAGGAGACAAAAATATAAAAAATTTCCATCACTCAGCTTCTAGACATAGGAATATCAATAGAATCCCCCAGCTTTAAATAGAAGATGGGACCATCAAAAAGGATGAGGCTGACATATCCTGACATATTACTAATTTTTTTAAAAACCTTATATTAGAGGATGGTAGAACTAATAATTTATTGGTCTCTTCTACAATATATAACTTCAATAAGGACTTCATAGCTATAGACAATGCTTCCCTCATCTAAAACCCAACATATGAGAAAATAAAAAGTGATGTCTTCATCATGGATGACTTCAAGGCTCCAAAAATAGATGGGTTTCCAAATGTTTCTTCCAAAAATACTAGGACATCATTCACCTAGAAGTTGAAGAAGTAACCAAAGAATTCTTTCACTCCAAATCCATCCTTAAATAAATCAACAATACCTTCCTGATCCTAATCCCAAAAAAATAAAGCACCACCAATATTAAGGATTTTCAAACCATTAGCTTATGAAACACTACATACAAAATTTGATCCTCCATCCTAGTTAAATGCATGAAATCCCTACTTGACTTAGTCATTGGGGAGAAATAACGCTATTTTGTAGCTAGCAAGCAAATGTTTGATGACATCATCATACCTCATGAAGTTGTGCACTCCATCACCAAATCATCAAGATAGGGCATTCTACTAAAAATAGACATGGTAAAGGCTTATGACAAAATTTATTGGTGATTTATTATTCAAATTATGGAAAAGCTTAGGATAAATCATGACACCTAGAAAATCATATGGAGCTATATTACCACCCCTAAGTTCTCCATTATTATAAATGGGGTTCCTAAAGGATTCATTCATCCCTTAAGAGGTTTAGGATATGGAAACCTCCTCTCTCCATACCTCTTCATCATCTTAGTTAGAACTTTGGGGAGAAGCTTGAGATGAGCTTGCAACTAGGGTCTGATAAAGGGTACTTTGGTGGCCTAGAATAGTGACCCTATCACCCACTAGTAGTTTTCTAATGACATTATCATCTTAGGAGATGTTTATATTAAGAAATCCAAGAAGCTCAAATGTATCCTTGACAAATATGAAAAAGTGTCCAACCAATGCATCAAATTTCAAAAGAGCTTCCTCTTCTTTATCAATACTACCCTCTCAATAGAGAAGAATTACTAAAATTCTAAACTACCAAGTAGGAAAATTTCTGGATAATCACTTGGGTATCTCTCTCTTTGATATAAAAATGGAATCCCATTTTTAAAACACCCTAATTGATCACACTAAAAGGAAATTATTAGTATGGAAAGGTCACCTCCTCACCTATGTAGGGAAATACCAACTCCTCAAGGATTCCATTTAAAGTATTCCTATTTACCTAATGTCAGTATTTAAAATGCTATGTAATATTGCCTCTAAAATTAAATAAATACAAAAAAAATTCCTATGGATAAGCACTAAATAAATATTTATATTCAATCTAGTTGCATGGGAAAAAGTCTATCTCCCTAAATCTAATAGAGGTCTTGGCCTAAGAAGCATAAAATATATGAATAAATCCTTATTGTCAAAAATGGGTTGGTACATGATGAAGGAAAATAATTAATGGATAAGAATCCTAAAAGATAAATACTTGGAAAGAGTGGAGGATGACTTCATAGTGGAAGAAGTCCCGACTAATGGATCCACCTTTTGAAAATCCATAACCAATTCCAAGGATATTTTGAAGATGGGCATCATCTAGAAGAAAATTAATGGTGATAAAATTTATTTTTGTGATGATGCCTAAATATACCCCACCCCCCTCTCAACCAAAGAGAAATGGTTTGGGTGGTACATATAAGTCAAGAAAAGATGAGGCTCCAAGTTAAAGGATTACTAGGAAATCAAGGAAGGAATAAAGTGTTGGAAGGTTATCCCCAATGAATATCTTACCTTAGAAGAATCCCAAGACATTTAGAACCTCAACTAGATCTTAAATTAGATTTACATTCCCTCTATACAAAAGGAAGTTCATTTTATCTGGAGAGTAGAAGATAATGGCTCATACTCAGTGTCCTCAATCCATGCCATTGAACTCAACTTGGAAATCAACTGGGACCACTAGAAATATTTCTAGGTAAAGCACCTAAACCCCAAGGTTAGTTTCTTATTTTTGATTGTGGCACATAATATAATTCTAATAGTGGAAAACTTAGCCAAAATGGTATTAATTGTCCCCAATATATGTTTGATCTGTCAAAGTGTAGAAGATTCTATTTAACACCTTTTTTGGAATACCCCTTAGTTTGACTTTATTTAATTAAATTCTTAATCACCTCAACATGTCATGGGTCAAGCATAATATTATCATAGATCTCATTCTATAATGGAACCCCCCATGGACCATTCCTTCCCTGACCTTCCTTTGGCACCTCATCCTTCCTCATTGGTTCTCATGCATCTAGAAAATTCAATATGATAGACTATTCCTCAACAAAATACACCAACTAAAGAGCATATTCCTCCATCTCTACTAGTCCATTTCAAAAAATTGGAAGGAATTTATTACTAAATATAAGGATCCTACCCCACTATCCTTACTCATTCTCAAAAATTAGGATATCTAACAAGTTATTTATCTTTCCACCAAAGACTTAATATATAGGAAAACTAAATGAAAGGTCCCTCTTGAGGGGTGGGTGAAACTAAACTTTGATGGGGACTCAAAGGGAAACCTGAGTCCTATAGGAGGATGATGAATCACAAAAAATTCTAATGTGGAGATGTTTGTGGCTTATATAAGTCCCTTGGGTAAGGAAACAAACCATCTTACTGAGGTTAAGGTGGCCTTTTGGGGTATATAACTAGCATCAAGAATCAACTAGAATAAGATCATTATAGAGGGTGATTCATTAAACATCCTCAATGCCTTGGAAGTAAAAACTACACCCTCACACATTATCAAGGATATCATTGATGATGTGAATCACATATTAAAAAACATACCTCACTTCCAAATCATACACACTTATAGGGAAGGAAATGGGGTGGTCAACCTCCTCACCAGCATTAGAGTTAATCTCCATTATTTAACCAACTATCATGATGTAGGCAATATCCCCTTTAAAGTGTATAACATCTTTTTCATTGAAGGTACTAATGCAACTTAAAATAATCATTCCTTCACATGTGCATCCCCTCAACTCAATAAGGTAATTCTTGATTCATCACATCTACATTCATTTTGAATAAAGGGGGATAATTATTTTTAAGTGACTTTAGCAAGAATTCCCTCCCATTTGAGCCCTAGCTATTTTTTCTACATCTAAAAATTTCAACTCTCCCACTCCATCTCTATGCTTTTAGCAACCATGGGTGTTGATAGAGACTGCCTACAACCCACATCATGTAACGAGGATCACAATTAGAAGGTCTAGAAAAAACTCAAGAAGAGGGGTCTTATAGAGTTTATAGAATACATTACTAAAAATAATACCATGGTTCCCTGAGACTTCATCATGGCATGGATAAAATGGAAGTTCACCATGTAAGGCATCACCATAAACATATCAAAGGAACTCATTGGTGATGTCATGGACATATCCTATATAGGAGACAATGAATTTAAAAACCAATAAATTAAGTAAGAATACCTAAAATGATTCTTTAAAATGAATGAATTCATATAGACATAAAAGAAAGGGTTCCCTTTATCTGACCTCCTACATTACTAGCCTGATATCTACCTTCAAATCATGAGGTACATGACTTTGAAAGGTAAGTATACTTTAAATTTTTCACACAATTTCTTGCTCTTAAATAAATTATTTGGGTTTAAAAATAGTCTTTGATATTCCTAATCATGTCCCTAGAAATTACTATTATAATCCACTAAATAAACGATACAAATCCCATCCTCCATCAAGGTATAATCCTCCTATTTATTAAAAATGGTCAAGCCCTTTTAGGTTGGAAGGTTATCCTGTGGGGATATTCTTCTGAGGATGACTCCCTAATGGAGGACCCTATCAAGGGATACCACATACCCTCTAAATGTTCCCTCCAAAATAATTCATCTCAATCCCCCCTGATGACCTACCTCTCAAACTATTGTTTATCCCCAAGCCTAAACCCATTGAAATTGGGATTCTTGAAAATTAATCTTGGAAAGGTAAGGCCATAGTGACAAAGGAATTAGAAAAGAACAAATAATTTCTATAAAATTTCAACTCAAGGATTTATTAGGAAATGTTTGTCTTGGCTAAGCTTATCTAGGACTAGAGTGAACTTCATTAGATGGCTAAGGCTACTATCCAAACATTTATCCACTCTACTCATCCCCCCAACCACCTATTATGAAATATCTTAAGGTCCTAAAATACCTACCCTAGGATTCCCTAGTGGGGTCCCCCCTAAGAAAACTCCTTTTCAAGTTAAAATTAGGAAGAAACCTAGAACAATCTTCCTCAAGGAAGTGGTTGAAGGACCTAAGAACCGTACTCATGCCAACATATCAAAATACAAACCCATTTGGAAGAGGACACTAATACTATTTAAGACACTTAGGAGAAGACTTCCTCCTAGATCAGTTTTAGTTTTTTATTTTCTAAGTACCATTTTTTTTGTTTTTGTCCTCTCGGCCCTAGTTGGTATGTTAAAATTATTGTAATGCACTCTCATGGGTCTAGGTCCCTATAAAACCTATATTTTACCACATAAAAAAAATTAAGATAATGTGAATTAAATTAAACTATGAAATTTTAACACCTAAAAACATCAATTAATAATGAAAAGAGTGAAATTTTATCCAAAAATAACCCATATTTTTGAGTCATTATACTTTAAATTATAAAGTTGATCATGAATTCAAATTTTTCTAGATTCATTCACAACATCATAAAAGTAATAAAGTTTAGACCAAGCATCAAATGAAAGAATACGAACACCAATATGCACATTAAATTATGGTTTCATGGCCATACCAATCAAAAGTAAGGCCTCTTGATTTTTTCCTTCCATTTTTCTTAAATGTCAGTGGCAATGTTTTCATCAAGTTTGGGATCTTTACCATCTACAACATACACTAAGTGTTTAAAGGTGAAAATAAATTACATGTCTAATTTCCATAAATGGTAGTTAGTTGAGCTTATTTTATATTTTTATATAAATTGAGTCATTGTGTCATAAAATCTCACTCAAATCTATAAATTGAGAATGCAAAATAAAAAGAACAAAATCACTTAAAAGGCATAGTAAAGGGATCAATGATATAAATAATATGAGTAGAGTTTACTTATAAGACAAAGGATGTGAAAAAATTGGTAAAAATTAAAAAAAATTATTGATTAATTTTCTAGAATGGGTTACACAATAATACGAAGGTTTAAAAGTTTGCGAAAACTTGAGAACACAAAAAAGGATCTTTTATGTTTGTTTTTTAATTTTGAAAAAAGATTTTAAAACTATTAAAAATAAAACATTAATTACTATTAATGTGATAAATATCTTGATCTTAATTTTATGAAAACAAAAGTTTTAAAAAACTTGATTTACATAAAAATTGGAGCATAAACATGAACCTAAAATACCTCTCAAAAGATTAAACAACAAAATGTGAGATGCAAATTTTGAAGTGTGAAACTAAACTAATAAAAAAAATCACATGATAATTAAGAAGGCATATCCATAATTATTGGAGAATGGTTAGTGATATCATGGTAATGTTATGGAGGTGTACTGGTGAGTAGATGAAGTGCTTTGATAGTTTATGTAATAATGACAAAGTGTGTAATGTGTTTATCCTAGTGTGATTAAAGGAGGCTTGGTAGATATTTAGTTTTGGCTTGATTAGAGATGTTTAGGGATGAGTATGGTGATTTTATCATATTAAAGGGGTACTATCAATGTTCAAGGATGATTGGAGAGCTTATGTACATGATTTGATTTCATCTGGTAGTCCATAGTTTTCATTTAGATAGTTTAGGTTTAGTGGCATAAAATCTAAGTAGGTAGTTTGATGACATCACCATTACCACATTTGGATGAGTTAAGGGGATTTGGTCATATTTTTTTTATCAATTTAGTCCCTATTTACTATGTAATAAATATTAGGTCATGTTCCTAATCATAATTAAAATATGTGGGTACAAGGTTGGGCTCTCAGGCATTTTGATAATGTTTTCCCATAACCAAATTTATAATGTGGAAAGAAGAGCCAAGTAAGCATTTTGATGATGGAATATATTGTACATGTTGATTTTTTATAAAAATATGATCATATTTTTTTATTTAGAGTTGATATTAGTTTATTTATACTAAATTTCAAGTCATGTACCGAACCATGTCAAAAGATATTCATGTTCAAAGTTGGTCTTCCAAACAAGTTTTTGACATAGTTGGCTCTATGGTATAAAAATATAAGTGATAATTTTAATATCATTATAAATCACATGTGTGAGGGTTCTAGGATTATTGTTTTTCACATTTTTGGTTTCTCCTATGTGAGGAGATCATATGGTCCAAATTTGAGATCATATGAGTGAGCGAGGTAAAAGTTATTGAGGTTCAAATTTGGTTTCTTGGATAGATTTTAGTGGTCCTTATACTTAGTAATTTATATATGGTTTAAAATTTAGGACAAAATTAAAATCTAAAAGTTTATGGGTGATCATACAGTTTGATCTAATAGTGTGTTTCGAGTTAAAGAGGTTAAAGTGTTTGAGGTTTAATGTCAAGCAAAGGTAAAGAATAAGGATCTAACAGTGAGTGGGTGTTCATATAGTTTCATCAAATGATGATCACTTTAATATAAATACCAATCTGATCCATAGAGATCAATAGTGTGTGGTGAGTAAATATTAAATATTTCAAAAGATGAGGTCAACTATCTGAAGTTTAATTATGATTGTTTGAATTTAAAGATTTGAATTTAACAAAGGGAAGAAACTAGTCTATGGTTTTTCAACCATCTCTTTTGATCAAAGAAGAATTTACTCATGGTGTAAAAATAAAAAGTGGTAGAGGACTCCAAATTTCATATGTAAATATGGATTTAAAGATTTTAAAGTGTGTGTAGATAAATATATTGAGCTCTAAAGTTGACTATGTGTTCATGCATGTTCTACAAGTAACCTAAGAAGGGTAAGTAATCTTGTTCCGATGTTGTTTTGATATCTCATGATTTATTAGCTATATGAGAGTGTTTTAGATTCCACAATGATTATTTTTATGCATTATTAAGGTTTTAAAATCATATGTAGTATGAAGAAAGGTTTACAAGTTGATTATGTATTCATTCATGGTGATTGTGTGCATAGAATATTATTTAAGTGATTTATGCTTAAACAAAAGGGTACTATGATGGATATATACAATTAAATAGGATCTATAGATCATGTGGCATGGGTTCATGAGTTAACAAATTGTTCTTATGTTCTTAGTTTTCTCAAAGAAGTGTCAAAGAGTTGAATGGGTCTCCATAGGTCCTAAAAGTGACTTAGGCCTATTTTGGAAGTGGATTGTGCTTATGTGTGACTTATGTAAGATTCCTTAAGGGTGATGGCATGCATTATGGAAAAAAATATGTTGATAATTAATGATATCTCTATATATATTGAAATTAAATATGGTGAATTATAGAAGTGTGGAAATAGACTTTGAGGGGAAGACTTGAGACATAAATGTAGGGTATTTGTGAGAGTTGTGGAGTGAAGGAGAGGTAGAGTGCCCAATTGATGAGTCAATGAGTAGAAAAGTTTGTTGACTATGTATAAGAATTTTTGGTCACATTCCTAATGTCATAATAGTGCTCTTAAAATTTGAGGATATGCAAAGAGGTCTAAGTGTGCATATGAGGATAGTTTGAGTGAAGAAGGAGAAATATTGTGGCACACCTATGTGAGAGGACTACAAGAGATAGAAATGGAAATTATGAAGAGGTTAGAGATTCATCATTAGGTGTTGAATAAATTAGTTCCAATGTGGAGGTGTTCACTTTAAATGGGGTCTAAAGTACTTGAATTTTCTTAGGTGACGTTGTTCCTTGTGAAATAGGTGTTTCACTAAATACCTTTGGTTAGAAGGATATGATCAAGGTTGGTGGTCTAAAGGAGTTAATCAGTCTCTAGTTTATAATATATTATAAGACAATACTCCATGTGTTGTAGGATTAAGAGTGGTTTTTATTCCACATGATGATTTTCCATAGGAACTATGTGTTATGTGTTTGATCTTGTGTATGCATTGAATGAATAAGCTCTCTTATTAATGTTGCTTGATCAAGTTGATACATGTTGTTTGTTTACTAGTTTTTAAATGTTTTAAATTTTAATTGAAATATATGGGATTATTGATTCACCCCCCTCTCAATGATTATACCTCTAACAATTAGTATCACAGTGGGTCCTTTGGTAAAGGCCTTACAACTTGAAGGTGATCCAAGATATAATATGGGTATTCATCATATAGGTTTCTCTACTAATCAAGAAATAATGTTCAATGGATCCAATTATGGATTTTGGAGAGAAAGGATGAAGAAATACATTATGTCCTTAGGGTTTGATATATGGAAATCTCTTATGGATGGTTATGTTTCTCATATTGTTCCTCCACCTAGTGCTATAGATAAGAAGTTGTTTGGGAACAATTCTAAGGTAATGAATGCTATTACTTATTTTCCTTCATAGATTGAATACACCAAGGTAATCCATTATAGATATACTAAAGATATATGGGATAAAATGTAGGAAATTTATGAAGGAGATTCAAAGGTCAAGATTTCTAAGTTTTAGACTCATAGAAAGTAATTTGAAAGTCTCAAGATGAACTAGGAAGATTATATGGCATCCTTTATGAGGTTTCTCTGCTATGTAAGCACTGATGTTCAATGGATCCAACTATGATTTCTAGATTATAAGGATGAGGACATACATTATGTCCCTAGGGTTTGCTATATGGCAATCTATTATGTATGGTTACGTTGATCCTACTACTTCTCCATATAATGCTACAAACAAAAAGAACTATTTTAAGATAATTCTAAAGCAATGAATGCTATCACTTATGGTATTTTAGAGACTAAATATACCAAAGTAATGCATTGAAAATATGCTAATGATAGATGGGACAAATTGAATAATACTTATGAATGAGACTCAAAAGTTAAGTTGGGAAATTTGTAGACTCATGAAAGATAATTTTAGAGTCTCATGATGAAGGAAGAAGATTTTGTGACATCTTTTCTATATAGAGTTGATGAAATTATGAACAACATCAAAAGTCTTGGAGAGAAACTTAAATGAAGCTAATATAGATCAAAAAGCATTAAGGTCCCTACCCCTCAAGTTTTATCCTAAAGTATCTACTATAGAATAATGTCATGATATTACTAAGGTGAAGTTGAATGAACTACATGGCATCCTTGTTGTCTATGAGATGAGGAAGAATGATGATATACCACCAAAGAAGGAAACAAATTTCAAGACTAAAATAAATCGAAAGAAGAAATTCCAATGTAAGAAACCCAAAAAGGATGACATTTTTTTATATAGATGAGGATAAAATAATTACTTTGATATCAAGGAAACTGAGAACATGTTTAGGCACATATAAAGGTAAACTACCCCTCAAATGCTTCAATTGTGGTGAGATAGGACATTTTATTAATAAGTTCCCTCATAAGTATAATAATGATGATGATTAATAACATGATCAAGGTCATGTTGATGGTAAGGGATCATTTAGGTAAGATAAAAGAAAAAGGGATTCAAAAATTTTGACACTAAGAAGTACTTCAAGGACAATAAGAGTCTCTACACTAAAGAAGATTTCAACTCATCAGATGAGATTGAAGATAGTGACTCAAAGTATGATCGTGAAGATGATGGTCCTATTGAATATGAATCCCTATTCATGTTGAAGAAGTTAGTTTCTCACATCAAAAGGAGTCTACTTGGACTGATTAAAATGATGATGAAGATGAGGTGAACTATGGGACTATTTTAACAAATGCTCTTGAAGAACTAAAGATTGAGAATAAGACTAAAAATAAGATGAATTATAAACTCAAATAATATGAGGAAAAAATAATTATATTTGAGACAATAATTAATGAAGATGAGAAGTAGCAACAAGATATGGTAAATAATCTCAGTTGTCAATTGGAAATCCTATCTACAAGCCTAAAAACTAAAGAAGATGAATGTGCAAGGTATATAATTTAAAATGAGTCATTGAAATATAAGTTAGAGAATATATCTAGTAAGGTAATGTAATTTAAGAGATTTGAAAAGATATCAAGTGATATAAACAACATTTTGAATGATAAAAAGCATGCATGTGATAAGACTATTCTTGTATACAAAGAATAAATAGAGACTATAACTCAAGACAAGATGAAGACTAATGTGAACAAGGATAATCAGCCTTTGAAGACAAATCATCAGATAAGGAATGATTGTGAAAATAGATTGAAGACAAATCAGATCATATAGCCAAATTCTATGAGGTATGTAAATTTTAATGGTTACTGTTATAATTTTAATCAATTTTAGGTATAGAGATAGATAATGTAGAAGACCTATTAAGAATGATTTTGAATGGGACTATAATGCGGGTAATTAGTAAAAAGGAGTAAGCAAACTTGAGTGATTCAACTATTATGATGTGGGACAATTTGAAAAACATTATTCAAATAAGGTAAGATAAGCTAAGTTTCCATCAAAGAGTATGGTTTGCTACAACTATGAACAAAGAGGTCACATTGCTAGATTCTACAACAAAAAGTTTACAAATCATAATAAGTTCAATCAGGCTCCAAGAGTGCAAGGAAAAAGACAAGTTGACTCATGGAAACCAAAGGTGGTATGTGTGAGTTATGATGAGATTGTAGGTCTAAGTAATCTGTTTGCTATGGTGGAAAATGCTTCAGAAAGTGACAAGTTCCAAGAACTCTCATTAACTACTCATGTTGTGAAGAAGAAGACCAAGGTACTAGTTAAGGCTAGTCTTCAGATGTGTATGGATCCAAGTGAACATCCTATTGTTTTTGAGGAAGCATCAAGTATATAACATCAATTGACAATACCTAGTGATGATGTTCTAAGATGAAAGGTTGTTTCTTCAAAAGAAAAGGTATGTCAAGATTCCATATTCACTCCATGTGTTGTCAATCCTATCTTAGAAAAGAAGGATAATGATATAAAAAAGGAACTAGTTTTCATAGTTTAGACTAAAGATAAGAAGAACAAGATCAAGAAGTCTTATAGATATAAAAGTATTTTAGTGGTTATTGAGGAGATGTGGGCCACTCCTAGCTTCAATTTATTTTAGAGCATTATAATGTAGAGGATGTCTATATCTATGATTTTTAAGAGGCTCCTTTTAGTGGATACACAAGTGTTGATGTGGTGTTCTTCAGATGGTCCTAGAAGGCTAGAGATAAGTGTTTTTAATGAGAGCATGTATGTGTAGGTGGAATATATGTTGTGGTGATGTCAAAGTGATATCATAACTATATATTGTTAGTCTATAGGATTAGAATGAGTGTTTCTAGGTGGCCTAATAAGATTGATTCAATTTCAAAAAGGAGTTTAATGCTAAAAAATGTCTATGCACTTCTTTAATATGTGTTTCACATGACTTCAAGATCTGAAGATCTTTTGTGTAAAATAAGAGATTTTTATTTGCTCTCATGTTTCCCACTTTGTGCTTAAGAGTATGCAGGTCCTAAAATGGGTTATAGGATGTATGGGTTCCCAAATATGTGGAAACTTAAATCTTGGTCCAATGTATGTCATGAGTGTCTTCAGGTGTGCAAGAAGTTTTAGAGGTGTGAGTTTACTAGAAGGAGGTTTGTTGACCCTATTTATTTTCAATTTCTAGGGTTTTGGGATATTTTATAAAAGTGATTTTCCTTATGATTTGAGGTATGAGGCCTCTTAGTATGCTGAATAGGCCAAATGGGTTGTCAAATAATGCTTCATATAGATTTCAATGTTTTTGGTTTTCATGTTATTCATGTTTTTGTTAAGATGGAAACCTAATTGACAAGTTGGTTTATGAAGTATGTTGTAGAGGATGATATAGGTAATTAAATTTGTTTAACTTAAGATGGAATATAAGAGTGCTCTAGATATGAATATTTAGGTCTTCATTATATGTATACTAAAAGATGTGGGCTTTAGAAGTTCTAGGCAGGGCTACAAGGAATCTAGATAGGCCTAATATGAAGATTTGATGTTTTTGCTTAGTGTTCCTAAAAGGAAAAGGTATGATAAATTTAAGGTGAGTTATTAGGATTTTTTTTAGAGCATTTTTCCTATTTGGTGTGTGTCATGAAGTTCTATTGGTGGTCTGTGAGGTGGTTTGAGATAGAAGGCTAGTAAGTTTGTAAGGTGTTTCCTCATGGTGTATGGAGATTTGAAGATGATAAAAATGTTAAATGATTAAAAAATATTAGGGGGGGTTCATCTAAATTTTTTTTGGTGAGTTCCATCAGATTTTATTTCCTTTGTGTGTTATTTCTTCATTGGTTTCAGTGCTTGGTTGAAGAAGAGTGTTGGCATAGAGAAAAAGGAGGTTGTCAAGGAAAGAAGAGGTTGGATCAAGGTAAGGGGGATTTTTTATTATCTTTCTAAGATATTCATTTCCTATTGATGGTATTTTTAGGTTCTCAAGCTCAAATTTTTCCCACTTTGTCATTCTGTTAAAGGGGGAGAAAGTTCCTATTGTGAGAGTGCTTGAAGAGAAGATGTTTGTTGACATCAATCACAAAGGGGGATATTCCTTGAGTGTTTTTAGTGATTTAATGGTGATTTATAGGTGTCTAATTGAGTTTATGAAGTGATTTCATATCCTATGTAATAATGATAAAGTGTGTAATGTGTTTGTCCTAGTGTGCTTAAAGGAGGCTTGGTTGATCTTTAGTTTTGGCTTGATTAAAGATGTTTAGAGGTAAGTATGGTGATTTTATCATGTGAAATGGATATTATTAGTGGTAAAGGATGATTATAGATCTTTTAATCATGATTGGATTTCATCTGGTAGTCCATAGTTTTCATTTAGACAATTTGGGTTTAGTGGCAAAAAACTAAGTAGGCAGTTTGTTGACATCACCATTACCACGTGTGGATGAGTCAAGGGGAGTTGGTCATATGGTTGCGATCATGTTAGCCCCTAGTTATGATGTTCTAAATCTCAGGTCACATACCTAATTTTAGTTAAATATATGTGGGTTCAAATTTGGGCTCCCAGACATTTTGATAGTGTTTTCCCATACTTTGAAAAATTTGTAATGTGGTAAGAAGAGCTAAATAAGCATTTTTATGATGACATATATAACACATGTGGACATTTAAAAACAAGATAATTATATGGATTTGTTTATTTTTGAGCCTATTTTATTTTTAGTAAATTATAAGTCTTGCATTAAAGCACATAAAAATATATGCATGTTCAAATTCAACCTTTTAGATAAGTTCTTGACATAGTTGGTTCTATGGTAGAAAAATCTGAGTGAGTACTTTAATATAATTATATCTCACACATGTGAGGGTTTAGAGATAAATTTTTCACATGGTTTTTTTCTCCTTTATGAGGAGATAATATGGTCTAAATTTGAGATCATACAAGTTGGGGAGGTAAAAGTTATTAAGGTTCAAATTTGTCTTCTCAAACAGATTGAAATGGTCCCCATAGTCATTTTTTCAAGAGTTAATGCTTAGGACCAAATATAAATCCAATGGTTTATGGGTGATCATATATATTTATATAAAAACATGTGTTAATTCAAATAGGTCAAAGTGTTTGATGTTTAACATCGATCAAAGGTAAAGAATAAGGATCTAATGGTGAGTGGGTGTTCATACAATTTAATCAAATAATGAACAACATAAGATAAAGACCAAGATGATCTACATAGATTGAATATGTGTGTTGAGTCAATATTTCAATATTACACGAATGAGGTCAAATTTCTAAAGTTTAACTATGATATTTTGAATTCAAATATTTGAATTTTATAAAGGGAAAAACCAGTCTATGGTTTTTAGACCATATATTTTGATCAAAGACAAATTTGCTCACAATGTAAAAAGAAAATTGGTATAGGAATCCAAGATGCATATTTAAATATTGATTTAAATATTTCTAAGTGTGTGTAGACAAATATGTTGAGCTCCAAACTTTATTATGTGTGTGTGCATGTTCTACAAGTAACTCAAGAAGGGTATTTGAGCTTGTTTTGATATCTCATGATGAATTAGTTATATGGGAGTAAGTATGATGAACAAAGGTTAAAAAGTCAACTATGTATTCATTCATTGTGACTATGTGCATATAATATTTTTTAAGTGATTTTTGCTTAAGTAGAAGGTTACTTTGATGGATATGGAAACTTAAGGAGGATCTATATATCATGTGGCATGGGTTAATGAGTTGGAAAAGTGTTCTTCTTTTCTTAGTTTTCTTAGAGAAGTGTCAAAGATTTGAATGGCCCTCCATAGGACCTAAAAGTGACTTAGGCCTATTTTGAAAATGGATTGTACTTAAGTATGACCTATGTAAGATGCCTTAAGGGTGAAAGCATGTATTATGGGTAACCAAGATGTTGATAATTTAATATATCTCTATATATATTGAAATAAAAGATGGCAATCTATAGATTTGTGAAAATATAATTTGAGGGGAAGACTTGTGATACAAGGCCAAGGTATTTTTGAGAGTTATGAAGTGAAGGCAAGGTAAATTTCCTAGTTGATGAGTTAGTGAGTAGATAAATTTGTTGACTGTGTATATGACCTATATATCATATAACTAATGTTTTAATAGTGATCTTGTAATTTAAGTATATGAAAAGAGGTTTGAGTGTTCATATGAGGATAGTTTGAGTGAATAAGGAGAAATATTGTGGCATGCCAATGTGAGAGGCCTACATGAGATAGAAAGGTAATTTATGCGGAGGTTAGAGATCCATCATCATGTGTTGAAAACATCAGTTCCAAGGTGGAAGTGTTCACTCCAACGGGGGTCTAAACCACTTGATATTGCTTAGGGGTAGTTATTCCTTGTGAAATAGGTGTTTCACTAAATAGCTTTGGTTAGGAGGATATAATCAAGGTGTACTAGTCTAAATGTGTTGATCAGTCTCTTGTTTATAATTTTATATGGGATAGTAGTCCATGTGTTATATGGTTGAGTGTGGTTTTTATTCCCCATGAAGGTTTCCCACAGGAACTATGTGTTATGTGTTTGATATTGTGTATGAATTGAATGAATGAGCTCTCTTATTAATTTTTCTTGATCAAGTTGATACATGTTGTTTGTTTAATAGTTTTGAAAGGGATATAATTATAATTGAAATATTTTGGCTCACTAATTCACCCCCCCCTCTCAATGATTGTACCTCTAATAATAATAAATTATTATTACAATACTTTTAAATAATAATATTTTATAATAAGAGATGGATTCAAGTATAAGTTGATGAAGAGAGGGGGAGAGGGATATTTAAATATATCAAGAGAAAGGGTGAGGGAGTTAATAAGACTCCCATCATAACCTTAAAAGACCTTATTAGTGTGTTCCAAATGCCTTATTCCATAAAGAGGTGAATGGAAGTGTGTGACATGTGGGGGGAGGATTTACTTGTGAAAGTAACTCCAAAAATCCTAAAAAATCAAAAAATAGGTGAGAGAAACCTCATTAAATCTATATTTATGTGAATTAAAATTCACATAAATATAAATCATACACACACCTAAGATATTATGAATAAAAATATTATCCCAAATAAAGGGTAATATTAATAGAAAAAGAGATTTATTTAAGAATGGCCATATATCAAATGAAAGCATTAATATCAAAATGTATTATTAAGTGGATTGTTAATTATGGATCATACATGGTAGTATAGTAAATATTAAGAGCCCTCAAATGAGCAAGGAATCAAGTGGAGAAAATGATGATGATCTAAATAATAATAAATTTCTAGAGAAAACTTGTGCCAAAGTAGATACAAAATAACTCCAAAGCTTGTCATGAATAGACCATCAACTTCTTATTTAATTTTTCAAATTGAGGATCCATATTCATTGCTTATTAATAATATAACACAAAAAATTCCTTTGTTATAATCTATATTTTCCACAACTATCCATTAAACCTTATGTTGGCCTAATGGAATCCCCCCTTGTATCTCCTACAATTCTGATGTAAATTTTTCTTATCTTTCATACAAGCTCAAAACATGCACCACTTGTATATTATGTTTCCATATGTAATTATATCTTGTTTCTTATGTTTCACCTCCATAATGTCTTATATATTTTCATGTATAAATCCCATATCCACCCCCATGCTCCTTCTCATCCTCATGTTGTACCTTCTCTTCCACTTCCTTCTCCCACTCCTCTTTGAATCCCACAATAATTTTTTATCATAACAGACTCCACAAGTGCCTCTCTGCAATATATTTATTGGTTAGGTATTCCAATGCATAAGAAAGGTTTTTGTCTCTTTCATTAATTCATATTTTCCTTGGGTTCTTCATATAATAATAAAATTGAATAAAATTTGTTTGAAGGTCATTTCTATTTATTTTTATGTAGTGTCTAACATATTGAAAATCGTACCACTAAAAATGGCCAAAAAAACTTCAAGAGTGGTTTATAAGCCTTTATGTGCATAATTTATTGAAATTTCCAAGCTTGTTATTAATAAATATGAAGATATAACTCCTATAGATTAAAACATGAGTATAATACACATTTTGGAATCTACCCATGAAGGGGATATACATAATTTCAAAATCACTAAATAAAAATGACTAAAAATAACATAATTTAGGAAGGAAACCCAATAAAAACTTTAGGAATATGTATAACTATCTTTTGAATACATAAATACATTTTTTATTCAAGATAGTTTATAATAACTTCACTTATATAATCTTTTACCATTGATGATATTGGTAATAATGTTGTTGCTGACTTCCACAAGTATAACAATATTAGAAGAGTAATGGAAAATTGGGTTGAAAAAAATGATTTTGTGGCCTTAAATTCATTGATTAAATAAGATCTTATGGACTTTTTAAAGAAGATAAAATCAAGATCTAGGAGGAAATAAAAAGATTTTTGAAGGAAAGTGGAATGTTGACTAACATATTTAGAGATTTAGAAAACATGGTACATTTAGATGGAAAAATCCTTGTATTTAAATATTTATTTTTTAAAGAGGATGATAATATGTATTGATCATATAGATAACTATATTATAAAATACAATCATTCTTAAATACTAAGTAATTATCATATCAGTCCATAAATTAAGATCCTCCATGTTAAAATGAAGACAAGTTCAAGATCAAGGATAGATGTGTCATGGCCCCTTTTTGTAACTCATTTTATAACTATTTTTATTGAGATATTAGACTTTTCATTACTATATTATGTTATTTTGATCACATTTTAGCTTAATCATATTTTCATTTGCTAGTGTAGTATATTTATTGTTCCATTTAATTATTAAATGGATAATTCTTACACATGTAGCTTCAACTTACTTAGGTATGATAAGAGGTTAAGTGGGTGAGAGGGTGAGTTCTACCTAGAGTTCCACCTGAAGTTCGACTAGGTACCACTATGAGTTATCTTATGAGTTCCAAAATGAGCTAAACTCAATTCCAAAATGAATAATCCTATGAGTTAACTCCCCCTACTCCTTTATATCCTTCTTCACTAAGCTATTGTAATAGATTAGACAATTGGTAAGCAAGGTAGTTTAATACATTAGATGATTGTTGCATATCTTCTTGTTTATTTCTAAACATAAGCATGGTCACTGATTTGTAGAATACGTGTGTCTTCCCTATACTATAAGATCACCTAATAGCCTATTATTACATGGTATCAAAGCAATTAGAGCTCAATAAGAAGGGTGACCTGCATGATATTCTAAAATGAATAAGCACCTCAGACCTAGATTCTATCTAGTTCTTCCAGGCATATTGTTGAATTTGTGTTGGATATAGGCAATGCCATCAAGTGACCATATCAGATATATACCATTATCAAGATATCATATCACTTTATTGGGATCCCAAAATAGATTTCCATGACACTTTACGTTGACTTATTATATTTATAATTTATGATTCTAGTGAGAGATAGAGGGATCGGTTGGTGGTTCGAGTCATAATAGTGAAATTTTATAGTTTTATTTTGGCATTTTGGAGAATAATATAAACAACTAAATTTTTTCTATGGTAAATGAATTTTTTGGCCTTTGATATTGCTTGAGTAGTTCATGCATGATTATGTTGTTTTTGAATCTCCAAATTTGGGGCAATTAGATCTATGTTTTCTAAATGCAAAATTGAGAGAAGTTTAGCTAGAATTAGGAGGCTTTCCTGATTACCAATGCCAAACCAATGGCCCACCTAAGATATCCTTCATTACATTATCTAATCTACCTTTTCATCATAAATTTCCATTTCCACTCCACTTGGGTTAAATTAGTTTGCTTCTTCTCCTTTACCTACCAACTTAGCCTCCTACATTGTCCACATGCATATTGATAAGCTTAATTGCATTTTACAGTTTGATTTTTCCTCCCATGGTGCCATAAACCTAAGTTTAACCTATGTATGAATAACTATGGAACCTGTATGATCTCCTTCTAAGCTAAAAATAAAAACATTAAAAGTTTGACCTAAAAATATTTTTGAAAAATATGTTATTTTTAACCATTTTAAAATAGATATTTTCATTTCTAAAAATATTAAAAATTAAAACTTGTTTTAATTTTAAATAAAATAGATTTATTTTTAACAATTAAAATTCTTTCTATAAGCATTTTCCAAAGAAGTGCATGTAGAAGTGTATGGGCAAGGATATTTTTGTCTTTTGTTGTTTTGAAGAGGTCAGGCTCTCTATTTTGATTCCAAAGGGTGTTTGGAAGGACCCCTTACCCTTTATTTGGATATAAAATTTAAATTTTTTGTGCAAATTTAATTAAATAGGCCATTAATGATGGAAAATGTATTTTGCTATAACTTTTGATGGGTAACATAGAATTGAGTGCCACTTTTTGTAAAAGTGCATGGTTTTTTGTACTTTTTCAATTGGTCTACTTTTTTTTGTAAAACACACTAAAGTTATAAAGTACCATATTCAGGGGGGTTATGCACCCTACTACTTTTTTCATTATACAAAGTGTCTATGCATTATTTGTAGCATGCTATAGAGTCTTTTTGGTGATCCTACTAAGATTTATGTCACACCTCCTCCTCTACTTCATATTATCTCTTTTGAGACTATTTTACTCTCTCCTCATTATTTAATTTCTTGTGATGATACATCCATGGTGGACATTGGGCTTCCTTCTATCGATCCCCCACTATAGGATGCAATTCTACCAGACCTTTGTTGTCTCATTACAAATTATAAATTTGTTTCTTTATAGATTATTAGTATTTTAGAGACTTCATAAAATTGCATTTTAGAGGAATTTTTTAGTGAAAGTATACGCATTGAGAGTATCAATGAATCATATATTCATTTGGATATTTATCATGTAGATCTAAGTGCTTTATTTGTATACTAGTCTTTAGTTTTGATAGGTTTTGATCCTTTCCCCCATCTTCCCATAAAAAATCTTTCATTAAATGTTCCATGTATATCTTATTCTCTTATTTTTCTATTTTAGTCATTGTATGATTCTTCATTTCCATTTTATATAGTTAGTCCTATGATATTTGATTAGACTTTGGCATATTTAAGCATTATTAGGGAGACATTTGAGTATTTTCCATAGATGTGCATCATGATTCCTATCTGTATTCCACTTTAGTGAGAATTTATTAGTTTTATAGCTCATGGTTTCTTTATTCCAAAAGGAAAAGACAACACTTGTTATAGAGGGACCTAATAAAACATTCTCTATGTGACATTATGTGCATACTTTCTCTCTCTTATTTGTGGAGACACACATACTTCATAGTTTATAGGATATTTGGATCATCACTATGTACTTGGGTACCTCATCAGGCCCTGTTTTTGGTACCCAATTTTATAGCCCACCTAAGCTATGATTAAGGGGGGTATTGGAGGTGGTATTTCTAGTCCTACCTTATTTACTTTGTCTCTCTTTGAGGGGAGTTTTTTTCCAACTAGGTTTTTTCCTTTTAATCCACTTTTTGAGAGTTCCATTATATGTGGGTAACTCATCAACCCTTGTTGTTGGGACCCATATTTTATTTTCTAACCCTAAGATACACTCAAGGGGGGTGTTGGTGTAAGATATTAATTATTCCATTTACTTATTAAATTGATAATTCCTACACATGTAGCTTCAACTTACTTAGGTGTGATAAGAGGATAAGTGGGTGAGAGGGTGAGTTCCACGTAGAGTTCATATAAGTACCATTGTGAGTTATCTTATGAGTTACAAAATGATTTACACTTAGTCCCATAGTGAGTTCTCCTATGAGTTAATTCCCCACACTCATTTATATTCCTCCTCACCGGGTTATTTTAATAAAGTAGATAATTGATAAGTAGGGTAGTTTAGTACATCAAGCAATTATTTCACATCTTCTAGTTCATTCTTAAATACAATTAGGGTCATTGATTTTCAAAATACTTCTATGCTCACTCTATAGGAAGATCACCTTCTAGCCTATTTTGACATTATTTACTTAACTCATTATGATGTTATGATGAGATGACTATGATACAATGCTTTAGTTAGTTGGATTACTTTTAGATGACCTTTTATTGGACTACTTAGTTATGTTTATTTGGTTATTTAATGGATAGATATTGTTTATGTCATTTTTGGTGACTGCAGGATTTATATGAGCTAGGCATGATTGAGAATATGAGTAATTAGATTATAAAAATGGTTTTTGGTACATTCTAACTAGTAATTATAAAGCAATGAGTTTCTGAACATCCTCAGTGTTTTTTGTAGTTGAATGTAATGGTTGTCTTGGTCATTATCATATTTATATGAAAATATTTTTATTGTCTTATTTCATTTTCCTTATTCATTTGAAGAACATAACCTATTTTGTGTTATCATACATGCCATAAAGATATCCTAAATCTATTTTGTCACTATTAGAATAATTTTCATTTATGTTACAAATATCTTATCTGGTAAAAAGTATAGTTGGATAGGTTATTGGAATTATATTTTATTTTTATAAGTTAGTTTTTAAATTTTAACTTAGTTAAGATTGAATATATTATTGTTGTGATTAGATTCTATTTAGAGGCTTTGATGGATTGACATCTTGAGTAGGCATGATCTCCTAGATTTTATTCCATTAAACATTACATCAATCAAAGTGTTCCTAAGTTGATTGGATTTTAGGAGATGGTTTAAAGGATTTTATTTTGTTTAAATATCATGATTTAAATCCATGATGCCATTGGTCCCTTCATGACCTAGGCAATATAATTTTAGATGGGAGTCATTTTATTTGTATTTTTTATGTTTTAATCATGACATTCGATGACATTAGCCATATAAAAACTTGGCATTATGAAAAATAATTGACTTAAGGTTTAGATACTCCATTGACATTATTTTATAATGATCACCAAAAATTCTAGTGTGTTTTTTGTTTTGAGTTATGGACTGAGTAAAACCCTACTTACCATCATAATGTCTAGGAGACTTTTTGAATTATTTTGGATAAATAGATGTCCCCTAGACTATTACATTGGTTAAAGGGATTTATTTTGATTGTTTTTATGCCTAAAATTTTGGGGAACATGGAAACATGGAGTTAAGGCTCCATTGCACCATGACCTGAGTAGGGGTGGACATTATTTTTCATGTTACATGGAAGAAGCATGAAAAATATTATGTGTGGTATTTGGAAGAAGAACATGAACTTTGGTTTTTGGCTCCTTGTTTTGGAACTACAAATTTAAAATATTCTACATTACCAAGAATAAGTAATTAATTCATTTGGGACTTATAAGGTGATTTTTCTTACAAAGATCATTGGAAAGAATATGATTATTTAATCCAAGACATTTTGATGACGATTTAACATTTTGGCATGCATATTATTTTTATTACTATTATGAGTTATATATTTTTTGTGGTTTTTCATTTCATGGCTTATTATGTGTATTTGGTTGGATTTTATCATTTTATTTTAATACCCTATAATGGGGGCATTACCATTATCACTCTTTTTTGGAGTACTATTGTGTTATAGTTTTGTTTTGCCTATGAATAATAAGGTATGAGATGGGTTTTAATTTTATGAATGTTTGTGAATGGGTATTCCATGTTTTCCTTCTATAATGGTTTTAAAATCATTAATTTTTAAATTAAATATATTTAACCTCATGATATTTATGGTTAGGGTGGTCTAGGGCCACCAATGGAAGGCTCATGAGACCGATCGAGTGGATTTTTTTTTTCGCTAGTTGGATTCAAACCTTGGACATTTTTTAGGATATCATTATGAATTTATATTATCAATATGTGGAATCATGGAAAATAAGTTTTCATACATAGTATTTATGTACTTGAATCATATCTTTATGTGAATGTTAAATATGTTGATTTAATCTAAATAATATATGGATTTATTTCTTGTGAACTATGTTAAGTATATTATTAAGTCATATTCATTTAAATTTTTAATATACATGTGTATTGGAATGTTTAATATTTAGTCATTTGAAAGTTATTAGGTTACATTGGGTATGACTTTTGACTTCTTTTGTGGTTGACTGTGTGCATAACAAATTCGTAAAGACATTTTTTTATAACTATCTTTGGTTGTTTGCATAGATAGATTTGAGTTATGAAATCTATATTTACCTATAAGGATTATAAAATAATGGTTTCAATATGAATTAGGAATGTAATGGTCAAATTACTAAGTACCCTATAGTTATGTAACAAAGTTATGGAAATCATATCATTGGTTTTATGACTTATTATTTTTCATTTCAATTATAATATCGAGTTATCATTATTATAGTACACATCTATGCACTATAATTTCCTTTAGTCAAGTGGTTGTTAGTTAAATTTGTTCTTTGTATACTAGTCTTGATGACTATTAGTGTTTTATTTCATTAATAATGGATTCTTGAATGTTAATAAGTGTGAATTAATGTTTTATTTACACCTGAATTGGTGTGTAGTTTGACTTGAATTTGAGTCATTTGTGTTATTAGAAGCTAGGGTTTTATTATTTATATTGTGGGTTTCAAATTAGCTTTGGAAGTTGGGATATAATTGGAAAGGATGTATTTATATTATTTAATCATTTATTGAGATATAATGCATTGGATATTTGAAGTATTTATCCTATGTAAATTTGGTTTTTATGATTTGTGAATAATAATGGTAATGTGTATAAACACTCTTACTAAAATGAGTAATTGATTATTATTAAATGAATTTTTAATTGTATTTATGGAGAATGCATTCCAATAGATTTGGAATGTGTTAAATGAATTGATGAATATACTTATCCAATTATATAGTGTTATTTTTTAGGGTTTTCATTTATGAATAAAGTGTTAAGTGAAATGTCTATCTTTTAACTTTTGTGATTTTATGTTTCTTAAAAAGGTAACATTGGTCTTTTATATGAATTGGCATTGGTTTGGAAATTATAACTCTTTGAAATTACATATTTGTAATATTTTTCAAGAAAGGAAAATTAAAATAGATGGATAGTTTATTATATCTATGTGCTTATAAACTAGTAAATTACTTGTGAAGTATGTTTAGAACTCTAACATAATTAGATCATGATATAGAATTATCTCTTTATGTTAATTATTTGGGTTCCAGTCACATTTATTGAGTAATTAAATTACTCCATTTATTCATGATGGACACTTCATTTAGGACAACACTTGAGTTACGTCAATATAATTGATAATGGTTCTTATATGTTTTAAATATTAAACATAATTGTTGTTTGTAAATTTGTTCTTTATTTCAATTACATCATATGTTTCTATTTATGGACAATAAGATTTTTTGTATTTTTTTTAATATAGTTATTAAATTTATGAATATCAGATCAATATATGTATAATATTATACTTGTGTTGTTTAATGAAGAAGATGGAAATTAGTAAAGCAATAAATTAGATTTTTTGACTCCATCATCATCGAACCTATAATGTGCATGATAATAACATATCACATTTAAGGAGAGAGTATTTTATTTATGTTTTAATAATTTTCATTATTTATAATACATTAAATATAACCTATTTGATTGTCCCTTAATTAAGTGGATGATTCCAAAGGTACAACTATGGTGGTACCCTAATGGAATTTATATTAATGATTTGCATTATAAAAAATATGAATATAATAATTATTTATAATATGTATCAACAAAAAATGTGCCTTGTATGTGGAAGTTCTATATAAGATGTTATGAACTTAGTGTCAAATGTAATCAATTCGATTAGGTAGCATCATGTGGATGATATTGACAATATCATTTGATTGTGATTTTTTGGATTATTATGAAAGTGATATCTTGATTAACTATGTTATTAATATGTATGATAAATTTAAGTTAATAACATGTAAAGTCATGTTTAGTAGGTTACATAGATTAAGTTATATGGATATGTTGCATTTTGATATTGAGAACAAAATTAGCCTAAACTTAAGTTTATTATCTATTATTTAATGAACACATGTTAACTTAATTTTACTAATGAAGTAATATGATTAAGTATATTCTTCTATTTTGGATTATAAGAGTTTATTGAATCATGTTGTTAATAAGGAGGAATATTTGAGTTTTGAGAATATTCCTTTAAGTCTAGAGTTGGTTGTAAACTACTCTTCCTCTAAATAAAAAATCTTTATGAGTGAGTCTTGTTTAGTCAGTATTTAATGAAGATGACTTATGCACATATATATTTAGGTCAAATTTTATAAGAGTAAGTCAATACACTCATACATATTGGGATTAATATATATTGCAAGGGATAAAATTATTTCTTATAATATATACTTAATAAGACCTATTCCTAAAGTACTTATATTTTGTGAACCTTTGTTTAAACAACCTAATATAGGTTTAAAAAAATATTGGGTTTGTGTCAAGATGGTCACTTTAGGATAACAGACAACTCATTATGACAAAACTTTTATTTCTTCTCTCTCTTCTTGATATTTATCTCTTCCTTTTCTATTTTTACTCTATACTTTTTCATAAACTCATTGTAATGTATTTTCACATTATGAAATATTTCAAAAAGTAAATGAATAAATATAAACCTTTTTTTTAAAATGTAGTTACAATAAATTATGAGGTGGTTATCACTTCCCAAGCTATAAATTTAGAGATATTCATTGTAATTAGATATTTTTAACATTATAGTTTTTTTTAAAAAAATAAAGGAAGATAACTTTGTCTTATTGTGAAAAATTAATACCATAAGCTTCCAAAAAACAATGTATATTTTGTCTTCATGGTAAATGATTGGTTTTATTATGATTAACTTTCATTTAATTTTTGTATATCATTCACATTGATATGTTCAATGTTCAACTACTCATATTATTTTTATTTGTAGTATATAAAAGTTATTAAAATATACATTTATTTAATCACGTATACATTCTCTCCTCCTTCTCACCTTATCTATTTTATTTTTGTTTCTCTCATTAATTTTACTTCTTTTTTTTCATTACTTTTTGTTCATAAAACCCCCATAAAATAATTTTAAATGTAGATAATTGTAAATATTCATTTTTCTACATTTTTTATTTTCAATAAAGGGAGTGTCCATTACAAATAAAAGAGGGATTTATTTTCCCTCATATTTTTAATACAAAATCCCTATTTTTTATTGTCTATAAAATATTTTATTAACACTAGGCAATTGTATTAGTTAGTTTGATGTTGTTAAGTCGTGGAAAATAAAAATCATGGTTGATACCATATGGGATGGTCAATGTATTTATATTGTCAAAAGTCACTATTGTGACAGGTACCATAAATGGACAATATAATAAAAAAATTAGTGGATATAGTATAGCTATGGTAGGTAATATATAATATGTATTATGTAGTTGATACCGTATCAGTATGGTCGATGTAGTAAGAAAACATATAACATGGTTAATATAATAAATATATGGTGAGTGCCATAACATATAATTGGATGGTTGATATCATATAGGTATGGTCAATGTAGTAAGAAAACAAATACATGGAAGTGAATTAGAAATTGTGAGAGGTCCATATAGTAGATTAACAATAAATGATTGATACAATAGAAAATAAGGACAAATTTTAATTAGGTTTCTATTTTCAATTAAATTTTAGTTTTTTTAAATTATTATTAGTGTTGTTGTTTGATGATTTGTAGAGGCGATGACATCTATGGATGAGTATGGATGTGATATGGATACTATATTTACAATCCAAGATTATTGATGTGGATAAGTCACATTTGATCAATTTAGACTTAGAGGCATCATGGAGATGTGTCAAGTCCCTCTAAGCATAAAACTACTAGCATATTTCTAAGGTTGTAGGAGATGATTATGAACACATTTAGGTGGGTGGATGATTGGGACATATTATAGGTATACATCACCTTAGAATATGTTCATGTTATATTAGGTTGCCTATCCAATGCATTTACATGATTTATAATGCACCTAATCCCATTGCAAATCATCAGAAGCTATCCTAATGGGATATATTATTTCATTAGTATGATAATTAAAAAATGATCATGAGACTCTTTAGTGTGTATATACCAAGAATTTTATATGTCTAAGAGGAAATCATAGACTTATTTAACATACATTTATTATGTCATAATTTAGATAGCACCATACCATCATTTATTTAATATTTGTGTTAGTCTGTGTTAGATCAAGGAATGATGTATGATTTGGAAGCTAATATATGGGTATAACTAGTATATAATTTATAAAACCTACTCAATTAAGGACATATGAAGATGGGTTATATCACATTACTCAAATTACACACCTATAATAGGTTTTGTATAGACTATCCAATAGGGTTATCACATCAGATTGAGGACCACTACCTCATGTGAGGAGGTAGGAGCATGACCATAGGGTGTAATGGACCCCCTATAAATGATACTAGTTATTATACATAGAGATTATATCATATGGATTTTATACTATGGAAACATAGATTCATGGCACACATGGCCATCCATGATACAATTATAGGGGAGGGATATGGTCATAGATCACTATACGTGGTGGTTTTAGCCTCAATTATCTATTTAAGTCCAAAGATATTTAAAAAAACCACACCTAATGTATCCACTAGTGATTCCATATCATTGGGTAACGCACTTTAAAGAGTTATGAGGGGTAGGAAAGCAAGGGATACTAGATCATCTCTTATTGATGAGGTATTAGCATGTCCCACAGGGTAAAAGAGGGTGAAAAAGACATGATGGAAGATAAGGTAGAGGGGAATGTTAGAGATAATCTTCATTTACCTATAATAGAGGATGAGCTACCTAAACCAAAAATATGTATCACCCAAAAATTCATGAAACCATTAGGGCATTGACTATAACTAGTGAAGTAAGAGATTAAGTTGGAGCTCACCTAAACTAAAACTAGAAGGAAAAACTTGTCCTTAGGGGTAAAATATATGGGGAGAAAATATTAGACAAATACCCAAACATAATTATAAATTCATTAATTATCTACTATCAAATTATTGCTCTATCCTTATATATATTCTAGTAATTAGTTATAGATTTAGTTATCATAATTATATATATGGAGATTTGAATTTGATTTGGTTTAATGTTATAGATGTTTTAGTGGATATGACATAGTAGGGAGACATGATTGAGTCTTCATTAAATAATATATTGGATGATATGCTATCTAATAAAAATACTACAGTCACGATGGATCCCTTGGTATGTTTTTTCTATGAACATGCTATCTAGTTTAGGCTGGTAGAAGCTACAACAACATGTGTAGGTTATTGATATTATGGTTTTATTCCAAATAGGTAGAGAGGTTTATACATGGAAGAATATGGTGATGGAATGGAAAACATAAATAAAAAATAAGGTTTTCTAAATGGATTCTTATGTATATATAAAAAATAAATAGAGAGAGTTAAAAATAAGGATTTGTGAGATATATATATATATATATATATATATATATATATATATATAGCTAATCTAGATTGTAGGGAGAGGTTGTAGGGTTATGGTATTAAAATAAAACACTAGAGATATATTTAAGAGCTAGTAAATCTTTAGGTTCTTTTCAAAGCATGACACCTCACTAAATAATAAATGAATTTAAACCACAACTCTCTCTCTCTTCTCTCTCTCTCTCTCTCTCTCTCCTCTCTCTCTCTCTCTCTCTCTCTCTCTCTCTCTCTCTCCTCTCTCTCTCTCTCTCTCTATCCTCTCTCTCTCTCTCTCTCTCTCTCCTCTCCTCCTCTCTCTCCTCTCTCTCTCTCTCTCTCTCTCTCTGTGTGTGTGTGTGTGTGTGTGTGGTGTATTTATACATGTATGTATGTATTTATGCATGTATGCATGTATATGTATATGTATATCATTGTGTTTTATTACTTATTTTCTACATGGGATTGTAAATTTTGAAATTTATGATTTTTAATATCATGTGATGAGGATGTTATCATGTTATGTATGGTTTATTATTTTATAAATAGTGAGAAAATGCATGGTTAAAAAATATAAAAATTAACTTCTAAGTAATTATCTAGATTATAAAATGTACCAACCAAAGATATATAATAAATGAATGTAAAATATACAAAATGGAATAAATATGAATATAAAATAAAAAATAAGATATGTAAAAAAAAATTAAACAAAGATTTGTAAATTATATCAAAATGTAAGTTAAAACAAAATAATATATGTGAAAGAATAATTGTACTAAGAACTATCCAATGTAAAAAAAGAAAAATTTATTCACACAAGGAAAGAAATTAATATAATATCATCCAATGCAAGACAAATTAAAACTTAAATAAATCAAATGGGAATATAAAATAATTATAAAAACATCTAATTTAGGACAAGTGAAAACTTAAATAAAACAAGTACATGCAAAATAGAATAAATCAAAGACTTTAATGAGTGAAAGCCTGAAATTAGTGCTTATGATAATATATAATGTAGAAGAGAATTACCATATAAAAACATAACTAGAATGATGGAAATGGTGTAGTAATGAAATTGATAGGTGTGTGTGAGTAAGGCATGGTTATATTCCCCAAGGTTTTATGATGCAACTCACAAACTTAAAATAAAAGTCATGAATGAAATGTAAAAGTAAAATTAGAATCAAATAAATAGAAAATGGGAATATAAAGAATAGGAATATGATAATTTAATAACAATATATGTCAAGAGAATATTTGGAAAGATAGTATGGATATATAACAAATCAATGGGCCATAAGGGAGATGTATAAATATAATCATGATCAATTAGTAAATGAGGGTAATATAATCATGATTGAGTAATAAATGACACATTTCACAATAGGTGAAGCTACAAACAAGGATCTCAACAATCATTAGAAGGGGAAGGAAATAAGTTTGAAGCATGGGATAATAGACATAAGATCCAATACTAATGGTCTGGTCATGTTGTATTCTACCCATTTGAATCTTGTTAATATTTTTAAAAACATCAAACTCTTAAGGATAAAAATAAAATTAGTCATGGGAGGTGATTGTGATAGGATATATCCCATTTCATATTTTAAATCCAAAGAAGATCTCGATCTATGGTGTAAAATATATATATGGGTACTCAAGAAATTTATGGTAAGGATTGTTGGCTATTACTTTGCCATATCAAAATATTTTATAATTGGATGGGAGGATAAATTGGTTAGGATGAGAGGATTAAGGATTAAAATAATAGAGAAAATCATCAATGAAATTATAAGCATGGACTGTGAGGGAGTGAAATATTTCAAAGACAAAAAATGGAAGGAGGAACTTACGTAAATTTTATTTAATAATGATGAGCCTATCATCCCAGATTAAAAAGGGTATCCCAATCAAATATGCCAAGACAATGGCCTAAAATATGTATTCAAATTATGAGATACATAAATTTGGAGGGTAAGTACATATATTCTCACACCATTTATTGTTAATGAATCATTTTAAAGGCCACAAAACTAATCTACCATTCTTTATACTAAAATCCCTACATGCCATAGTCATTACATTCAAGTCAAATCTTACATTTGAATTTTTACACTAAGGCCTCATCTTTTTCATAGTTAATAGGGGAGAGCCAATGTGGGTTAAAAAGTTATTGAATCCATAGATGTGAATATAGGATAGAGATAGAGGAGGGGGTGGGGAGCTTATGAAACCAAAGAGGAGAAGGTCTCTTTTGAATCACCAAGTGAGGAAGATTTTGACATACCCACTTTGAAAACTAGCATGAGAGGAAAAAGTATAGGGGTCAAATAAATAAAAAAGACTAGATCCCCAAACTCCAAGGAACAAGAAAACATGGTATTTAGAATTGAAATTAGAAAATATGAAAACCAAGTTAGCCATGAAATAACTAATATTCACCAAGATGACTAAATAAATTGACAAGGTGAATTTTCTACTCATCCATTATGAGGGAGTGAATCTTCATGTAGGAGGAGTTGAATAAAATGTGAAGGAAACTATAGTGGGGAGATAAATGGGGGAAGCCACTCCTAGAAAAAAAGGAAGTAAGAGAATAAAACCAAAGAGAAGAAAGAATAGGGGAAGAATAATCTAGAAAAAGAAACATAAAAAACCCTAGAAATATAAAATAAAAATGCACCTAAAGATTCCACTCAAGGTCTAAGCAAGGAAACTAGAAGACTCACCAAAAGAGAAGGAAATAAGAAGAAAGAAAGAAACAATATGGTTGTATACATTGAATTGAAGGATTTATACCACTAATTTTTTTATTTTTATTTTTAGTAATTTTCTTTTTTTGTGATATTTGGTTTCTTTTTCCCATTGGTTTACAATCCTTTTTGATGAAGATGTCTTTATAGTGTTCTAACCCATGAGGTCTTTACTTTATGTTTATTTTACTTACTTATAGTTGAACATATTTCATCTCTTTTATGTGTATAAGACTTTCTAATCCCACTTTTTAACATCATAAATTAAAAAAGGGTGATGTATAAATCTTTGTAGTGTTCTAACCCATGAGGTCTTTACTTTATGTTTATTTTACTTACTTATAGTTGAACATATTTCATCTCTTTTATGGGTACAAGACCCTCTAATCCCATTTTTTAACCTAATAAATTTAAAAAGGGTGATCTATAACCATAATAAGGGAAATTTTAGATTTATAAGTGACTAAGCATAATAAGGGATCTAAAAATACATGACAATGCAATTCAAATCACAAGAATGGAAACCCTAAGAATGGAATCACTATTAAATATAGTAGTCATTTCACTAGATAAGTTTTTTTAACCTACATAACGTGTAACACAATAACTAATAAGATAAATCATGCCAAAAAGAGGATAACTACAAAATAATACCAAAGAATAATAAGGGAAATTATAGACAAGGCACAAATATAATATTATAAAGTACCAAGGTATCCAGAAATTAAAACTAATGTCACATATAAATATGGAGGTTATATAAAATATATATAATATAAACTATGGCCAACTATAATAAATTTCTAATATTAAACTATAAATAAAATACTAAGGTATCTAGCAATTGAGGTGATGGATTATGAAAACCTTTAGTATTTACCAAAGTCAAGTAGGGAAACTAAGGAAAAATATGAATGAAATAAAACATCCCAAAAGAGGGGAGTAAAAATAAAATAAATAAACACAAAGGAAACAAATGGTAAAAATAAAAGGGTGTGAGTATAAAAGCTATGCTAAGAAATCAAAGTGCAGAGAAAGTGAAACACATGGTACATTATAAAAACATTCAATAAACATGTTAAATATAATGATGTAATATGAAAATATGTATGAAATTTGAAATGAAATATATGACATAATAATACATTTACTCATAAATAACATGAAATATCATTATAAACATCATCAATAACACTTATTAGTATAATTGATATCTAACTCAAACCATGGTCTATTCTACTTTTGTTGATAGTTGTGCAAGGGCTTCAATGTGAAAAATCTTAAGGGAAAATGTATGTGTGCAAGGATGAGAAGGGTGTAGATCCTCTTGTTGGTAATATAATAATTGAGGAATAGGATTTACCAATAATGAAGTAATTATACATAAGTATTCTAATCAAATAGGTGGTTTTAACCATATGAGAGGTCTTTCTTCCATCTTAGATGTGTTATGTGAACATGACTAAGGGCCTTAAGGTGCATGATTCAAAAAATCTTAGAAATATATCTAAATAGCTATAAATACATCTATAGAATGTGTATAACACTCATACCATTAATGTTTTGATATATATATATAGCTGTAACCTTCAAAGGCAAAATTTATAGCTAAAGAGGGAATTTAAGTACATCAAGACGAGTTACATACAAATATTTTCAAAGACATAACAAGTTAATCAAATATCTGTAATCATTCCATGAAAATAGTATGAGCACCTAGGATTACATGAACATGGTAGTTGACTATCCATGGTAGGAGCTTAGGCTTTTGACTTTTTTATGATAAATATATATGATAATCTATATGGTATTGATTTAAATTACCAAATGTATTTTTCAATTTTTATAAATGTTGATTATTTCAATGTTGATGGGAATGGTGATAGAGCCAACATCTGAGAAAGGATAATGTTTTACATATTGTGATACATAACAATAATAATGGAAATGGTATTATGTTTGTCATAAATTCCTATAGAAAAATCACCAAAAGTCTCCATATAATCACCAAATATGTCATGGATAAAGAGAATGATCATGTTAATGCTATACTTTAAGGATAATTACTTGTGAAAACACTAGAGGGAGGATAGGTAACGTAATATTTTTTGCATATCCTTATTACTTGTGAAAACACTAGAGGGAGGATAGGGTAATATAATTCATAATCATCATCATAATAATGAGTTTTAAGAACCATGTTAATTAATTTAACCATTATGTCTATACCCATGATATTTTCATTGTTATCACTTTACTAATTATTTATCTTTGATTAATTGTTAGTGTATCAATCCCCTTTAGTGTGTCCTAATGAATATACCTAGAAAAGCGTTAAACTATATTACTTTTAAATATATGTTTTCATATTATTCTATCATAACTTCAATACTATTATTATTGCATCCTCTAAGTCTATTTATAATTTTTTTATCCATCTCCTTACATCTAATTTTACTAGCCATGTTATATCCAATTGTATTAATTTTCCTTCCTACTTATCCCTATATTATATCAGCATAACCAATATAATTATGATTATGTATCTATCATTCCTCCTATATTATATAATCTAAATTATTTGTAAGATAATCAACATCTCATTCAATTGTATTATCTTGGTAGATATTGTATGCAATATGAATCCAAGGTAAAATATGCATTATCCACTTGTTAATATAATCAAATATATAAAAAAAAATATTAAGACAAAGCATTCCCAAGCCTAGATACTAGGGGAGCTTGATAATAACAAGACAAAACACAACACAACTAGAAGGATAAAAAATAAATCGCTTGTACCTTCTTTTGTAGATTTGAATCACTTATTGGGAAGGTAGTTGGCTTGCTCATTTTGTGTCTAAATTAGATTCTTCATTGATGCTCTTGCTATGTGGGAAAACCTCCCCTTTGTCCATTATGGTTTTGGCCTTGTCATGTATTGGTCTAAGAATCTTGTTTTATAAATTTTTTATAATAACTTTAGGCAAAAGAGATTGTTTAAGAATGGTCATGGCTTGGGTGTTTATAGTTTTATATAAATTAAGAGAATGATTTGTGACCCTCCATCTCAAGCTAAAAATGTTTAGACACAAATCAATTCAATTATGACCATCTATCTTAAGATCAAGATCAATTTATGAAAATTAGAGGGTCATGTGTGACACATAGGTCAAGAATGATTTTTTGGCTTGATAACTTGGCATGATGTCAACCTTTTCATTTGTTTTAGTTGAGTTTATGAATTTTTTAAAATAAAAATTCATTAATTCTCAATGATCCACCTTAAAAAGGTACAATAACTAATTGGGGGTGAATTAGTGTTGAATAAATTCAAATCCAATTATAAAACTTTAAACTCTCAATCACTTAATCATAAACATTCATGAATCATATAAATCGTTCATAAATAAAGATATGTAATATCACTGGCACATAACACATTAACTATGTGGGAAACCATAATGGGGAATAAAACTCAATCTCAATCCTAAAAACACATGGACTACAGTGATATAAGATATCACAAAAAAGATACCTTTAGTAAATCACCCACTTCACAAGGAACACCCACCCCTAAGCATGAATAAGCACCAACTTATCCTAAATATTGAGCACTAACACAAAACCTCTGATATCAATAGATATAAAAATATGATTGCCTTTGAATCTAATGGATAAATATTGTATAACACCTTTCTTTAATCCTTCACACTCCTTCAAGACTTCACACGTAAGAAATGCATCCAAAACACCTTCTAGATCAGTCTATAATTCTTCACTCATCTTCAATCTTCAAACCTACAAGTACATTATTTTAACATTAAAAATATGACCTATAGGTCATGCATACATTACTTAACCTACTATTCTCTTTAATCCATCTACCAAGCACACTCACACTTCACTATACTTCACATCACTACTCTATAAACCTTGACCTTTTATCTTGTTCTTTATAGAGTCTATGTGATCATTACCTTATTAGTCAATGAAAAATATTTCCTTAACCCTTAAAAATTATATCACACTTTTAATAATATAAAAACCACCTTCATAGGTTGTCCATATCATTTATATGCCACCCCTAAGTATCAATACCATTCAATTAGGCCTATTTACCCTTTTATCACCTCACTCAAAAAAATGAAGAACACAAGACTACTTAAAACTACATAGGTCCATGAAAAATGACCCATAATCCATCCTAAAATGATTAAAATTATCCCTACATGCTTCTACATATGTAAAACCTATCAAACATTTATCTTGTACATGAAATCACCATGGACGAACCAAAAGTCAAATTGTAATCAATTGTTCATATTGAAGCTGGATTGTTCAAACCACAAAAATCCACAAAAAATATCCTAAATGAGTCTAAAACATTCTCCAATAGCTAATTTACCTTGAAATATCCAAACACCATAAATAAAAACTCAAAAATCCTTCTCGGGTCAGTTACAAAATAAGGTCAAACCCTCTATCAACTTTGGACCATAATAACTGGAGGTATATGATCAATCAAACCTCCAAATTATTTTTATTAGATTTATCTTGAAATTATATATAATTTATCTTTTTATACCACCATAAAATTCATTCAACATCAAATTTTATAGCCAAAATAATGAGGACTAGTATTCCTTTGTAAATTCAAATATTTGAATTCCAATGGTCACATTTTAATATAAATTTGGCTATGGAAAATAGGAAAATATGCTTGGGAGACCAAATTTGCACTGACATAAATTTTTATATAAACCATTTCAAGAACTTAAATTTTAAACATATGATTTAGGCAAAAACCTCAATAAACCCATGTAACCATTTTCATTTGACACCTTCACATATGCGAATTCTATCATCATCAATTAGCTCACTTAGCCTAAATTGCCAAAAGACCAACTAGGTCTAGATGACCACAAGGATGAACCAAAAATAAACCTTGAACTTGAAAAATAGATATTTACACCCCATATGGCCTATGTAACATGATCACATCATCAAAAATATCCATCAACCTACCTATCCAACCAAACACTAAAAGATCCATACTACTGAAGCACACTTTGTCATTGACTAGATAATAATCTTAACATAGCATAAACACTCTTTTTCACCTCATGGAAAATATTGAAAACCTTAGATAAATCATTTACAACACCTCAACAATGTCCACCTTTGTCATTAATGTCAACACCAACACAAATCTATGCACATACTCTTTCTCCTTCTACAAACACTTTCACCCCCTTTGACAAAATGAAATTTTAAAAATGTTTTCAAATCCAACATAAATAAAGGATCTCCTTTCATATATTATATGAAATCTCCCTATCATTTTTCATACCATTTCTTACCATATCTTCATAGTCTTGCTTATTGACAACACCCCATCTTGACCATGCCCTACTATATGAAGAAGAAATAAATAGTATCAATAAAATGGTAGTGATAAAACCATAATTAAACTGAGAGGGAGTCCCCATAAGTCTCTTGACCTTAGGCTCCATTTGAGTACCTTTAAACCATCTCCAACCATGATGATACCTCATAGTTGCCATTAAATTTTCTCTCAGAAGTCAAATCCATGATCACTAACAGATGTTTAAGCCATACTCAAAACATGAAAGATGTTCAAAATAGAATAAAAAATTCATATAAGAACAATCATACATTGGTCATTTGGATAAAATGACCAAAAATCACTTTTCTTCACACTAGCCTTGCTTAGAGACCTAGTAACCCTACCTAAACCTTACAGATCCCATAAATTTATATGTATACACTATCATGGATTGAAATTTCATATCTATAATACACTCATATTCCCCCTCATGCATACCAAGAATGATAATCCAAATATTCCTATATACCATAGCTCCTTAACAAATTAAACTACCAATTAACCTTTCATTAGCACAAAATCTCATTCAGAAGACAAACTACATAATTTTTGATAGATATAAAACACTTTTTAATCACACATTTTTCCATTTAAATGTATTAAGTAACCTTAGGTTTAAAATCCTTTGGGAAGGTCACCAACTCACATCCAACAAAACTAGGGAATCAAAAAGAAATATGGTCAACTTACCACCTTCCAATCAATGTTATCTCCTAAACTTCTTCCACACCTTGATGTTACCAATACACACTTATATATAAAATATTAAGGTTAGAATCATTTTGGAACTCATAGAACCATGAAATTATTTTTGGCCTTCTAGCCCTTATGCACAAATTGTCATACTTGAGAGCATTAAAAAATCTTCAATTTGCCTTAAATATATATTAAAACCCTAAAACCACTTGCATAAAACCTAAATTAGTTAATCATGCCTTTATATTCCATAAAATTACCTTTAACACTCACCAATCCTCATTTGACACCTAAAACTAGTCATTATGTGTATGCAGACCTTGTGTATACCCCTATCACCATACCAAAACACCTTATAATTATCATGAAAACCTTATGACAACTCATTACATCCTTTTCCATTAAGAAACATAAAATACAACTTGACTCAACCCTTGGTTGGCTTCATAGTCCCCAAAATCACCAATTTTACAAGATGAGTTCTCACTAGGTAGTGATCACTAAGTAAAATGGACCAACTTAATAGATGATCATTAGAGATATGTGTGACCAATCCAATACATTAAACCTCATGGAATACACTTTAACAATTCATCTCTACACTCCATATGAACCTCACCTTCAATCTTCATGATTTGAACTATAAAATCAAGCATCAAAAGTTGACTAAAACATTCCTTTAGGACCAATGTCCCTAAACCAAACTTTTGAAGCTTTTCATCACTCACCTATGGAACAAGATCATGAAATTATTTCTCCCCCTTAAATAATGAATTTATATTATAAACACAAGAATTTTTAACATAAAATCAGCTATTTTATACCAAAATATTATTGGTTTTAAAGACCAATCATCAACTCAAGATACCTTTGTACTTTGTTCAACACCTAGAGCACACACACTTGCTTTTATAAAAGAAAGATGTCTCCCAAGAAGAATAGGTAGAGACACCCTAATGTCATATAAATACTAAAGTTCCATTAAATTAGGAAAGTCCCAAATATCCATTCTCTCCCTTGAATTTCAATCTTGTCTCATCATCAATTTGACTTTGACTTTATTAGATTTATTCTTTCCTTTTGACTTAGAATCTTGCTTGATATTATTGTCCCCTTGAGTAGATAAGGATTTATCCTTGATACCTGAATTTTTAATTTGTTCTATCATGAAAAATGTTCCATTTTGAACTTATTTCTCATTCACCTTCTTGGTTCTCCATTCATTATGGATCCTTTTTATCATGTCATGATATCACTCTTTGAAGTAGAATACTAACCATTCCTATAGGAACCTTGCTATGTGACCTCTCTCTTCACACTTTAAATAAATAAATTTTCTATGATTGTTAATACCTTGTGCATGGGGCATATGATGATTCTTTGAAGTTTCATTATCCCATTTATACATAGGATCGTTTGGTCTTCTGATGAGAGCATTACAAAACCTTACAATATGAGAAATCCCTTAACACCTATAGCATAAGATGTCATGATTTATTTATGGATATAGTGACTATCTTCAGTGATAATGCTCTTCATGATTGCCATTTTCTTTCTCATAATTCCATGTAAATCTCTTGCTAAGAGCATTTATTTTGAAATCAATTATCCTATGACCAAACTAATGACAATAGTAAAAGTAGTCATTAAAGGAGTTATCAAACATTATTGCATCAGGTTTCTTTATTTTATTTGAACTTTTTTAACTTTTTAAGTTGTATTTCTTAGTAAATTTGACATCGTTCTTGTCTTTATTATAATTTTCTTTATCATGATTAAAATTCTGATTTATCATCACCATTTTATCAATATTTTATCCTTTTCAACATATTTATATAACCCTATGCCTAATTTATAATTTGAGACCTTTTGAATGCTCAATATATCATTAAGATAAACTAAACTTTTCTCAAATGTATGATATGTTTCAAGCTTGCTTATAGTTTGATCTAGTTTCCCTTGCAAAGACTCCATCTTTAATTTGTATGTGACACATTCTTCATCCTTACTCTTTATCTCTTTAGGAAGGGTTCAAACCTAAGATTCAAGATGTTGAGTGATCTCATCATTCTCTTTGACTTCATTACTTAACCTTTCTTCAAACAAGCCAATTTGATCCTCATAGGACTTTATTAAGGATGCTTATTTTGTGTTCTTTCCTTGTATTAGTTTCATCTCTTCCATGGTATTAAAATTTTGGTCTTCAACATTGAATTTCTCATCTTCTTATTCTATGTCATCTCCATCAAAGATATCTCTACCTAAAGATCATTCACCTTAATCATCCCCAATTTCCATGAAGAATGTCTCCTTGTCCTCATCATGAGATGAATCATCACTATCTGATATCTTTTCTTATTCTTCAGTAGATAATTTATTATCTTCTTCATAGTAAAGGATCTTACTACCTTTATATGAATCTATCTTATCATTTATCCTATTGAATAAATTTTTTACTTATTAGGACCTCAAATTTTTCATGCTCATTCTCATGATATTCCTTATGTGATTTATTGTATTCAGATTTGCCTCTATCTAGGCACTTAGCTAAAAAATAACTAACTTTACCACTTGAAAAGGATTTAAAATGAATTTTACCTTCATACTTACTTGATCCTACATTTAGTTTTCTTATAGTCATGGTTTCAAGTTAATATACATTGAGATCAAAATCTTCAAGTCTTCACTTGATCTTCTAGGATTTTGTTTCCTTGATCACTTTGAAGGTTTCTTCCTTATTATAAGTTTTATCTTCATTGTCTCTCATCTGATAGGTATTAAGGATTCCATGCAATTAATCCATCTTCATTAAGTTGAGATCATGACTTTCATCTATAGTAAATACTTTTAAATCAAATTTGAGGGTGAGAGACCTTAATACTTTTTGTACCATAGTAGATTCTTCAATCTCTTATCCAAGACCTCTAATCATATTCACAACCTCATCAAACCTTAGAATATAGGATGACATAGTATCATCTTCCTTCATTTTTAGGCCCTCATATTACCTTCGATGAGTATGTAAGTTAGCCAACTTAACCTTTGATTCCACTTCATATATGGTTTTTTAGTTTGAACCGAATTTCCTTGGTAGACTTTCAATGGATCACCTTGGTTAACTTATCCTTTGATAGGCCATAAATGATAAACTTCATTGCTCTTGAATTTTTATCACTTAACTTCTTATCAACTACACTAGTTAGAGGAGCAGGAGGTGTAAAATAGGCATCCATAATCAATTTATAGATATCAAAACCTAGAAACATGATGTATATCCTCGTCTTTTCATTGTAAAAAGCATAATTAGACCCATTTAATAGTGGTACTTAGTATGTAAAGAAACCCTACACATGTTGACTAGCCCTATTATACCTTGGATCACCTTCATGTGGTTAAACTTTGGCAAAGAAGGTATAAATTTGATACCAATTATTAGAGGTACAATCACTGATAGGGAGAATCAATTATGTAATTAATTAAAATCTAATTCTAAAAATTCTAACTCTCAAGCACCCAATCCTAGACATTCATGAAGTATATAAACCATTCATAAAGAAATCTATACAAGATCAATAACACATAACACACTAATTATGTGGGAAACCCTCATGGGGAATAAAAACCACTCTGAAGCCTAAAAAGCCACATAATATAGTCCTATAATAAATTAAAAATAATATAAATTTATTAAAGTACCTAATTCATATGGATCACCCACCCCTAAGCATGAACAAACACCAACTTAACTTAGATGTTGATCATCAACACAACACCTCTAATATCAAGTGCTCCAAAAATATGATTTAATTTCAATATGATGGATAAATAATTTATAACACCTCTCCTCAATCCTTCACACGTAATCAATACATTGAAAACACCCTTTTAGATCAATCTATACTTCTTCTCTCATCTCCAATCTTTAACCCTAAAAATACACTATTGTAATATTAAGAATATTACCTATAGGTCATGTATACATTCCTTAACTTGATATTATGTTCAATCCATCCACCAAGCACACTTACACTTCACTATACTTCACATCACTACTCTATAAACCCTCACCTTTGATCTTGTTATTTATAGAGTCTACATGATTATCACCTTCTTGGTTGGCCATAAAAATTTAATAAACCAAGGCTTATATCACACTTAGAATAAGATCAACACCACATTAATAGGTCATACATAGTATTTATATACCACCCTTAAGCATCAACACCTTTTATTTAGGCCTAAGAAGTTCGTTTAGGTCCATGAAGGCGCATTCACCCTTTTACCAGCTCACCAAGCAAAACTAGGAACATACGACTACTTTAAATAACATAGGTCCATGACACATTACCCTTAATACATCCTAAAATGATTAAAATTGTGCCTACACACCTATACATATGCAAAACCTATCAAACATTTTCTTTGTATATGAAATCATCATGAACAAATAAAAATTCAACTTGTAAACAATTATTCATATTAAAGATGGATTGGTCAAACCACCAAGATCCATAAAAATGATCTTCAGGGAATATAAAACACTCTCTAATAAATAATTAATATTGAAACATACAAACACCATTAATTAAAATTCAAACATCTTTCTCAGGCTTGAAGAAGAAGGCCATACCCTTAGTCAACTTTGGACCACAATAAATGTAGGTGTAAGACTATTCAAACCTTCAAATTATTTTTCTTAGATTTCCCTTGAAATTATCCACCACACCATAAATTTTTTTCAACATAAAAATTTATATCTAAAATAATGAGGATTGGTTTTCCTTTGTAAATTCAAATATTTGAATTCCAACGGTCACTTTTGAATGTAATTTTAGCTATGGAAAATAGAGAGATATGCCTAGGAGACCAAATTTTCACTACCATAACATTTTATATAAATCATTTCAAGACCTCAAATTTTAAACATATGATCTAGGAGTAAACCTCAATAAACCCATGTGACCATTTTATTCTGACACCATTACAGATGCAAATTTTAATGTCATCAATCTGCTCACTTAGCTTGATTTGCCAAAATACCAACTAGGTATATATATGACCAAAAAGATGAACCAAATGGAAACCTTACACTTCCAAAAGAACTCCAATCAATATCAACACCCCATAGAGACTTTAAAACATTATCACATTATCAAAAACATCCATCAAGTTGCTTATCCATCCAAACACTACATATCCATGCATGACTACTGAATTACACTTTATTAATGACTAGCTAACAACCTTGACACCTCATAAACATTGTTTGCCACATCATGTATAATCTTGGAAACATTGGATACATGATTTAAAATATCTCAAAACCACTAGGCCACTTGTTATGATATTTGAGGAATAAATTCAACTAATGAATTTATAAAATAACAAATTTAAAAAGATATGGATTCTATTTTTAGAAGAAGAATTGGATAATTAACGAATGTTAATTAACTTAATGAAAATTCAAGTGAATTTTAAAATTCAAAGAACCATTCAACATAATTAATCCCAAAACATCTATTACAAAATCATAAATTGACTCAGGATGAATTAAGTGAAGTAACAATTACATATAGTGCATTGCCCCAATTAGGGATGCACCAAAACATTCTAGAAGATGAAAGCCAGGTGAAAATAAGAATTTGGGTATTTAGTGATTTATAAACTTAATTAGTGTTGTTTATTATAAATCAGTCTACAATACACCAAGACATGGAAGTGGCCAAAAATGAGTGTCTACATTGTGCCCTTATTTGAGAAGTAATTTTGATACATAGGCATAGTAACATATTTTCAAAAAATTAAAATGTAGTTAAGAATTAAAAATATATTCCAGACAAAATTTGGGAAGCTTATGTTACCCCTTCAAGGGAGTGGCTAAAACATAATATTGATGGATGGACCATCAAAAATAAGTAATAATAACAAATAAACTAACACATGGATGAGATTAATCCAATCGAGTTAATGATTACACACATTAATTTCTGAAAATGAGAATATAATGAATATGTTGACCACTTTAGGTTGTTAAGAGCCAACAAATATAGGTTCATCCCCTAGAGGGTGGTCTAAATTAAGTAATATTTTCTCCTAGTATGGAATATTTGATCATGATAAACTTATTGTGCCCCAATAGGATGGACTGGAAAGCATAACTCAAAGATATAACCTATTACACATATTAAAGATGAGTGATTGGAAATGTATGGGTGATGATCTGATGAATTTTTAAAGACTGAATAACCCACAAAAAAGAAATCACACAAGGATGCCCAAAGTGATGAAAGATATAATTGGAATAAGATAATGGGGATTGAATAATAATGGTGATGATGGTGACTCAAGATACATCATGTATCCAAGTACTTACTAAATAGTCTGAATGGACCTCAGGCTAATGTAGTTCTCTTAGAAATGGGAGAAAATAGAGTGAAGGATGAAGAAATATATGAATAATAATGAGTATAAAAATTGACTAATGTGGATGATTTGGTTGTACCTACCAATGTGGAGATGCTCATCTTGATTAGCATTAATACAACCAAAATGGTCAATGAGCTTGAAATTGATCAAGGAATAATGGATAAATGTCAAAGTGAATAAGCGTAATTAGCATGCACCATTGCTTAATAGATTCACTAGACTAATTTTTTTATATGTCTTATGACATTATGCATCATAGTTATAAACAAATGTAATATTAATATGTATCTTAAGTGTAAGGATTAACTCTCAATCCAATAGACAATTAAAAAAACACACCAATGATAACAATTATTATGAAAATATTAAAATATGAATATGGATGGACTCAAGTATAAGATCAAGGAATAACCCTATAAATTAATATTCACTAAGTCAAGGCACAATAACAAAAGTAAATAAATATGTAGCAAGTGGGATCATTGTATAGTTTACAGTGATTGGGTATCAAAGGAAATCTGCATGGCTCACGTAAGGAAAGGAGAACCTAGGAAGCAGGAACCCAAAAATTTTGAAGAGTGGAGAGCGAAAAAAGATGTCTGGAGAATCCTACAGAGAGGGAAGGTTGTGAACTATATGGAAAGGCTCCATGGTTCAAAACATCATATTACAACGACTTTTTTCAAAAACTGGATTGATGATAGGGTCACTCTGCATGGCATCACAGTGAATCTAACAGAGGAATTTATAGCTAAGGTTACAGGGCTGCCTACGGAAGGAATAAAATTCTCCAAGCAGACTAGCATCTCAAATGAGGCCTTTTGCAAATTCCCTAAGACGGACGTTGAAGAGCAGAAGCTGATAAAGAATGGGGATTTCTATGAAATGAAATAGATTAAGGGTATATGGAGGGATGTCTTATGCTGTATTCAGGAGTACTGCATCCTCGATGGAAGAAGCAAGAGAGTCCACAAATTCCACTTTGTATTCCTAAATCATTTCAGACACAAAGTAAGAATTTCCTTTCCCTTTTATCTGTGTTTCTCTTTGGTCTAAAGTTTATTCGCTCACAGGAAAAAGGAAACGTGTCCTATTCTACATGAAGGATTAATTCTAATAATTGAAGGCTATTGCAAGAATAAGGCCATGGTTAAGAACCCTTATCTGGGGAAAAACAAGGATTCACGGAGTAACAAGAGTGAAATTGTTAAAGGGAAAGATAAAATCAAAATCAAGCCCCCTAGTGTCAAGAATTAGAATGTTGACGAGGACACAGAGTGGGAGAGAATTGATAAGTCTAGGGAGGAAAGCTTGGAGGAAGAGGGAGGAACAGAACGCAGGAATACAAGTTCCAATGAGGAAGAAAAGGTTCAAGAGAAGAATGAGAAAGGAGTCAACATAGAGGAGGAGTCTGAAAATAGTGAAGATAACTCTGAGGAAAACCAACAAGTGTTTGAGGATGATAAAGTCTTGGATGACCCTGTTGAGGACCCTATTTCGATAAATGAGAGGGAAAACACAGTTCAGGCTGAAAACCAAGAAATGGACCTGGAAGTTCAAGCTAAAATGAAGGAACAGAATCAAAGGGGAAGAGAGGATCACATTGAAGAAGGTGGGAACAATCCTGATAAGAACACAGAAGAGTGGAGTGATAAAAGGCAGAACGATGGAAGGCACACACCTACGAGATTGGTTAATTGCAAAGCAGAGGCTATCCTCCAACTCGATTCATGGATGTTTAAGGAGATAATGGATCTCAAAAGGAAAATGGAAATTATGGAAGGCAACCAAAAGGTAGTTTGGAACAAAATCAATAACATGGAAAAATAGATGAGAGACATCCCCATCAAGCTCAAAGATTATGAGAACAACCTAAGGGAACTCATCAAGGAGAGTAGAATGAAAATGGAGGAAGTTACATCTAACATATGTGTTGCAGCTGTTAATATTGGAAAAAGAGCTAATGAGGAGATCAAATCCTTGGAGGGGCCTAGCAAAAGGATGAGACAGAGCTCAAGAAAGAAATCTATGCAAGAGAGAGCCATGTCGGTGGCTACTACCATTCAAGATACTACTGTGAAAGGTAAGGAAGCAGTGAAAATGATTTTGGAACTGGAAGAATAGTCTGGTTCTTCTAGTTGCTTGTGTTATCTAGTCCTGTTTCCTAGTTTTTTGTAATCTTTTGACTATGGTGTAGCCAGGTCTATGTAAAACCTAGGTTTTGACTTGTGGTCTTTCAGGTGGTTTTAGGTCCATATAAAACTTGTTTTTGCTACTTCTCTATGGTAGTTTTTAGGTTTTGCCTGTGGTCATTAATGCTCCATCTTTTTGTCTCTGTATCAAGGTTTCGGGGTCCCTTCAAAACCTATTTTTACCTTAATCTAAAACAAAAGTAAATAAATATGAAAAAAATAAAATAAACACACACAAATCTTGAAAATAAAAGTAACATAAATTATCCTATCATTAACCAAGTCAATATTTACATGTGAAGGCTTAATGTAATGAGAATAGATGGTTCCCCAAAGTAATGCTTCATGAAATATAATGGTATGTGGGGATAAAATATCCCATTATAAGTCATTAACTTTGATTTTCCCTAGTAGGAAAAAAACTATGAGATTGGCCTACAAGTTTGAATTTAGAAGGTGCCCCTAAGAAAGGATGCATGCAAAAGGAAGGTCACATCCTCAAGAATACTTGGCCTAAAAGTGTGAAATGGATGGTTCCCCCAAGAAAAGATACATGAAAAGGTAAGGTCACACCCCAATGGTATCAAAATGGGTTGGGACCAACAATGAAGTTTCCCCTATAGAGCAAATTTTGGGAAGGACACATGTCAATGGTTTCTAAAAAAATTACCTCAATGACTAAGATTTCCCCAATGTGGGTGGATTGAGAATTAATTAATAATTTGAATCCAATACAAATATTTATATATTTTGGGGCTTTATACCTCTAGGACATTTTAAGTCATTTTAAAATGTTTAGGTTTTTGTGGTTTGATATCTCATAGGGATATTGTAAGCCTTTAATAATTTCTAGGTCTTTTGATCATTTTGAATGTTTTTGAGCTTTTTAACATCTCAACTTAGTAGAGGATTAAGATATGTATTATGTTTTAACTTTAAAAATCATGTGAGAAGGGTTTAAAATATTGGTAAAAAATAATAATCCAAAATGGTAATCCCACATTCATTAGGATTAGAGACTACTAATGGATAAGATAGGATATATATAAGCCTAAAATAATGATAAGCGCTACAAATTTTATTTGATGGAGATGATTAAAAAGAATTATTACTTCATGATGAGGCTATATATTCTTAAATTATACAAGGTCATAAGTTAAGTGGCATCAATTATCACTAAGATTTGAGTTTTATAATATGGGTGTCTATCAAGATCTATAAATCCTTTTTGACAAAATGACATCATTGCTATGAGCTGAGTTTTATGGGGTGTAGCTGAGTAGAGACCTAAAAGGATTTTATTCAAAGGTTTTATGAATTATTTTTTGTAAAATACCATCATTTTGGTGATATATAGTGGTTATAATAATCCTAAATTAATATCTACAAATCCTTTCTTTGCAAAAAGTTGTTGTGTCTACATCCTTTATCTTATTACCTTGGTACTAGTTATATGTGGGGTTATATTTCCATACCTAAAGGTGAGTAGACATGAATTTTTTTAGAAAAATTACTATTATTTTTAACCCATGAACATGACTCTTGGATGTGATACAAACATTAAAAGGAATGTTAGACATAAGGTATAATAGACTAGAATGGGGGTCTTGTTTATTCAACAAAAAGTGATATGACTACACTTTTAAGTGGCCACACTATATCATAGAATCCATGATGAATACTTACCCATTGAATCTATGGATATGATGGGATATTAATAAATAATAATAGTCATAAACATTATATAAGGCATTATCCTAGGATTGAGTACATAACTTAATTTATGTGATTAGTTATTCTATATCGATGGTAAGATTTGTAGTATCCTATCATAAAAGTAGGTCCCAAAGTTACATAATGGCACACAATGGAAAAAATAGTAACATAGGTTGATATGATTTATATCCACCACCTCCTATTATGATATATGAGGTGAACATATGGATATTTTAGATACCACACCAAATAATGTACCAAATAGAATAAATACTATGACAACAACAATCGATGGAGCTTCTGAGAAGGCTATAGTTAGTGATACAGCTGAGCTTGAGGAGGAGGTGGTGGTCTCTTCCCCTGTTTTGAAGGATCTTTCTAAGAGCCAGACTGTGTTTGACTTTCATAAGGAGTTAATACCTACTGGTGTCCAAAGATCAGTGTCTTCTGAGGCATGGGTTGCTAAGGCAGCTATGGTAGAGGAAGGGTGGATAGCAGTTAGAAGAAAGAAGTCTAAGCCTTTGGTCCCCCCTCTAGATATGAATCTTCGGTCATGCAAAAAGAAAAATCTCAACTTAAAAGATTCATCCAAAGTTCCATTCTGCTGAGTGGTTTTTTGGGGGCAGTAAACTGGTCACTTTTATGGTTTACTAGTTACTGGTCTGGAAGTTTGTTTAGCATGCTATTCCAGTTGGTTAACTTTCAGATCAGTGTTTTGACAGCTTTTTTTATGATCCTATTGGTTGGTAACAGGTCCCTATAAAACATGGTTTTGGTTCTGTTCTATAACCAGGGTCCTTTGTTAACCTGGTTGAGCTTTAAGGTTGATTTTTCTCCTTGTATAGGGTTTTGGGGTCCCTTCAAAACCTATTTTTACCATAATCTAAAACAATCGATGGAGCCTCAAATTTAGCCATAGCCTCCACTTGAGGAAAAAAGGCATGAGTTTTATTATATAACATGATGAGTATGGGATCATATAATCAAGCATAAATAAATTAAGTAGTGATTATGTTGTCATGGAGGAACTCTCCGCTATCTATTGGGATGTGTGATGAGGTGACAATAGGTGTTGCTTTCATAATATAATCATAATCAGAAGATGAATGAGGTAGCGGGTGGTGTAAGACATATAATATGGTATGAGTATCTAAATAAGATTATGCATGCATATATTGTAATTAGAATACATGTAATAATATCCACTAATGTGGTAAAGAACATGGATCAGGTAGTGTAGCCTATAATCATGTGTGGTTACTATGAAGAGACTAGCCATATAGACCAAATGTTCCTAAGAAGAAATGTCATAAATTTCAGATCAATAGGAAAACTATGAGGATGATGGATGATTTTAATCTAGATTCACTAAATCTGCATCTTGATGCTGAGAGAGTGAATAGGCCAAGGCATAACACCTAGGGTGATAATATATCGATTGAATATTTGTTGTGTACAATTTTATGCCTAAGGATATAGGTTTTAGTTGTGTCATGGTATTTACATCTCCTTTTATGATTTGTATGATTATTTGCATTTTAATGTAGTGATAAATTTATTATCATTTCATGTTTGGTATAGACCTATGGATATCTAAATATTTGTAATTATGGATTGGTTTAAGCATAAATAAATGAACCTAAATGAAAGTGTAAAAAACATAAGATCAAGCTATGAATGATCAAATTACAAGTGTCAAATGTAATAGGTAAATATGAGGATTAAACATAAATACAAATAACTCAATTGCAAGATATAAATAATTCATACTTAAATGGAAAACATATTGTGTGAAAACCAAGGTAACTAAATGAAATAAAACTAAAATAAACATGAAAAAATAAATGAACACACACAAAACACACAACAAAAATGAAATAAATAAACTACTTAATGAAATTGTTTGTGTGTAATATAAGAGTTAGTATTGTAAAAAGGTTTTTCCTAAGCAATAACGAACAATGGCATAGTTATGATGATAAATGAATGGAAAGGGGGAATATAATAATAAATAATGCATGGTCAGACTAACTCCAAATGCCATAAGCAACTAGATGCTTCCTACATAGTCCCATGGACACTAGGTCCAACATGAACTTCAAGACAAATGTAGTTCTCTTCAGATTTGGGATAGAATAAAAATTTATGATACGCATACCTTAGGATTTAAAAGAGTAAAAAATTTGTACATTAGTCTCTTCTTAGTCAAAATGAGAAAACATCAAGCATAACAATTCACTAAGACTAAAGACTCTTACCTAAGAACTAGGGGGAGTATAACATAATAATCAAGAGCATAAATTTATCACATTTGATGATAACTTGTTGGCATTAGGATGTTTGTGCTCAAATTATGATGGTTGTAGTCTTTTATTAATGTTGTTCCATGATGGTATCATCTCTCAAATAGTCGCTTATGGCTTGATGTGAAGGTTGGCATAAATTGGGAATTATAACACTACTCTCAAAAGGCTTCAAGAATATATTCCATCAAAATAAACTTACAAACAAAACCTTGTTAAACAATGTGAGAAATTGCATTTATATCTCAAAGAAAAAACTCTAACCTTAGGTAGGTTAGGTTAAATTCTAACTTGGGTTCAGTCTAAATTAACCAAGGTTGAGTTAGACTAACTCTAGGTGGGGTTAAGGCACTTTGACACCTCAGTTTCAGATCTTTTTTAGGCATGATAACTCAACTTAGATATTTGTGAGACATGAGTCATATTTTTGAATATTTATGAGATAATGAATCACTTTATTAGCTCATTTGACTTTGGACTTATTTTTTAGTTAAAAATTCTTTTTTGGTAAATTAAATTCACTAATTGATTTGAACTTTTTGTTTACATATGTTAAGTAAGATTTGAAAAATAATTAGTCTTGATTATTGATTTTTGGATTTTATAAATTGTTTTAAATGTTTTGAATTAATATCTTGACATGCTAAAAGTGTTAAATTACTAGGTCATAATTTGACTAGGGTTGGAACTGAACTAGGTTAGTGATGCATACAAGGTAACAAACACCAAATAATCTAGCCTTGTCACATTTCAAGGTAATTAAATCCCCTATGTGGATGAATTTTAATAATTTAGGAAATTTTTAGTCTTAGAATGTGTCATTTTCTAGAAATTAAATTGAATGTCAATTTAGGCATGAAAGTGACCAAAACTAAGTGTCTATAGTTTTCCCCTATTTGAAAAGCCATTACAAGACACAAGAATAATAATGTATTTTCAAAGAGTGTAAAAGTTATTAATCCAAATGGTTCCTATCCCAAAGGGTGGTTGATATGCCCTTGATTCCCCCTCAAGGGAGTGGGTAAAACAATAAAGTTAGTGTTGACCAAATTTTACTTTTTGGTCAAATTTGGGCACCCCTAGGAAATTTTTTTGATTATAAATGTTTTAAGTGGTCCTAATATGTTTTAATAGGAAGTATTACTTTTTATATGATGTCATTTTAGGTCATATTGTCTTTAGTCTTAGTCACATTAATCAATTTATCTATTTGGGGTAATTTTATGTACTTATAGGAGTCATTAATTAAAATAACACGATTCCAAAGGTACCTAAGTATATTAAATTAAATTAAAACATCCAATAGGTTAGTAAGAGGGTTATAGATGTTATTTACATCAGAATCTTGTAGGTTCCCTAACTAAAATTGTAAAATTTAGTTGAAAAAGAGGGAAAATGGCACTTGTACAACACATACAGAAGTTTTCCACATGTATATGATCATGGGGAATATATTAATTCTATAGCACTCATATACATGATTTTTTTAATTTGGAAGTGTCATTTTAAATCCAAAACCATTTTGCACATTTTTTGCTTTTTTGGACAAACTGAAGTGACCCTTAATTTTTTGCTCGATATAGGAAGCACAGGTAGTTTTGGGACAACTAATTTTCAGAGATGATATTAAAATTTTATACCTTAATTTTCATATATGTATTTTTAATATTGGTAAACTATTATTTATTAGCCATTGCTAACAAGTTGATAGTGTCTTTTTACTAGTTATTTTGTGCACCCTATAAGTTTTTCTCCATTTCTACTAAATCCACACAAACCAAGTGTTGATGTTGGATCCATAGGATGTATAATTTCTTATCTCATGGCATATATTTTTTTTAGGTTACATGGTGTTTATATGAGTAATTTGGTTCATGTTACAAGAGGGTGGCACCAGATGAAATTTTAGCTAGAATACTTCTTATTCTCTAAGTGTGTTCTCCTGTAGGTGTCTCATACATCTTATAAATGGTTTTATATAAGTTTATATCAAATTTTAACATATATTATCATGTTTTAACCTTACCATGTCACTCCTTAGATTTCTTGCTAGCTTATTCCCCTTTATGGTCAACTCCTTGCACATTTTCAGTTGTAGTCTCATGTATAAATTGGTTCATCATTTCTATGGGGTTGTAATGGAGGTATATTGGTATATCCAAGACTTTAAGAGTTGAATTAGGTCCTTTTTAATGTTTGTTAAAGTTAAAATTTTGATCACATGCTCATATGCCATACCAAACAACCACTTGGTGCATATGTCTGCTCTTTTTCACATATGTGCAAGTGTCTCCATGTTGTAATAAGTGTTTTGAAGTTGGTTCCAAGTTAAAAACTATGTAGGTCACATGTTGGAATATTTAATATGTAATTTGGGTATTTTTGAGCTAGTTCATCACCATGTTTACCTCAATTCTATACTTTTCCCATATATTCTGCCCAAAACATACATCTATAGGCCCTTAATGATGTCATGTTGGTGTAAAAAAAGATGTATATGTGTCAAAAATCATTGTTTTTATTTAATTAAATTTTTAATTTGATTAAAGGCATGTTATTCTTTTTTATGCTCATGGTTTATAGTGGTTCACACCCCAATCCATTGTTTGTTTGTCAAAATAACCTTCCATAGGTGGTTCAACATTAGTTTAGGTGTGTACGAAAGGGCTAAAGCAATTTCACACTTCCTTTTTCATTTTCATGACAAGAAGACCTTGATATAACCATATAAAAATCTTATAATAAAAATGAATAATGGAATCATATGATAAGGTTAAAGATTGAGTTTAGAGATGGAATCCCTAAAAGAGCAAAATAGAGCTCGAAGAGGTTTTGGTGGACCTTCTAAAACATGTTTGTAAGGTTTTTTAAGACATATAGAGGGATGAAACTTATAGACCTATCATAGGAAAAATACCCTAATAATTTTTAGAAGGAAAGGACTAGGGGAAGGTGGTTTTGAAAAGCTTCAAAAGTGCCTCAGAACACACTAAAACCTATTAGTGAAGTTGATAGGTTTTTCATCTAAAAGAGGATCCTCTTCAATCAAATTGGCATACCTTGACTAAGAATCATGTTTGAATCACTATAAATGACCCAAATGCACATTCATAACTAAATTATCACCTTTAGAGGTTTGAATATGGTTTATACTCCTTACATGCATGCCCTATCTGTATATTATGTAAAAAAATGCATCTATAGCCAAGGTGGAGTTTCACGCTTGAAAGAAGTCCCTTCTTGCATAGATGGAGGTTAGGTTATGTTCATGGTTTCAAAACATTATTATAAACTATATTAAGGTACAAATCCTCTTTATGAGTAAAAATTATTGTTCTTCAAAGCTAAGAGAACCTACAAGGTTTAAGAGATGTAAGATTTCTTAGTCTTACAAGCAGGGAGGACTAAATTATGAGATAAGTGCTTGTAAGGAAATTAGGAGTTGTTATGTGAAGTGAAATATTAAAATTTATGGATTTTGTATTTTAAATCTTAAATTAGGTTTATACCTAATTCTTAGTGCTTAAAACATGCTCAAGTAGTCCTCAAGCATGGAGAATGGCCACCTATAGGAGGCAAATAGTTTTGGTGAAAAAGAGTGAGTAAACATGTATAATGATAGTGTTTATCTATCTAATTTGGGTCAATATTTGATCAATAAGGTTTTTAGCTCAAATTTTACATTAATAATGTTTTATCCATCATAATCACCTTAACCAAGATTATGAATACCTATAGGTAGAACCATGATAAAGTGGTCCCAGTCTTGAACTACAATGGCATACAAATGGCATAGTGGCTAATAGGGGAGTGAGAACAGAGTCAATAAACTAATTTAAAGGAAATTAAATTTTAATAAGGTTTCAAAACATCCTAATAAATACTTTTATTGGTAAATAGATACATCCAGAACTTAGAGGAGGATTATCTCAGTCACCAGTCAAGAGATAGTTAAGATACAAGAAGTAATTTGGCACTCTTAGGTGAGATTACATGAAAATGAAAATGTTATTAAGATTAAATTGTATAAAAATATAATTTAAATATCATTAAAATACATTAGGAACCCATGAAATATATATAAGTGAGAAAATGTAGAGTCTTAGTCAACAGGGTATAATCTGACAAGGGTAAGTGAAGCATAGACCATCTAGAAGTGAAAGGTAGGCTTAAATGATAATTATATGATAAATTATGAAATAATAAGTTCCATAAAATTACAAATACCTTGATTAGGTACTCAAATACCTTTCTCACCTAACAAATGGATAATAATTCATACAAGCAAGCTAGGAAACATCTTGGTTCAAGGGGTAAGCATGAAAAATATGAAGGAGGAAGTGTTATAGATGGTATTAAAAGATAAAAAATCATAAATTTTTGGTGATAAACATGTTTAATAAACTCATAGGCATGTTTTTTTCTTGTAATATTGACTACCAAATGATTTTGGAGAAACATGTAGGAAAACAAGGTTTTTTAGCCCCTTTTTTGGACATTTGGAGATGGTTTGGCATCTAAAAATTGGAATAAGGATAAAAAATTTGGTAAAAATGGTAATTATTAATTTTAATATGTCCCAAAACACTAATTTTTCATAGTGTATAATGGAAATACATATCTATTTTATCTCAAAGGTGAGCCACTCATGAAAGTCAAAAGATTGACAAAATAGGTAAAGGGTGCCATAATGAGTAAAAGACTTAAGATGAGGCCTTGGGATATTCAAGTAACATTATGTGATGTGTATGTAATATTTATGGATTCCTAGGAACACTCAAACAAATATAAACCTTAGTGATGACCTAATTCTTCATGCACATAGTACAATTAGGCAAGTTTTCATTAGGCCTAATTAGAAAAAGAGTGGAAAAAAGATGAAAGGAGTGTTTTAGAGGTTATGTGATGGATTTTTGAGTATTAATGAGGTGTCAAAATGTATAAAAAACCATAATATGTATGTTATATAATCCCAAGTGATCCAAACTAGCAGGGGGTATTCCAAGCCCATTAAGCCTTGAGGAAATTTAGAGTCAATTGGGGACCTAACTTCATTTCTAGTCCTTAATGAGATATCTAGATAATTGGTGTTATGGAGTTAATTTAGACATTTATTATATTTTTTATGGATATAAAATTGTAAGAAGATTATTTTTGGCCTAGAGATACATCAAGCATGTAGGAAAGTGGAGAAACAAGATTGATAGGTCAACTTGTAAAGCTCATATCTATGCTAATGATATACATGGTAATAAAATGGGTTAAGGGGAGTTATATATGGTCCTCAAAAACAAATTTATGGATTTTTTTTTAAATTTAAACGTTCCATATTTATGAACAATAGTTAAGAGTAGAAACTAGTATAAAATGCTAGTAAAACCCTTAGAGGAACCTGATGGAGAAAAAAATCATGGAGAGCCACTAAAATGGCAAATTTTGGTAAGTAAACCTATTGGATAATGGATAATAATAACTTGGGACCTCATCCATGAAAATGATATATACATAATTATATTAAAAACATGTAAAACATGGTTTTTCTCATCATTTTTTATGTTTTAAAAGGTCCAAGATGTTTAATAAAGTTAAATAATTTTTTATTGGAAGATAAAGACCTATTATAACTCGATATGTTAATTTTATTCTATTAAAAAAAATTAAGTGTCCTAACTATATCTCTCCTTTCAAGTAGTCAAAACTAGCAGACTGAGCACAATAATAAAAAGTGTGGAAAAATCAAATGGATGTCTTTTTATGGTTAATTTGAGAATTATAGGACAATATAGGGTCTTTAAAAGTGTCACTCACTCCCTCCCATGGATTTTCATGGAAAATTTAAGGAATTTTTGAGGCCAAGTGTGAGGGGTGACTGAAACAAGGAGTTTTCTAGACTATAGATAGTGATTGCTTCATTCCAAGAGTTTCCAAAAAAGTAAGAATGCAACCAATGTATTTAAATACATTATTTAATTCCTTCCATCTCATACTTATACCTAGTTATTTTTATGATTTTTAAATAGTTCTAAATGATGAAGGTAGTTATCTGAGCTAGGATAAGGAATTTTGAGACACTTCTCATTAATTTCATGAGTTGTATGGAAATTTAGATCCCATCACATTTAATGAATCATTTAAAATATATTTAACATATATTTTTATCCTAATTTATTTAATTTACATGTGTACATGTGACCTTAAAAATTCCCTTACCTTGTATCTTTCTCAAAAGCTATAAATATGGACTCTTTTGGCTCTTTTGAGTAGCCTCCATTGGTTGATGGTGATAACCTAGAAAATTTTATACATGAAGGACTCTAAAAGGAATAAAAATTTGATTTTACCTACTTACATGTTTTTAAATTTAGTGTTAGTGTAATATTTTTGGTCTTGTCTAGTAGAAGATCTTCTTTTCTAGCATGTTATCCTTAATTATGTACCAAGTGTGAAAACAAGATATTGTTATAAGTCTTTGTTATTATTATTTTATAAGTGTATAGGTGTATTATAAGTGTTTTATGACTGTATTCCCTCATGTAATAATCCATTCCCATCCTAAGTATCAAATACTTTCTTAAATCTAACATATGAAACATCGATGTGACAATGCATCTTGAGTTGTGAGTTATGTGTATGAAAATATTTTTTTATCTTTAAGTAGTTTATATTAAATAAAATAAGAGGATATTAAACATTAGTGCATCAAACTTTGTTTTTATTAACCCTTTTCATCCATAATTTTATTGGTAAGAAAGTGCTTTAAAGAGTGCATCAAGGGAACTATCCCTTCTAGAGATTCATCTCTCAACATTATCACTCACAACAAGAGGGATGTTTATATTGTGACAATTAGATGATAAGGGCTAGGAATATCTTCAAGGGTGTAAATCCAAGTGTCAATAATTTTTATCACACCCTATGGGACTATAAGTCCTATAATATTGTCTAAGATTGGTGCTAGTCTTGGCATAGTTATAGGTACAAGAACATCTACATTCAATACCTATTGACTCCACTAAATTTTTTAACTCTTTGGTTTTTAATAAATTCATAATATCCATTCCAAAGGTGACCATTATGTCTATTTATAAATGTATACCCTTTGAATTTGTGTAATTTCCTTCATATTCTACCAAAAGTTTTAAGTTTGTGAACACTCATCCTTATTCAAGAGAGTTGGTGTTTAAGAAGTATAAGTTATTATATAATTAAATACCTAATACTCATAAGTCACATTCTAAGATGGATAAAAATTAACCTTTTTTAGCCTTCACTAGATCATCTACTTTGAATCTTGCCTAATATGACCAAATTTCAGGAGCAACCCTTAAAATTGTTCCATATTTTAGTGGAGAGTCTCCTATTACTACCAGTAAAAATATTAGAAACATATAAAAATTATATAATATCCATAATATCATTCAGGATAATGTAACTATTATGTTTTTGGCATTGTCTTTCAAAGGAAAATATTTAGACTGGTATGGGACTCTACCTAAGAATTCTATTGGTTCATGGGATGAACTAGGAGATCTATTGACTAAGAGGTTTGGAGAGAAGAGTGATCATCTATCCTTAGATGAGAAATTTACTACTATCAAGAGGGAACTACAATATTTTATGCAATATTTTAATAATATATTTCAAAAAAGTGGGATAAGATCCCAGCGCTTGTGAGACCTACTCCAAACTATTCCTTCTTGTACTATCTAAAGGCATTAAATAGTGATGTAGCCATGATGATGCAATACATGGGTGGGAATACACTCATAACTACCTATTAGATAGCCATCAATGCTGAGAATTATCGTTTTCATGTAGGAAACATTTCTCTCAGGCCACTAATGCCATTATTCCCTCATTTGTAATCTCCTAATCAAGTCACAATACCTACCTTGGCTATTTTTCCTAACCATGAAAAGTCTACCATTGTCTCAAAAAATGATAGCCATGAAGTCAAGAGTTTGATCCAAAGTGTTACCAATGAATTGGTTTCTTTTAAAATGCAACAAGATTAAAGTTATAGGCCATATCAATCCTACAATCAATTTGGGAAAACTAATAGATATCCTTTCCAAGGTCATTCTCAAGGACAAGGTCAAATTACCCAAGCTAGGCCTTATCAAAGCTACAATCCTAATGCTCCATCATCCTCTAAAGATCTTGTCCCCACTAAAAATAATTTGGTTAAAAAACAATTATGTTATCCATATTTTGAGAAAAATCAATAAAAAATGGCTTATGTAAATGAAATGCACAATCAAACCATGGCAATGCAAGGCAATAAATCTTCCCAAGTTCCAAGCTTTTAAGTAATAATGCAAAGTGGAATTGAGTATGGTAAAAAAAATCTGATTCTACCCTCATAAATCATTTTGAAGGAGATTTGTATGCTATTAATCATTTGCAGAATCCAAGCAATATGAATAATAACATTGCCTCTAACACTAGGTCTAAGAAAAGGGTTGTTGAAGAGAAAAAATGACCAACTCAAGGACCTTTTTTGGTCCCCACATCATATCAAATGGTGAGTATGTAAAATTAAGCTCCTATAGTGAGATAAAGTCAAAAAATTTAGAATGTAAAGATAGCTCCTACTCACCCACCTTCACAAGCTAAATCACAAGGAGCTGGTATTTCTGTGGAGCCCCCAAAGGTGAGAAATTCCTATATTAATGTTGTGGACAAGATGAAGAAGATACACATGAACATATAATTGTGGGATTATTTGACAATACCATGGTAGAAATATATGCTCCAAAATGAATTACAAAGATTAGGTAAGTAAGTTGGCTCATCTAGGAATTCAAATGTTATCATATTTAATGGAGCTCAACCTATAAATGGTCAAGTGAAGAAGAATCAAAAACTCCTCCTTTCTACCTATCTATAATTATTATCAAATTTTTGGTTCATAATTGCATAATAGATAGTGTGGCTAGTACTTAAATTATTCCCAAGTGTATAGCAGATAAACTAGGCCTCAAATATGAGCCAATAACTAAAAGATTCTTACAATTGGGTGGATCATTAGCCAAGACTTTGTGGGTAGTTACATATTTGAATTTGATCCTAAATTATTGTCCTACCTTTTCTATTCCCCATGATGTGGTTGTGGAAAATTTACCTCCATACTTTTCCCTTTACTTATCAAGAGAGTTTAAAACTAATATAGGTGGATACTTGGCAGCCAATTGGGCCTACATGGTGTTTAAGATAAAGTATGATACTAAGGTGAATATTTAATCAGAACATATTCATAATAATCACTTGGAGCCTTACAAAAATTAAGTGGAAAATGTCAACTATACCATCATTGATGAAGAAGAAATCCACATAGACAAATCTCCAACATCTTCCCTTGAAGGAGTTTCTAATTTTTACTTAGATGAATGGGGAGATAAACATTATGAACATGATCCTCACAAATTCATGGAAGAATTTGGTCTTTGGGTGTATTGTATGCATGAGGAGGAATATTTCATTCCAAAATTTATGAAATCATGTGAAGATATAGGTGGTTTATGGCATCTTTTCTTTGATGGATTAAGAAGCAAGATTGGGGTAGGTGATGGAGCAATGTTGATTTCTCCTTCTAAGAAAAATTATTATTCCATTGTTAGATTTAAACTATCTTGTAATTTTAAAGTGGTAGACTATGAGGCCCTAATTCATGGCCTTTAATGGGATAAGAAAAGAGGTATTAAAGAGTTACAAGTGTATGGTGATAGTGAACTTGTTGTGAACCAAGTAATAAGATAAAATTTAACTAAAAGCTCTTTGATTAAGTCCTATAATCATAGAGTGTGGGATATTATGGAGGATTTTCAATATTTCAACATCACATCCATCCAAAGAGAGGACAATAAACACACTGATAGGTTGGTAGTAATTGGAGCTTAGTTTGGTGTTCCAAAAGGTATAAAATGAGATACGAACCATCCACATCTCAAGGTAATTGTAAGACCCTCCATACTAGATAATGTAACTAATTGGTAAGTGTTTTATAGCGATAAAAAAATAGAAATTTTTATACAAGAAGAGGCTGAGTTTTTTTGCCAATAACTAATCCAAACTATAGCAGCAATATGGAGGGCAGATTGTCCAATTGAAGTCCAACAAACTTCCTAAAGGCCTAGTCACTCTTGAGAGTATATTCAATGATGATGACCAGCTAAATAAAGAGAAGGTAAGCATGTATACAAAGAAAGATAACTATAAGAAAGTAAAAATCTTCAAGGAAAAGTTTCTTTCACTTGGAAAGGTATGTATTAGTGAAGAGAATCATGCTTTTGTTGAGTTTTTCAAGGATTTTTATGATGTCTTTGCATGGGAGTATAGTGACTTGAAAGGATTTGATCCAAACATAACTCAACATACCATAGAGATAGATGAAAATTCCAAGCCTATAAATAAAAGACAAAGGCAAATAAATCCTAAGATTGAGCCCCCCATGAATAAACAACTCACTAAGTTGATCAAGTACAAAATCATCTTTCCTATTAAGCATTCATCTTGGTTGGCAAACTTAGTCCGTGTTAGAAATAAGAATGGAGAGATCAGGTTGTGTGTTAATTTTAGGGAATTGAATACAGTTTCTTTAAAGGATCATTATCTCCTCCCTTCCATGGAATAAATAATATAAGTTGTGGTAGGTAGTGAAAGGTTTTCTCTCCTTGATGGGTATTTTGGGTACAATCAAATTTTGGTGTGTTAGGTTGTGGAGCTAAAAGTTTCACAGATGCAAACAAGTGAGGAGGTTGCAGAGAGTTTGTTGTTGTCACAGTCACTAGTGTCGGTCAGGCCAACCAACATTGGCAGGGTACAGACGGAAGGCAACCAACATCGATTAGAAGTCAACTGGCATCGGCACCCCCAGGTAGATAGGGACTAACGTCGGTCACCTATGTAGTTTGAGCTATGAGTGTTACGGGCAGTTAGTTAACAAACCAAGTGTTTGCATGTCAAGAGCCAAATTTAGACTAGAAGCTATAGATCTAATTATTATAATTAGGTGTCTAATTATTGTTTGCATGAGATCTATTTAAGAGACTCATTGGTTGTATTGTAAGGTGTTCTAGTTTGAGTTGAGCAAAATATTAGCTCCTTCTGTGTGTGAGGTGAGCAAGGGTGTTCATCTTAGTTACACAATAGTGCCAAGGTGGGTGTTGGTTTTGGAGAATCAGTAGGATTCTTTAAGTGTGTAGGATCTTGGTCAGCAGGTGTGCTTGGCTAATTTTGGAGATCCACATGGGTAAGTAAGATCATTGATCTGCAGGTGTATGTGTGTGTAAGGTCTAAGGTTCACAGGTGTGCAGAACTAGATTGATTTGCAAGTGTGCAAGATCAGATAGGACAACAACACAACAGGGAGTAGGATCAGGTGGGATCTACTTGGACTATAGTGTGTACTCAAAAAGAGAGCAAAGAGGAAAGCAAGGAAGCTCCTTCCATAAGTAAGATCGTTTGAGGTGCAAGTTGTTGCAAGTTCAAGGGAGATCTACTTGAAGTACATTTTTGTACTTGTGGAGTGTGTGGAGCACTGAAGTACTGGCAGTAGTGGATACTAGCTGGTTGGAGGTGAACACCAACTCTATGTTTGAGTTGTATGTTGGGACCTAAGAGAGAGAGCTTTGAGGGAAGATTTACTATTTATGCCCTAGAGGTGTGGGAACCCTAGAGGTGTGTAAGGAAGGAGAACTGTGGCAGACTTCTTTATTGTATTTCCTTTTGGAAGAGTATTAATACAAGTTGTGTATTGTCTCTCATATTTTGTGTTATTTCTAAATTCTAGTTACTTGTGTATTCTGGTTAATTTTTGCATGTTAAGTTTCTTGGTAATCAATTGTGTGCTTCCGTTATTTCCCAACAAGTGGTATCAGAGCTAAGGTTGCAGGGAACAGGTTTTGTGTTTGGTTACTGGTCACTCTTAGGGGTTTTTGATTGAGTGGGAGTAGAGTAATGGTAGAAGGAAGTAAGCTAAGAATGGAGGAATTGAAAAGCATGAATGGTCACTTACGGTCTTATGGAAAGAAAGAGTAGGGAAAAGAAAATTGTTGGTTTGTGGAAGATCAACATGAAGGAACTGAAGATGTAGATGTTGTAGGTGTTGTTGCACAGGATGCTTTGGGAGGTTTCTTGGATAAAGTTGAATCTTGGTTAATAGATTATGTTGCCTCTTTCCAAGTAGCCCTAAGGAGAGGAGCTGGTGAGCCTTGTCAGACTATTGGCAAAGGGGAAGTGAAGCTGAAATTGTAGGTGGCAGCCAACACATGGGTGTTGAAGGAGTTCATGCCGGTCCCAGGTTTGGAGATGTGGCTAATTTATTTAGGAAAGTTAGGTGATGAGAGATGCACAAGAACTCTCACAATGGATACACTTAAATTAGCTGGTTGTAAGAAAGTAAGTACTCTTTATCTATTTGCTTATATTATTGATTCTTCTTCTATTGTAGAGACGTGGCTTTGTAGGCTTGGTCACATGAGCAAGAAGGAGATGCATGTTCTTAAGAGGAAGACTGATATATTTGATAGGCTTAAGAACTGGAAAGCCTTGGTGTTTATGGAGGATATGGTGGATAGAGACTAGTGGATGGGGCTAGATAATTTTGAGCAGGGCAGTTTGGACATGGGTTTTGATTCAAAGGAGCTCGTAGGTAAAAAGTCATCACTTACAAGCGAACATAAATACCAGCATCAGTCAGGGGGAATCGATGTCAAATGGATAGGTGCCATGTCCATCATGTGTAGACCAAAGCCGGTGATGTCAGGTAGGGTAAGACTGATGTTGGTCAGGAGGACCAACATCGGCAATAGGTGAGACTGACATCGGTCAAGAGGACCAACATCGGCAATAGGAGACACTGACATTGGCAGAGTTGGTAGTCAGGATAGGTGCATGGGAACTAACGTCGGTAGGATGCATACTATGTGGTGATTGAGGTTGGTCACTGTAACAAATTTTGGGTGGACATCAAGCTGTCAAGGAGTCTCAAATGCCCATATGGAGGACTAAAGGTGGTAAGTAAGCCTCAAATTCATTGTTACTCTTCTTTATATTAGTTGCTGACTACAGAGCAGGAAGGATCCAAGAAACAATGGGATCATGGCATGATGAAAATGCAAAACCAAGCAGGAGATTTGGTAGGGTTGCCAGCCGGTATGAAAGCACAGAGACGAATGGATACCTTAGTTGAAGAATAGAGTGAACGGACACATGAGACAGAAGACCAGGGCATATGGTCTTGAGGAAGCTACAAGATAGTGGTATGGGTTTGATAGGTGGATGACAAAGCATGGCTTTAGTCAATGTCAGGGTAACTACTATGGTTTGTCTTACCAGGTGGATGATGGTTGCAACATTATCCAGTTACTGTATGTGGATGGTTTGCTAGCAGGGTTTTGCTGAGCTAAGGGTAAGGTTAGTTTAGTGACATGTCATGAGGAATTTGGAGTAGAAAAATTCTTTGGAGTGAGAGACATGGAGATCACAGGTTGATTTTGTCTCCAGTGGGAGCTGATGTGAATCAGGTGTTAGTGAGGTTCATTACACAGGATGTAGAACTAGAGCACAGTAAGGGCTAGACAGTTCAGTGTCTGAAATCACATGAGGTCTAGTATAGACCTAAGTTTTCCCAAGTAGTGGGAGTTGTTAGAGAGTTAGGAGCCAATTCAGAGAAGTGGGTTCTTAGGTATTTGAGAGGGACCAGTAGCAGGGATTCACGCTATGTAGGGTCAGGACTTCACTACATGGGTTTGTAGGTTCGGATGTGGCAGGGTACTCAGATGATAGGAGGTACACCACAGGTTGTGTGGTGGTTGGTCTTTAGGGTTGAGCTTGAAGAGGGATACAAGCCAGGAAACATATTAGATAGGGTACAAGTACAGGTACAGTGCAACTATTTATCTCTAAGTGGGAGATTGTTAGGTTATGGAGCTAAAATCTTCACTGATGCAAACAAGTGAGGAAGTTGCAGAGAGTTTTTTGTTGTCACAGTTGCCGGCATCAGTCAGGCCAACTAACGTCGGTAGGGTATAGATAGAAGGCAATTGATGTCGGTCAAAAGTCGGCCAGCGTCGGCACCCCCCAGGCAGACAGGGACCGACATCGGTCACCTGTGCTATTCAAGCTGTGAGTGTTATGGGAAGTTAGTTAATGAACCAAGTGTTTGCATGTCAAGAGCCAAATTTAGACTAGAATCTATGGATCTAATTATTGTAATTAGGTGTCTAATTATTGTTTGCATGAGATCTATTTAAGACACTCATTGGTTGTATTGTAAGGTGTTCTAGTTTGAGTTGAGCAAAATATTGGCTCCTTCTGTGTGTGAGGTGAGCAAGGGTGTTCCTCCTAATTCCATAGTAGTGCCAAGGTGGGTGATGGTTTTGGAGAATCAGAAAGATTCTTCAAGTGTGTAGGATCTTGGTCAGTAGGTGTGCATGGCTACTTTTGGAGATCTACATGGGTAAGTAAGATCATTGATCTGCAGGTGTATGTGTGTGCAAGGTTTAAGGTTCACAAGTGTGTAGAACCAAATTGGTTTGCAGGTGTACAAGATTAGATAGGACAGCAACACAACAGGGAAAAGGATCAGGTGGGATCTACTTGGAGTACAGTGTGTACTAAGAAAGAGAGCAAAGAGGAAGGCAAGGAAGATCCTTCCATAAGTAAGATCGTTTGAGGTGCAGGTTGTTGCAAGTTCAGGGGAGATCTACTTAAAGTACGTTTGTGTACTTGTGGAGTGCGTGGAGCACTTGTGGAGTGTGTGGAACACTGAAGTACTGGCAGTAGTGGATACTGGCTGGTTGGAGGTGAACACCAACTCTGTGTTTGAGTTGTGTGTTGGGACCTAAGAGAGAGAGCTTTGAGGGAAGATTTACTGTTTATGCCCTAGAGGTGTGGGAGCCCTAGAGGTGTGTAAGGAAGAAGAACTATGGCAGCCTTCTTTGTTGTATTTCCTTTTGGAAGAGTTTTAATACAAGTTGTGTATTGTCTCTCATATTCTATGTTATTTCTGAATTCTAGTTACTTGTGTATTTTGGTTAATTTCCCCATGTTAAGTTGTTTGGTAATCAATTGTGTGCTTCCGTTATTTCCCAACATGGTGAAGGAAAGTGACCAATATAAGATAGTCTTTACTACTAAATGGGGTACATATGCTTATATAAAAATGTTTTTTTTATTTTCTATTGCTAGAGATACATTTCAATGTGAAAAGGATATGGATTTTTAAGGACTAATCAATGACATTGTGTTGGTGTATCTTAATGATGTAATAGTTTTCTCCAAGGATGTAAAGGATCAATTGAATAACCTAAGATAGATTTTTGAGAGGTGTAGAGTGTTTATAATCTCTCTCAACCCAAATAAATGTGTGTTTTATATCCATGAATTCAAACTCTTATGACATATTATCTCTAATAAGGGCTTATCCATTGATCCTTAAAGGGTGAGTGACATCTTGACATTATCTTTGCCCAAACATAAAAAAGGTTTGCAAAGTTTCTTTGGGAAAATTAATTTAATAAGGAAGTTCATTCCCAAATTTTCTAATCTTTTCAATCCTTTAACCTCTATGCTCAGGAAGGATGAAGTGTTCACTTGGACTTGAAGAAAGAAGGAAAGTTTTGAAGAAATTAAACAAGTAATTGCCCAAGCTCTTACTCTTACAAGTCGTAATTTCTCAAAATATTTAAAATTATATGCCTTTGGGAATGAAGAGGTGATATTTTCTATTCTTACTCAAGAAAATGAGGAAAATTTAGATCAGCCTATTTCCTTCTTTAGTCAAGGTTTGGAAGGCTATGAGGTAAGATACACCTATATTGAGAAGCAAATACTTTCAGTTGTTCACAGTCTAAATAAGTTTAGGAATATGTTATCTAAAAACAAGATTCAAGTATTTTTACCTCATCCTAGTGTCAAATAATTCCTTTTGAGAAGATATATTAATGAAAAAAGGATGGTTGGATCATTAAAGTGATGGATTATGATGTGGAAATCAAGACAACTAAGCTAGTGGAAAGAAAAGGGTTATGAAAGCATCTTAATTCTGATTTGAAGGAGAAAAAAGAAGTTGTTTTGGCACTCCATTATGACCATATGAAAATTTCTTATTCATCAATGAGAAGTTGGACACAATATAGGATCCATTTTATTCAAACTGGTGAGTGTCCACAAGGCCTAGATAGAGCCAGAAGAAGCTACTTTAGATTACAATCCATTACTTATATAATTGTTGATGGAATATTGTTTAGGAATGAATTTTTAGGTGTGTTATTGAGGTTTATTGAATTATATCATATTAATAAATTACTTTTTGATTTTCTTGATGGACCAGTTGGTGATCACTTTGCTCTAAAAGCCAAAGCTACTAGGATTATGAGGGTTGGATAATTTTGGCCTAATCTATTCAAAGACACCCACTCTTAGGTAATTAAGTGCCCAAAATGTGATATGTAAATGCTAAAAAAATATTTATGCCTTTCATCTTCATCCAAATCAATTTTATTCAGACTTTATTCAATGGGGTTTAGATTTCATAGGCCTAATCAATCCACCTTCTAGTGTTGGTCACAAGTGGGTGTTGACTGCTATAGGTTACTTTAAAACATGGGTGGAGGATATATCTCTCAATAAGGTGAATTAAAAATAATTTCTATACTTATATTAAGGTATAGTAACAAGGTTTGGGGCTCCTTCAACAATAATTTTAGATAATACATTGGTTTTTCTTAAAACAAGGATAAATTAATGGACTTTGAAGCATGGCATCTATTTTAGCGCCTCATCCAACTATTATCCACAAGGGAATGGAATATATAAACCCAATAATAATAATATAATCAAACTCATAAATAGTACAATGGAGGATAATCAATGGATTTGGCATTCTAAGTTGAAGATAGCCCTTTGGGTTGATAGGATCATACCAAAAAAAGCTTTTGGAAAATCACCATACACACTTGTCTATCAGAGATAATATAAAATGCCTATTTCACTTGAGTTACCATCCTTTTACCTCACTTATCATCTATAATTTATGGATAATGATAGTATAAAATCTAGGTTGTGTGAGTTGATGGAGCTTAAGGAGATAAGAGATCAAACAATGCAAACTATGAGAGCTCACCAAAAATAAACAAAGAGACAATTTGAAAATAAATACATGAAAATAAGTTTAAAATAGGGATAAATTTTCCTAAAGTGGTATTAATATAGAGATAAACTTAGAAGACACACACAATTTGATGCTTTATGGAGTGGCCCACATGTGATCACACAATGCTTTCTAACTCTCAAGGATGGATGGAGAGAAGCTTCATATCCTAATGAATGGGATATATCTAAAAAAAAATTTAAAAATTTATCATCTCTCCTTTTACATATTTTCTTTCTTTCCTTGTGTTTTCTATGTGCTTATGCACATGTGTAGGTTTTGTCTTGTCTTTTGCTTTATTTTTTGTTTTACCTTATTTTACTTATGTTGGTGTGATGTGTTTTATTTGTGTTTGTTTTAGGTTAACTAATTTATAATTTTATTCAATATCCATTGATTCCATTGGACCTTAGCAGGATAAGACTACTAGTCCTTAGTATAATAGGGATACTATCCCTATGAGTTACTATTTCATTGACCAAATTTGACTTTTTCATCAAATTTGGGTACCCCTAGGTAATAGTTTTTTTTTATAAATTTTTTTAAGGGGTAATAATATGTTTTAATATGAATTATTAATTATTATATCATGTCATTTGATGTAATATTGGCTTGAGTCTTAGTCACATTAATTAATTTATCCATTTGGGGTCATTTTATGTACTTATAGAGATAATTAATGAAAATGGCACATTTACCAAGGTACATAGGTGTCTTACCTTCATGTAAAGCATCCAATATGTTATAAGGAGTGTTAGATATGTTAGTTACATCATAATCTTGTAGGTTACCTAAATGAAATTGCATAAATCAGTTGAAAAAGAGAGAAAATGGCACTTAAAAAACACATAGGGAAGTGTGCCATGTGTGAAAGATAATGGGGGTATCATAATATTTATAAAACTAATATCCATAATTTTTTATCTGTGTCATTTTTAAGCCAAAACCATTCTACACATTTCTAGTTTTTTGGACAAACTAAAGTCATCCTCATGTTTTTGCTCGGTATGGGAAGCACAGGTAGTTTCAAGATAGATTAATTTGGTAGATGATATTAAAATAGGATAACTTAATTTTAATATATGTATTTTGAATATTGGTAAACTATGCTTCATAAACCATTGCTAACAAGTTGATTGTCTTTTTACTAGCTATTTGGTGTACCCTATAGGTTTTGCTCTATTTATACCAAATCCATAAAAACTAATTTGTGGTGTTGAGTATATAGGATTTATAATTACTTATCACATGTTTTACATTCTTTTTATGTTTCATGGTGTTTAAATGAATAATTTGGTTCATGTTGCAAGAGGATGGCACAAGATGTAATTCTAATTGGAATACTTCTTGTTCTCTAAATGTATTCCTCTGCAGGTGTCTCATACATCATGGAAATGGTTTTATACAAGACTCTATCTCATTTTAACATCTATTTTCATGTTTTAACCTTACCATTTCACTCCTTGGATTGATTATTAGCTTATTCCCCTCCATGATCAACTCCTTACACATTTCTAGTTGTAGTTTCATGTATGAATAGGTTCATCATGTCTATGAGGTTGTAATGGAGGTTTTTTTGTCTATCCAAGACTTTAATAGTTGAATGAGGTAATTTTTCATGTTTGGCAAAGTGAAAATTTTGATCACATACTCATATGCCATGCCAAAAAACCACATGGTGCATATGTCTACTCTTTTTCACATATGTACAAGTGTCTCCATGTTGTAATAGGTTTTTTGAATATGGTTCCAAGTTTAAAAATATGGAGATAACATGATTGAATATTTAATATGAAATTTGGGTTTACCTCAATTTTATACTCTACCCACATATTATGCCCAAAACATGCATCCACAAGCCCTTGATGATGTCATGCTGGTGTAAACAAAGATGAATACATGTCACAACTCCTTGTTTTTTTTGAATTGAATTTGTAAGTTCATAAAATACATGTCATTATTTTTTATACTCATGGTTCATAGTGGTCCACACCCCAATCCACTATTTGCTTCTCAAAACAACCTTCCATAGGTGACTGGTGTGTATGGAAGGGCTAAAGCAATTTCACACTTACCTTTTTCATTTTCATGATAATAAAGCCTTGATAGACCCATAGAAAACTCATAGAAGACAAAGGAATCATGGAATCATGTGGAAAGGTTAAAGACTAAGTTTAGAGATGGAATCCCTAAAGGAGCAAAAGAGAGCTCCAAGAGGTTTTAGTGGACCTAAAACATGTTTGTAAGGTATTTTTAGACATCTATAAGGGTGAACCTATATCCCTATCATATGAAAAATACCCTGCCAATTTTAATATGGAAAGGACAAGCGAAAGGTGGTTTTTCAAAGCTTTAAAAGTTCCTTAGAACACATTAAAACCAAGTAGTGAAGTCTATAGGGTTTTGGTCTAAAAGAGGGTCCACTTCAATAAACTTGGCATAAATTGACTAAGAATTATGATTGAATAACTATAAATGAACCAAATGCACATTCATGACTAAATGATCATCTTGAGAGGTTTGAATATTGTTTCTACTCCTTGCACACATGCCCTGTCCAAACACCATCTTAAAAATACATCTACAAACAAGGTGGAGTTTCAAGCTTAAATAAAGTCCCTTATTATATAAATGGACATTAGGTTGTGTTCATGGTTTCAAAACATGACTATAAACTTTATCAATGTCCCAATACTTTTTTTGAGTAAAAATGATTGTTTTTCAAACCTAAGAGTGCCTATAGGGGTCAAGAGATGTAGGATTTCTCAGTCCAACAAGTAGGGAGGACTAAATTGTGAGATGGTTGTAAGGAAATTGGTAGGGGTTGTTATGTGAAGTTAAAAATTTTATGGAGTTTTTATTTGAAATATTAAATGAGTTTTATATCATGTTCTTAGTGCTTAGAACATGCTCAAGTACTCCTCAGGTATGGAGAATGGCCACCTATAGGAGTTAGATGGTTTTAGTGAAGAAGTAATGAGTAGACATATATTTTGATATTATTTAGCTGTATAATGTGGGTCTAAAGTTGATCAATCAGGTTTTTACCTCTAAGGTAAAATTAAGAAGGTTTTCTCCATTGTATTCACCTTATTCAAGCCTATAAATACCCACAGGCATGACCATGATGAAGTTGTCTCAATCTTGAGCTACAATGGCACACAAATTGCCTAATGGATATAAGGGGAGTGATAAAAGATTCAATAAAATTATGTAAAGGAAATGGAAATTTAATAAGGTTTTAAAACATCCTAGCAAAGACTTTCATGAGGCAATAGATACTTACAGCCAACTCTTGGAGGAGGACTGTCTCAGTCACCAGTCAAGAGATAGTTAAGATACAATAAGAAAATTAGAAATATTAGGTGAGATAAAATGTGAATAAAAAGGTTAGTAAAATAAAATGGTCTTAGTATATAATTTAAAAAAACATTAAAAGACATTGGGAACCCATTAAATCTACAAGAGTGAGCAAATGCAGAGGTGATTCATTCTTAGTCAGTAGGGTATAATTTGATAAGGGTAAGTGAAGCATAAGCTATCTAAAAGTGAAATGTAGGTTTAAATAATAATTATATGATACATTATGACCCAATAGGTTACCTAACATTCCCAATACCTTTATTAGGTTCTCAAATACCATTCTTACCTAACAAATGGATAATAGTCCATACAAGCAAGCTATTGAACCTCTTGGTACAAGGGGTAAGCATGAAGAATCTAAAGGAATAAATGTTATAAATTGTCCTAAAATATTAATATGTATGAAATTATGGTGATAAAAATGTTTAAATAACTTAGATTCATGGTGTTGTCTTGGAAGAGTGACTACCAAGTGTTTTTGGAGAAACATGTAGGAAATCACGGGTTTTAAGCCCCTTTTTGGACATTTAGAGATGGTTTGGCATCCAAAAATTGGAATTAGGAAAACATATTTGTTAAAAATTGTAATTATTCCTTATAAAATATCCAAAAACACTCATTTTTCATATTTAATAAGGTTAATACCCCTCTATTTTGTCTCAGAGATCAACCACTCATGAAAATCAAAACTTTGACCAAATAGATAAAGAGTGTCAAAATGAGTAAAGGACTTAAGATAGGGCCTTGTGATATTAAATTAAATTAGGGTATGTGTATGGATTTCTAAGTACACTCACACAAGCCCTAACCCTTCAGGATGACCTAAATGTTCATGCACATAGTCCAATTATGCAAGTTTCCACTAGGCCTAATTGGCAAAGGACAAGAAAAGATATCAAAGGAGTGTTTGATAGGTTATGTGATGGATTTTTTAGTATTAAATAGGTGTTAAAATTCATAATAAACCATCCTAATCATGTTAGAGTAGCCCAAGTTATCCAAACTAGTAGTGGGTATGCCAAGCCCATTAGGCCTTAAGGAGATTTAGAGTCAATTAGGGATCTACCTTCATTTATAGTCCTTAATGAGATATACATATGATTGGGGAATGTTTATGGAGTGAATTCAGACATGTAACATCTTTTTTTATGCAAAAAAACTTTTAGGAATATTTTTTTTGTCTTAGAGACATCTCAAGCATGTAGGAAAATGGAGAAACAAGATCAATAGGTTAACTTGAAAAGCTCCTATATTTGTTAAGGATATATATGGGAACAAAAGGGGTTAATGGGAGTTATATAGGATCATCAAAAATAAATTTGTGTCATTTTTTTGAAATTTTAATGTGTCATCTTTATGAATAATAGCTAAGAGCAGAAAGTAGTCTAAAACTGTTAGAGGAACCTGATGGAAAAAATAGCATGGAGAGCCATTTAAATGTCATAGTTTGGTAAGGAAACATATTTTAAAATTTATAATACTCACTTAGTCTCTCATTGATGAAAATTATTTGTATGTATTTCTATGAACAACATGCAAAATAGGGTTTTTCTCATCATTTTTTGTGTTTTATAGGGTCTAGGATGTTTTAGAAATTTAATTCAAGTTTGATATGAATATCAAGACCTATTATAACTCCATATAGTAATTTTAATCTATTAAAAATCTTATAAGTTTCATAACTATAGCTCTCCTTTTAGCAAATCAAAACTGACATAGTGAGCATAAGAGTTAAAAGTGTGGAAAACATAAATGGATGTCTTTTTAATGTGAATTTGAGAATTACAAGAACATGGAGGGTATTTAAAAGTGTCACTCACTCCCTTACATGTTTTTTCAATGAAAAATAAAGGAATTTTTGGGGCCATGTGTGAGAGGTGACGAAAATAAGGAGTTTTTTAGATTACAGACAGTGATTGCTTCATTACAAGATTTTTTGAATGAGTAAGAATGAAACCAATGCATGAAAATAGATTAATAAAGGTTTTACCTAATATTCTCATAATCATGCATATCCCTATTTAGTGGTGGGATGTTCAAATCGGTCCAAATGATGAAGGTAGTTTTTTGAGCCATGATATAGAATTTTGAGACACTTTTCATCAATTTTAGGAGTTGTATGGACATTTAAATCCATTAAAATTGAATGTATAATTTAAAATATATTTCCCATGAAATTTTGACCTCATTTATCTAATTTAAATGTGTACAAGTGACCTTTGGACTTCCCTTTCCTTGTATCTCTCTCAAAATCAATAAATATAGAATTTTTTGGCTCTTTTTAATGGCCTCTATTGGTTGATGGTGAAACACTATTCAATTATTTAATTCAAGGAATCTTTAAGGAATAAATAATTTATTTTTAATAGTTACATAATGTGTAATTGAGTGTTAGTGCAATCTTTTTAGTCTTGTCTAGTAGATCTTTTTTTCTAGCATGTTATCCTTTATTGTCTACCAAGCATGCATAAAGGATATTATTACAAATATTTTTTAGTATTCTTTTTAAAGTGTATTATAAGTGTTTTATGACTATATTATCTCATGGAATCATCCATTACCCTCCTAAGTATCAAATACCTTCTTGAATCTAACATATGAAACATTGATGTGACAATGCGTCTTAAGTTATGAGTTCTATGTAAGAAAAGATCTATTTGTCTTTAAGTAGTATATATTTATTCAAATAGGAGTATATTAAACATTGGTGAATCACATTTTGGTTTTCTTATTTTTTTCTTAACCCTTTTAATCCACAAGTTGATTTGTAATAAAGTGCTTCAAAGAGTGCATCAAGGGCACTATCCCTTCTAGAGATTCATCTCTCAACATTTCTACCCATATCAAGAGGGATGTTTCCATTATACCACCTAGATGAGGAGAGATAGGCATCTCCTCAAGGGTGCAAATACAAGTCCAAATGTCAACAATCATCAAACATTCTCTCAAACTAAATAAAATGGCATAATCTAAATGGTAATAGGGGTGAGATTATTGAATTTACCAAATATGGTTATAAATAGTAATAGTGATGCATTCACTTATTTTCCAAAAGGAAATTATAATATGTAATGAAGGGTGTGACACTGGTTTGAGCAAAGGTAGTTATAAGTAGTGGCATGAGTAGATTCCATATTAGGGTTGGGGGGATGGATAATAATTTTCCCAAAGGCATTTATAAAGAGTAACCAAATGGAAGACACTAATTTACTCAAAGGTAGTTATAATCAAGAAAAAAAATTAGGAAAAAGATTTATTTACACAAAGGTGGTTATAATCAAGAGAAAAAATATGGGAATACACTAATTTACTGAAAGGTGATTATAATCATGAACAAAAATTTGGGAAAACACTGATTTACCTTAAGGTAATTATAATGAAGAAAAAAACTAGGAAAACACTAATTCACCCAAAGGTAGTTATAATCATAAGATGGGGACCCAAAAATAATGATTGCTTAAGGTAGTTATAATCATTGAATTGGTAAAAAATAGATTTTTCTACAATGGGTCAAACTGATAAGGGTAACTTATGTAAAAATTTTATAAAATGGATGTATGATGAGCTGTCAAGGGATAACAACACATTTCTAGCCTAAATGTGAGTTTGAAGATGCACATTCAAACAAAGATGGGATATAGGTTAAAAATTCATGTTGTTAAATAGGTCTCAAGGGAGGCCCAAAAATATGGTATAGTTTAATATATATTCCATTGGTTATCATCTTATTATGTTATATGACTCATATGGATGCTTATTCAGATATGTTTGTCTACATAAACATATAATAAATAATTTTTTGCTCCTGTTTATTACTCATAGATTCAAGCATGTGTTAGGATAGTTGGCTAGTTTTGATATATCAAAGAGATGTTATCATTTCTATAATATTATGTGAGAAATTTATTATTGTATCTTTTGATATTATGCATGATATTTATGGATAACTAAAATTGCAAGTCATATCCTAAGCAAGGAAAAATCAATTTAAATAAAAATATAAACAACCTATGAATAAGATATGAATAATCAATTCCCAAGTGTAAATATAGAAAAAAAATTAAGTGTAAGACTAAATACAAAAATTCACAACCATAGTACATTATATGGATAATCAAGACTTAAGTGTAATTTTTTTAATAATCTTATGACAATTGAGAAGCAAATAATAAATAAATAACAAAATAATAAAAATAAACCAAAATATAAACAAACAAAAACACAACAAAACATCAAAAAAAACAAACAAAAAAACACCAATAAATAAATAAAACACACAAATAAATAAAGTGAACAAAATAAATAAAAACAACTAAACAATCCAAATCAAATAAAAGTGCAGTAAACAAACTACTCTAGACACACAAAAAACACTAAGCTAAACAAGCAAAAATATCCAAATAATAGTCAATCAAAATTTTAGTACAAATATATAATAAATTTGTCATGCATGTGTGATAGACGTGTTACTCTTGGAGACATGGTGACCCCTAAGCTAGGTAGAAACAACACAACATACAAATCAAGAAAAATTGGCACAAGGTTTCGATTAGGATTTAGTGAGATAATGACATAAATAAGATGACAAACATTGCCCCTAAGATATAGGATAAAAAAATACCAACAAACAAAATGGTTGGGGGGGGTATCCAAACTAACTCTAGATGTATTAGGCAAGTGGACCTTGCTACATAGTTCCATGGACATAAGATCCAATGTAAAATTCAAGCCAAATGTAGTTCTCTTAATATATGAATTAGAAGAAAATAAATTATAATAAAACATGATTAAGTTTTAGAATAACATAGGAATGATCTCATAAAATGGAAAGTGCATGAGAAGAGAGGAGATGACATTCTAAAATTATGAAAATGTCAAAAAAAATTAATCACATAAACATGAAAGTATGGTTTAGGTTAAAACTACACTAAAACTTAAGAGATGAATATCCATTAATAAATGAAATTGGTAATTCATAGTGCATATTTCATCTAAGAATTTAAATGAGAATGATCTCATAGAATGGAGAGAGCATTGAGATAGAGAGTACTCATAAAATTATAAGGGCATAAGATGAAGTTTAGTAATCATTAGTGTATCAAAATCAAATACATAATAATCATAACATGAACTCACAAAATGACTAGAGTGTAAGGATTAAGGCCAATAAATATGGGGAAACTAAATGATAAGTGGTCACTCATGAAATAGTTAAGGTTCCCAAGATACATAAGGCAAAGAAGTGGTTGAAAATGAAAGGAAGGTTGAACTGAGCTAACTTGAGATGCACCATGTATCTAAGTGTTGCCTACATAGTCTGTGTAGACCTTAGGTCAATGAATTTCTCCCATAAATAGGAGTAAAAACACCAAGGTGGTATATAAATGAAATTAAATAGATAATATGACCCATCACAAAAAAAAATTGATTTATATCTCACATGGAAATTCTAAGCTAATTTTCATGATTTTATGATTTTCTTGATTTTTAAGATCATTTACAAATATTTTGGGAATTTTCTAGGCATCTCAACTTGATCAAGAATTATGAAAAATAGAATATTTCAACTCATGAAATGGTGAGATCATGGCTTATGTTGATCACAAAATGATGAGAGCTTTCAAACCTAAATTTCTCATAAAATAGTGAGAGCATGACAAAAGGAGATTGAGCTAACCTCAATGTTAAGGGACTGTTGCCTACATAGTCCTAGAGGACCTCAGGTCACTATGTATACACATAATATTTTCAAATTTTATAAATTATTGATTCTTTATCTCTTGAAGGAACCCATTGAGTCTAAATCTCTCTAAGTGCACACCTTAAAATGTGCATCGAGAAAGGGGTGAGTAGACCATTGGTGTTTTACAAGATTGTTGTCCCTATACTACCACTTTTTATCTACACAAATATCTCTTAAAAACAATTTCATAATATTTAAATTCTCTTTTTTAACCTCATCTATCCATTTACTAACTTTATTATCCCATCCCTAAGTCTAAAAATCTTTCCAATAGTTTACATTACACTATTGTCCCATTGACCATGTACTATAATTGATAAAAACTCATTTAGGGTCTAGGTCAACCTAAACCAAGAACTAATTTGTTTTTATCAATAACGATAGAGAGTTATTTGGGTTGAAACTATTGGATAAAATTTCATAATGGTTTATGATTAGATTCAACTATATATACACATTCATTTCATCAATTATTTAGGAACATAAGAAGAAGAATATTATATTGTGCATCTACCTATCTACCATTCTACTTGAGAAACATAGTTTAGGGTTTCAATAATTTATTTGGATATATGGATCTTGTCTTGTGGAGAAGTCTTTTAGATTCATAGATAGGTTGTGTATGTTAGGGTTGACTTATCCTTATTATCCTTACATACCATAACAACCTCTTTCAAAGAACCTTGCCCAAGGGAGAGATTGAGGCTTGTAGGTTTGAATTCAAAGGTAAGTATTCCTAACTTTATTCATCCTTTACAAGAGTAGATAGATTAGTATTTTTACTTATCTCCCATTTATTAAAATTTATTATAAATTGATGTGAGTATAGATTTTATATGCATGTTTACTTTTTATGTTTATTACCCCCACTTTATGCCATAAGCTTTGGTGAGCACTATATTATATTTTACTTTACTTGTAATTTACTTAGTGAATATGAAAAAATAGTACCTAACTAGGATTATTGACTAGTGTTGCTTTACTAGAGGTTTTAAAACCCTCTCTAGTGATGTTATTATGTAAGATACCCTTGGATAGGTATATCAGATCCATCTTGGTCATGAACTTGAATATCTAATGTATCAATAATTAGAAGTGTAAGTAGAATTTATCTTCTTTGAGCAAGGATTGATTAATAGACTAGTATTTCACTTTGCATTCATTTTGGTGAACCCAACATGAATAAAACCATTCTAAGTTTTATTTCACACCATCATTTTTATCACCATATTATATGTTTTCTATTTTTATAACATTATATCAAACCATTCAATATAGTTCTTACTTTTTGTACATAGGTTTACCACACAGTCGATCCAAAATGACTCTGTTTTATATGTGTAGATCTTCCCCATGTTATGCATGAAATATACTAAGAGAGGGGGGGTAAATTAGTATATTATATATCTTTTACTTAATCTGATTTACTTTTATTTAACCACTTAATCACACATTCAAGATATGTAATAAAACTAAAACAATAATATGCACCACATAAGAGAGGGAGAGAGAGACACCAAATTTTTACATGGAAACCATAAGTGGGAAAAACCATGGAGAAAAATCTCAAGTATATGAATGAGCACCAACTCAAAATACAAAGTTCACAAGCACCAACTTGCAGGAGCACCAACCCCTTTGCCAAGCACCAACACAAAAACTATTTATGAGCACCAACACCTTGCAAAGATTTATGAGCACCAACCCATCTTGTGTATAAAACATAGTTATCTCTCAATGTTGCTTACCCAAAAAATTATAGAACTCTACAATATCTACTATTTGTCTCTTTTCAAAAAAAAATACAAACCATGTACTTTCTTGCATATTACAAATGGATTCTCAAGCCTCTATTTATAGCTTTCCAAATGACCTTTGGCATTCACCCTTTGTGACCCTTCAATATTCATGGAAAATGGTGACAAACTTGCATGACCCTTTATATCCTTGTATTTTAAAATTCATATGGTGACACTTCATAAGTAAATTCATCCTTTCCTCTTTTGTCTTTATCTTGGTGACTTTTCATATTCCTCAAAGTGTCCATTCATGGAAAAATGCATGATACCCTCTTTTATCCCCACATGGTGACTCTTGGAATTCCTCAAAATGAATTTTAATGAGAAAACATGTGCCATTTTGCTTTTGCCTTTTACCCCATGACTCTTTGACTTCTCCATGGGCCCTCTTTTAACTTATATGAAACTAAAAATGTATTTATTAATATTAAATAAATATTAACACACATTAGCCAAGATATGAATATTAAAAACACCATTAAATACAATGTGGCCTTTAACACCAATAATGTTAGACCTTTGACATCAATGACAATATTTACAATAATATCCCCCTTTGTCATTAATGGTAACCTCAAATTGAAACTGCCACATCTTAAAACCTAAAAATACTACCATGTGAAAAACATACAATAACTCCCTCTTATTGTACCTATTTTTGCACCTATACCTATACCTATACCTATTTCTATTCTTCTCCCCCTTTGGCATCAATGGCAAAGGTCTTATTTAGAGCTAACACTTATCTCCCCCTTAGCTAATGTTGAACCTTAATGTCATGAAGTAAAATAAATTACTTCCAAATTCTCCTGTAGATACTCAAATGTGTCTTTTGGTAGTGCCTTTATGAAATATCTACAATTTGCTCTATAGTACTGATATATTCCATCTTAACATATTGATCTACAACCTACTTTTTCAAGAAGTGATATCTAATGGGAATATGTTTTGTTCTTGAATGCATCACTGGATTCTTTGAAATATTAATAGCACTTGTGTTATCAAAAAAAATAGAAATAGGTTCATCATAATTTACCTTGATATCTTCCAAATTTTGCTTCATCCAAAGAACTTGAGTATAACACAATACAACTGTAATATATTCTATTTCAGCTATAGAAATTGATATTGAATTTGGCTTCTTTCTTAGCCATGATACTAAGCTATCACTAAGGAAGAAATATGCCCCACTTGTACTCTTTTTTTCATCCAAGCATCCTACCCAATCTAAATCTGTATAAGCAACCAAAGTGAAATCTCTACCTATGGGATACCACAATCCATAATCCAATATCCCCTTGATATATCTAAATATTATTTTCACCAACTAAAGATGACTATATTTTAGATTTGACTAATATCTTGAAACCATGCCTACTTCATGCATGATGTCTGTCCTTGATACTATCAAATATAAAAGACTACCAATCATAGATCTATATAAATATTGATCTACAATAGGTGAATCTTCATCCTTGCTCACCTTATTTCGTATACACATTGGTGTGCCAACTAGTGCAAAATCCTCAAAACCAATTTTTTTAACATTTCCTTGGCTTTTTTATTTTGAGATATGAAAATTAATTTATCTAACTAAAATATTTGCAATCCTAAGAAAAATGACAATTATCCAAGCATTGACATCTCAAATTCTTTTTGCATATTATCAGAAAAAAATTTGCCATCTTTTTAATATTTCCTCTAAAAATGATGTCATCAACATATAACACACTAATCAATTGATTCTCACCTTCTATTTTGATGTAGATATTACTGTCAAAAAATCCTCTCTTGAAACCTTGATCATGTAGGTACTTATCAAGTCTTTCATAACAAACTTTGGGGGCTTGTTTCAATCCATATAGTGATTTCTTCAATCTACATACATGGCTACTAATATTTTATAAAATAAATCCCTTGGGTTGCTCAATATAGACCTCTTCTTCTAGATTCCTATTTAGGAAGGAAGATTTGACATCCATCTGAAACACTTTGAAATTTTTAAACACTGCATATGCAAGAAACATTCTAATAGCCTCTATCCTTACCGCTGGTATAGAAGTTTCTTCCAAATCTATTCCCCCAATCTGAGCATATTCTTTATATACTAATCTTGCTTTATTCCTAGTCACTTCTCCATTTTCATTCAAGTTATTTCTATAAACCTAGTTTGTTCCTATCATATTGTGATCTTTTGTCTAGGAACTAGTTCCCAGGTATCATTATTTTCTATTTGATTTGATTCTTCATCCATTGCCTTAAACCAATGCATATCATGTCTAACTTCTGAAAAAGTTCTAGGCTGAATTTTGGATAATAAAGAGAAATTAACTTGCTCAGATTCACTTACCATCATTCTTCTGGTGTGAATTACTTCATTTATGTCCCCAATGATGTTACTTTCATTATGATTTATCTAAACATATTTGGATGTATTTTTGGTGTCCTTTTTATCCTTTTTCTCATCTTCATCTAATTCTTCAAAATCTTCCTCTTCAACATTTTCAGGAATGTCTACTGGATCACTAATTCTTTGTGTTCCATCTTCTTATATCTTGACACTTGCACTTTCAATAATTTTCTTGGTTCTTTTGTTATAACATTTATAAGCTTTACTTTTTCAAGAATAACCTGTAAATATACCTTTATCTAATCTAGATTCAAACTTAACAAGTTTTTCATTGATTCTCTTTATGAAGCATCTATTGCCATAAACTTTGAAATAATCAACTATTGATAGTTTGTCTTTTCATAGCTCATAAGGAGTTTTTGTCATTATTAACTCTCAATAATGATCTATTCTGAATATGTACTATTGTAGAAACTACCTATTTTGAATATGTATCTAGTATTTTGGATTCATTTAGCATTTTCCTCACCATCACCTAAACTATTTTGTTTCTCCATTCAACTACTCCATTTTGTTGTGGAGTTCTAGCTGCTGAATAATGTCTCTTTATTCCATGGTCTTCACAAAAATCAATAAATTGATCTGACATGAATCTTCCTCCTCGATCTAATCTTAGACACTTAATCTTTAAACTAGTTTCATTCTCAAATAATGCTTTGAATGCTTTGAAATGTCTGAAAGCTTTTGATTTTTTCTTTATAAACATTACCCAGGTCATACATGAAAAATAATCAATAAAAAACATGAAATATTTATCACCTTAAGTAATTTGAATTCTCATAGGTCCACATAGATCACTGTGAACAAGATCTAACATCTGAGTGGTCGAGTACTCTTTTATTTTGGACTACATTTTAGCATGTTTCCCATGATGACAAGGTTCACAAAGCATGTCAGATCACTTTGTAATCTTTGGAAGATTTCTAACTACTTATTTCTTGATGATGTTGACAAGATTGTAAAAATTTATGTGTCCCATTCTCCTGTGACATATCCAACTTTCCTCAATCTGACTCAAACAACATCTTTGACCTTTGATGTATGATAGCATATGAAAATTATTACCTATTCTTTGAGCATCTGTAACCAACACATCTGAATATTTTCTTCTAATTTAAAAAACTTCTACATAAAACTTTAGTGTGTGCCCATTATCACACATTTTACTTACACTCAAAATATTATGGTTAAGACCTTCTACATACAAAACATTTTCAGTTTTAGTTCTACCATTATCTAAACTTAGTGTACCTTTTTTTAGCAATTTTGGCAATAGTATTATATACAAATTTCACTATGACACCATTGATCTTCTTCAAGGTTATGAACTTGCTTGTGTCTCTTGTCATGTGCCTCAAACACCCACTATCAATCAAACATGTATTTTCTTCATTTATTAAATGTAAAGTTGTTTGCACCAAGATAGATTTTTTATGTCTACCATAAACCTGACTAAACTTTCTTCTTGATGAATGGAGCCTTAAAAATCTAGTCCTTCTTGACTGACTCAAACATGATTCTATAGTACCAAGATATGTGTCTGAAGTTTTTCCACTTGTAATTTAGTATGGCCTCTTCATTAAACCTTGATAGAGGAGCAAAAGAGTTGTGGCTTCTACTTGACTCTTCATGACTTTTCTTCTCATTATTTCTAAAATTATTAGCCCTTTTTTGGCATTCTATTTTCTTATGATGATATCCATTACAAAAAAAATAGTAACCATAAAAATAGGACATGTTTGTGTATTTTTGACCTAATTGTTATTTATAGCTCTATTCTTTCTAGCTTTCTTTATTTGAGATGTCCTCTATATTCTTAACTTCTTCCTTTTTTATTTCCTCTTTTATAAGAGCTTCAGCATAGCTCTTTCCTTTTTCCTTGTCTATAAAAGTAGTGTCCTCCCCTTATCTCTATAACATGTCATGCCTAATAATAAATCACTACTAAAGGTACCACTAGGTATGGGAGTCTAAACTATGCTACAAATTATTCCACTAGATGTAACTCTACCTATGATGTGTAGTGGCCTATGATATGCACCCATGCCAACCTTATAGCAATGGTCAACCAACTAGGACATACAATAGTAATGTGTGCATATGGATTATACACAATCTCTCCTCATGTGATATTTTGTAGGATGGAATGTGGGTCATGGCCTAATCTACATGGTCATGTCTCCACCTCATGATCCAAGGCAACCTATCATTGACCACATAGGGTAACCCAACTAATTAATACATGGGGAACCTATCATATATACAATCACTCATAAAAATAATAGGCCTCATGTTATTATATATTTTCGATATAATCCCATACATATCATGCATGATCTAGACCTAGATGACATCCATAAAATCATAGAGTGATCCCTAATCTAGTATTGACTAATACAAGGCTATCACATATAGTGGTACCTTGTTTTCTGAATTGTGACATATTAATCATATTGTCACAAGTCCTATAATTACCTTCCATATGTCTATAATGGATGAAATATAGATGTCAAATAAGCACACCTTCAATCTAGGGCATATTCTATCTAAGCATGTAACCTACTAGGCTAGTGCTCATCTCTTATCTAGATCCTTTAGTGTGTTAGTGATCACTAATGTCCCTCCTATAAGTAGTTTGAGCAATACATGGACATCCTCCAAAGTAATACCCACCTTAATGATATCCCCATCATCACCCATAAAAAATTGTTGGTAAACCATTCCCATGTTCCAAAGAAAATGAAAATAAGATCAACACTCAATGGGATCCATCTCATCTTGATAATACCTCTAAAACCTAGTAAGACCAGTTGAGCTCTATCCATGTCACTCAAATGATTCAATACATCTGGTAGCCAAGTTGTATTTATCAAGTGCCAATATATTTTATGTCTCTATAAAATATCAAATAACAAATGATTTATCATATCTCCATGTCATAACTAATCAAAATTTAATCTTAAAAATTCAAAAATTCACTAATTAATCAATTGGTTTTATTTAGTTTCTCATATTTTCAAATTTTCCTATACAAATGACCTATTTAAATACTAAATTAGCCATATACCCTATTTTCAATACTAAATCATCCCTTATAATTTTCAAATACATCATCCTATTTTATACTAAATCAGCCCTCCTTTAGCTTTAACATACTATATCTACCTTGTAGTACATAGGTGGCCCCATTTTACATACTATATCGGCCCTCTTCCAATAACTAAATCAACCTTCTAGTATGAAGTCAAATTTATCCTCATTATAAACTATGTTGTCCCATTATTATGCATTCAACAACCGCTTAGAGTACTAAATTAGATCATTGATACATAGTCAACCCCTATCTTCTACTCAACTTACAAACTAAGTTGACTAGGTCAAATTTATTCCTTCACAATGGTAAAATTTTGACCATTTACCATATTTAGTATCCCTAGTCTACCCACAATCCTCCTAAAATTTCTTATGGTCAATCTTGGTCACTATATTTTGCCTACCAATCAATTTTCTATATTTCACTTAGTTTCAAATAAAATACTCAAAAAATTTAAATTCATAATCACTTACATATAATGCACTCAGTGTGGCCATTGTGCATCCTCCCCATTCCAACTATCATCTCCTCATCATGATGGCTCTCTAGTCTCAAACTAGGTCTCTAAGAGATCTATTTTCTCAAAATAGTAAAAATACCAAGTGAATTAATTTTTCACCCTATTTATATTTACTATTCAAAATTATTTACCTCTCAAATATTTATCACTAGAATCTTTATTTTGATCATATATTTATTTCTACTTGATCTTTTTATGAACCATAAGATGATATAGAATCCTAACACTGTATAGAATATTTTCACATATTACATGTATATTTTTTTTAAATAGATTTTCACTCTATTTTGATGATTTATATATGTTCACCTAAGTCAATTACATTGGACACCTTGACTTTTTTTGCATCCCATTATTTATCTATATCACTAAGGTAAGTAAATGTATGTATTTTTTAATTTTATCCTTTAATTTATCTTATTTTTTCTTTATTTAAATTTATTTAGCATTAACATTGTGCATTGTTGTTTACCCATCAGTTGTTGTTGCACCAAAAGATATATTATTAGTGCTTGATACAATGGATAGAGTTAATGGATCCATGAGAGGTGGTTAAACCATGTCACAAATCTCAAGCACTACATTAACCTAAAGACCAATGGTGACATTTTGCAATAATATCCCCCTCTATGCAAGCAAAGATTCAAACTTGATACCTTTGTCTTTGATACCAATTATTGGCCCACCAATTTTTGTTGTACCAAAATATCAACCTATTAGTGCCTGATACAATGGGAAAAGTTAATGGATCCATGGAAGGTGGTTAAACCATGTAATAAATTAAGAGTTCCATGCTAACCTAAAGACCAAGGGTGACACTTTGTAATAGTTTCTATGTTATTTTATTGAAACATTATCCCTTATTGTACCTAAGTGGCATGTGATGAGATTTGAGTGGGGCATATGTATACATAATATTTTAAAACTTTATCAATTATTGATGCTTTCAATCTTGAAAGAACCCATTGAGTCTCAATCTCTCTGAGTGCATACCTAAAAGGGTGTACTGGGAAAGGATGGTTAGACCATTAGTGCTTCACATGATTGTTGTCCCTAAATTACCACATGCTATCTACACAACCATTTCCTAAGAACACTTCCTAAGATTTTCCTCCTATTTTACACCCTCCTCTATCCATTTATTTCCTTAATTATCACCTCCATAAGCCTAAAAATCTTCCCAAAAGTTTACATTACATTGTCAACCTGATTAACCCTATACTCTAATTTATAAAAACTCATTTAGGGTCTAGATCAGCCCCTGAACGATCTAGAGCAAGAATCAAATTATTTTCTTCAATAAAAATACATAGTTGATTGGGCCAACCCTATAAAACAAATATTCAAAAAAATTTAGGGTTAGATTTAGCTATACAAAGACATTCATTTCATCATTTATTTAAAAGGATAAGAAGAAGAATATTATATCTTGTATCTGCCCATCCACTCTTCTATTTGATGAGCATAGATTAGGTTTTTAGTAATTTATTTGGAGATACAGATCTTGTCTTGTGAAAAATACTTTTATATGTATAGATAGGTTGTGTATCATAGATATTAATTATCTTTGTTATATTTACATACCACATTAACCTCTTATGAAGCACCTTGGCCAAGGGAGAGATTGTGTTTGGGTGTGTTCATATTCAAAGGTAAGTGTTTTCACTTGAATTTACACCCTTTGAGGAGATTATTAGATCTAATAAACTATGTGTGATAATGGAAACATCTTTCTTGTTGTGGGTAATAATTTATTGAGATGAATCTCTAGAAGGGCTAGTTCCCTTGATGCATTTTTTGAAGTACTTTATTGCCTATAAATTTTAGATAAAAAGGGTTAATAAAACAAATAATAAGGATAAAAATGGTGATGAACCAATATTTTATTTCCTCTTATTAACTTAAATTATAATACTTATAGCTAAAAAAGGCCTCTTTCACACAAAATTCACAATACTAGTTGCATTATCACATCAATGTTTCATAAGCTAGGTTCAAGAAGGTATTTGATACCTAAGAGGGTAATTAATTAGTCAACGAGATAATAAAATAATTGAACACTTATAATATACTCCTAAACCTGAAAATAACACTAACAAAGACCTATAACAATCACTCTTTTGCACACTTGGTGAGCAATGAAGGATAACATGCTAGAAAAGATCATCTTCTACTAGTCATAACCAATAAGATTGAAATAACACACAATCATACAACATGTAAGTAGTAAAAATAACTTTTTAATTTATTTAAGATTCATTCAAGTATAAATTTTTTGGCTAGGGTTTCACCATAAACCAACAAAGGCTAATAAAAAGATCTAAAAGAGTCAATATTTATAGATTTTGAGAGAAGAACAAGACAAGGGAAGTCCAAAGGTCACTTGGACACTTTTTAATCTTAGAAAGAGTTTAAAATTTCATGATAAATATATATGGGATGAAACATACAATTTTAATATTTAAAAATGTCCATACAAGTCATGAAACTTATGAAAAATGGCATGAAACTCCCAGTCTTGGCTCAAAAAACTGCCTTCATAATTTCAACCTATTTGAATGTCACACCAATAACTAGGGATAGGTATAATTATTGGAATAAGAGTAAATTAATTTAGGAATTAATATCCATTCATTTATTTCATTCCTACTCATCTATAAACTCCTAGAAAGAATCCATCATTGTATGAAGTCTAAAAATCTCCTTTTTCAATCATCCCTCACACTTGGACTCAAAAATGCATTTAATTTTCCATAAAAATAAATTTTATGGATTTAATCAAACTTTTTAAGACCCTCCATCAATTTATATGCATTAACCATGATTTATAAATGCTCACACTTGGATTTTTCACCCTTCTCACCCTTATGTCCACTATGCTAGTTTCAATTGGCTACAAGGAGACCTCTATTTTGATCACTTACGAGTTTTTTCATGTAATAAAATGGCCATAATGGGTTATTATAAGTCATCATATTACACCTAGACTTTATTTAATCTTCATAATCCTCCTATAGCCTATAAAACATAGAAAATAGTTAAGAAAACCCTATTTATCATGTTGTCTGTATAATTCCATACAACTCATCTTACTAGTAGATATCCTAAATTATTACTCTACATGTTCCAATAAATTTTGTTACCAAAATATTTCATTTGTATATATCTCCAAGCTTATTTTTTTCAATGGGTCCTAGCTGAGGGTTTAGTATGGTGTTAGGCAGTTTTTCATCTTAATCTTTATTCATAACGCTTGAACAATGAACCTACCACAAAATTCCACAAACTTGATACCAAGTTACCCTTATATTCTCCTAACCCATTTGTTTTCAATTCAAAACTTTATAAAATATATAAGCATTTGAAAACACTTCTTTCAGCTTGTCCTTATTTTTCCTACATACTTGTGTTATCTATGAGCTAGACATGGATTTATAGTGGATGTATCTATATAATATGAGATTAATAATGCATATATACACCTCCCTAACATTCCTAAATAATATATATAGTATAAAAATGGGTATAAATGAATTTTTACTACCATTTAGCACTTGACCTTCTCAAAGCCTAATAGGTCTAATAGGCACCATATTAGATTTGGCTTATAGGATTAATATATTATAGGTAAATTGGTTTATTATGAATTTTTACATCCAATTTTATCTGAAAATATCATTAAATAACCCTCTAACCACCCTTATTCATCGTCTTTCCTCATTTTCCAATTAGACCTAGTCAAAGTTTGCCATGTTGGACTGTGTGCATGAGCAATTTGGTCACCCTAAGGGTTATGAGCTTGATATAGTGATTATAATATCATAAATTTTACTTTTATATAGCTTATAATATGTTTCAATTAGGTTCCTAAATATTCCTGTCAAGTCTTTTGCTCATTTTTCACTCACTAGCTCACTTTACCAAAGTCTGATTTTCCAAAACAGGCTGACTTCTGAGATAAAATAGTGAGATCTATCCCTTATATAGTAGGTAAAGTGAATATTTTTGGATATATTACAAGTATTAATTATAATTTTTATATAATTTTTTTTCTTTATTCCATTATTTAGGTGTTTGACTACCTTCAAATTCCCAAAAAGGCCTATAAAACCCCCATTCTCTTGCATTTTCTCCTTCCTTCCAAGAATGAATCTTTAAGTAAAGATAAAGTGATATTAGGAATTCATATCATGATAATAATATTTAATTAATTCTAAATTATCTTTAAAATCAACTAAATAATCTATTTCCTCTTGAAATGTCATACTTGCCTATTAAGGAAAGACGTTTCCTAGCTCATTATACAGACTGCTAACTTTGTCCAAGTAAGGAAGAGTGGATAGAAAATTTTAATGGGTCCTAGAGTGTGTATAAAAATACATTAATAAATAATTTACCATCTTAAGTTGATTCAAAAATTCTCTCTTCACCTAAACACCTTCATGTCTTCCTCTCACCTTCATGACCAAAATTGCAACATGGTGGTTATAAGTACAAATAGGGGTATACAAGTCCCTTTATAGGTTTTTTTTGTCAATTTTTTATTCCATGAAACTATTATTACCTTCATTAAGGTGTACACATACTTAGATTATAACCCAAACTCCTTTTTAGCTAGAACTAGGTACCCCACTATACTCTGATTGAGATACTTTACCTCTTACCCCTATAGGTGCTTATTTTCTCACATGATTATTTCATGATGAGTGAGGAAGTTAATTACACTATTTAAAATATAATTAAATAATATCCAACTCCATAAAACAACTCAACTTTTCCAAACACCTTATCTAGACCTTGCTTCTTAATTAGTGAACTATTGACTATGTTTTCTATTCAAAAGAAGCACCTGTAGGAGCACTTATATAGTTTAGATCTAGGAAAACCACCTTAAATACCTTATTTAAGAGTTAGGTCACTTTTATATAATATATGGGTCATATTTATTATTCTATTCTTCCTCATATACATTTGAGCCTCTAGACTGAGTCTCTCCAAACCTGACTAAGAAACCTTGATTATTTACCCTACTTGTAGATGCCAATGCTTCTAATTGCCTTGTCAACGATGAAAAAATACTCCTATTGAAATCCACAAAGGTCACAAGGCATGATTAACCTCCTAAAAATAGTCTAAGTTCCATCCAACCACACATAGATACCAAGCTAGCTCACTGCCTATTAACTGAGACATTTGTTTTGTTGACTTGTCTATAGGTATAATTTTCATCGTGAGACCTTGGTCATGATGTTTGTAAGCTAATTTAATACCCATTTGAGAAAAAAACACTTGATATCACCTTGGAATCACCAAAATACTCTTTTTACCTCTAAACTAAGCTTCTTTTCAATGACTCCAAAACCGTACTTTTGCCTATTATAGGTGCTTATTTTCTACAAAAAAAAGGCACCTATAGGTGGTCATGGGAGAAATATAGGAGTGTAAAATTTTTCCTTTCTCATATTTAATTAATTAGACCTCATATCATCTATTGAAACCACTTAATCCATCATAATGTTTAATGTTTCTCTCTCAATGTAACAAAAGGCCATTTTCTCTTGTAGGCTTGTACACATTGTTCAAGCATTTTAGTGTTTTTTAGAGCATGTTTGAGGCCTTCAAAAACCTATCTCCCTCTACTCTTTAACCTTAATTATTGGAATTGACCTATTATATACTAGGGTAAATAAAGTAAAATCATTCAAACACTTTGAGACATCTTTGAAACCTATTGGAGAAACGTTATGAAAACCCCTTAGACCTCTATTTTGGCCTTTTAGGGACAATTTCCTAGAACATATTCATTTGGTTCCTCAAGTTGGTTTAACATACCCTTTTCTCTCTAGGAAATTTCCATGGATTTTTCAAATCTTGATATTCATACCACAACCTTAAATGGTGTCAAGTGATTCCATATTTTCCCTGAGAGCATCTTTTGAACCCTACTCAACCACCTATAGGTAGATGTCTTGATGTACCACAGTGGGCTAGAAGTGAAAAATATGGAACTCCTTATGCATATGAACCTTATATGATTTTTTACAATACCATAATAGACCTATAGTAGTTTTAAGAAGTTGGAACACATGTCAATATTTTCACCTCCAAGGATGATGTCAACAATGGTTGTAGGTGGATGTTTTGACTATGTGTAAATAGTGAGGGCATGAAGTGTGGAAAAATATGGTACAAAATTTATTAAAAATAAATAAAATGATTTTTTCAACCTTAAAGTGAGTGATATCCATCAAGGACACTTTGAAACTAGATGTGATACACCCTTTCCAACATGAAAATCACTAGCATATACGTGGGATGGAGCAATCAAGAACATCAAATGACTCTTTGAGCATGGTGAGTATGCTTAGTATGAAATTTTCACCTTTTAAAAACATATAAATTGGATATATCAAACTTTGGATGGATTAGATGACCAAAATACCCTGATTATCACTCCATGAATAAGTTAAGCAAGTTTCTATAGGTGACTGCAAGTGAAGCTAAGTATGAAGTTGGAAATAGAGGAAGACAAGCTTGAAAACTAATAAAAATATGACAAATGGAACCAAAATATGTAATTAGCTGAAAATATTAATTTAGGGCATGTGCGACATCTTTTTCCATTCATACAAAACCATTGTAAAAGATAAATTTTCTAGAACAAGGTAGAAATGACTGTAACTTCACTCCTTCACTCCTCTTTGAAAACTAATCTAGTTGGCTCATCAAATCAAATCCAAAATTGAAACCAATCATGGTGGACATGAGGTAAGGGATTCAACATCCTCTAGAACCATTCTCAACAAGTGAATTGTATGGACTTTCACAAACAAGAGCAAAACTTATAGGGCGTGTAAATTATCAAGTAGATTTGAAAGGTTAACTTTTTAGGAATGGTTTAAAAAGCTCATACTATGATTAATTTACAACCAAACATCAAATGGAAAGTGACTAATTTTATAATACACCCACAATATCATTTTTCTTGAAACCTCTTGTGTTGATCGTACCAAGTACAAATTTATAGGTAACTTTTATTTACAAAGAAAGGTGAAAAGGATTAAAATGGTTTTGGAATTAAAATTACACTTCAAAAACATTTAAAATGTGAATATAAGCATTACAAATCTGAATAATCATATTCTAACCTTTTCCAAGTGGCACACTTCTCAAGTATGTCATATAAGTGACTTTTTCTTCTCCTTTCACTAGAAAAATTTATTTTCTTCTACATAACCTACCATATTTTAGTTTTATCAAAAACTTAATACTTATAGGGACACATGGGGCATGACATCATATTTTATAACCTTCAAATTTCCCAAAAAAAACCATAAAAATCATTAAATTCACCTTTTTGATCCCTAAAATGCCTCAAAAAGACATGTTGTCTAATGAAATTCATGACTAAGGATAACATATCATTGAATAAAATTAAATGACCTATGAAAAACTTCATGAAAATATATTATGATCCTTAAAAAATATATAAAACCATGATTTTACCTAAAATTTCCCTAATTTAACCTAAAAGTCAAATTGGTGACTCAGAAGGGTAGTATGCCTATTATACTAAGGACTAATAGCCTTATCCTAACATGGGCCAAGGGAGCCAATGAATTATATAAGATAACTAGAAATGAATTGTCTAAAACACACAAAACAAAAAAAAACACACAAAGCAAACATAAAACACATGCAAGACTCACACATGTGCATAAGCACTTAGGGAAACAAGGAAAACAACAAACTATGTACAAGGAGAGAGGAGAATGTTAGTAATAATTTTTGAGATATATCCCATTGACTAGGATATGAATATCCTCTACATCCAAATTTGAGATTTGGAAATCATTATGTTGTTTACACTGGGTGAGAACATAAGAGCCACTCCAAAAATCACAAAACTTTATGTCTTATAGGATTAGCCCTATCTTCATCCCACTTTAGAACTATATATTTATTAGCATGGATTTCTTGTCAAATTATCTCTTTGTTTGATATTGGTGAGATCTCATAGTTTTCATAGCTTGATCTCTTGTCTCCTCAAGCTCCATTAAATCAAACAACCTAATTTCCATGCTTTCATTTCCCATCAATGTAGCTGATAAGTGAGATCCCAAAATGGTAGCTCAAGTGAAATATGTAGGCTAGTTTTTCTTCTATAAACAATTGTGTATGGTGATTTTATAATGTCTCTTTTTAGGGTGATCTTATCAACCTAAAGAGTTATCTTCAACTTGGAATTCCAAGTCCTTTAGTTCTCCTCCTCTGTTATCTTTATGATTATGATTAGGTTCATGTTGGTGGACTCAGCTTATCCATTCCCTCTTGGATAATAGTTAGAGGAGGTACTATGATATATGACATTTATCAAAAGCCCATTCACTTGTATTCATCCTAAAGAAAGCCAATGCATTATATAAAATTATTGTTGAAGGAGCTCCAAACCTCGTCACTATGCCTTCATAAAATTCTAGAACTAGACTGTCATTTACTTCCTTGGGAGAAATTGTCTCTACCCACCTTGTAAATTAATCTATATTAGTCAAAACCTATTTATGGATAACACTAGAATGTGGGTTAATTAGGCTTATGAAATCCAAACACCATTACCTAAAGGGTTGATCAACGTGAATTAGATGAAGAGGCAAGGCAAAAATATTTTTTTTACCATAAAAGAGAGCAAACTTTTCACACTTTATTACACAAGCATGGATGTCTTTGAATAAACTAGGATAAAATTATCCAGCTCTCATAATTTTAACAGCTATAGTTCTTGGAGCAAAGTGACCACCAATTGGTCCATCATGAAACTCAAGAATTTTTTTCTCAATCTAGTCTAATTCAACACACCTCAGTAATACACCTAAGAAATCCTTCCTAAATATTATTCCATAAACAAGTACATAAGGAATGTATTTCAATCTAAAGTACCTTCTTCTAGCTCTATCAAGGCCTTGTGGATGCTCATCGATTTGAAGAAAATATACCATATCTTGTGTCTAAATCCTCATTAATGAATTTAAAACTATCATAAGGTCATCATGGAGTGATAAAAAAACATCCTTTTTTTCCTTCAAATCTAAATAAAGATGTTCACAAATCCTTCTTCCTTTTACTATCTTTGTTGTCTTGATTTCCACATCATACTCCATCACTTTTGTGATCCAACCAACCTTTTTTTCCATTCAAATATATGTTCCAAATTAAGTTTTTGACACTAGGATGATGTACCAATATGTGAATCTTGTTTTTAGATAACATATGCCCAAACTTATTTAGACTTATAACATATGAAAGTACTTGCTTCTCAACATAGGTTTATCTTATCTCATAACCTTCCAAACCTTGACTAAAGAAGGAAATAGGCTGCTCAAATTTTTCTTCATTTTATTGAGTAAGAATGGTAGAGATTACCTCCTCATTTCCAAAGGTATAAAATTTGAAATACTATGAGAAATAAGGACTTGAAAGAGCTGGAGCTTGGGTAATGACTTGTTTAATCTCTTCAAAACTTTCCTTCCTTCTTCTAGTCTAAGTGAACACTTCATCCTTATTTAGCATAGAGGTTAGAAGCTTGAATAAATTATAAAATTAGGTATGAACCTCCTTATGAAATTAATTTTCCAAAAGAAACCTTGTAAACCTTTCCTATATTTGGGAAAAGCCAATGCCAAGATTGCATTCACCCTTTTAGAATTTATGGATAGGCCCTTCTTTGAGACAATGTGTCCTAAAAGTTTACATTTATGGCCAATAAACACACACTTATTTGGGTTACGAGAGATTTAAAACTATACATATCTGAATTTTTTTCCGATGGTGATTCAAGTGATCCTTTCCATCCTTAGAAAAAATTATGACATCATCAAAATACACCAACACAATGTCATTTATTAGTCCTTGAAAATATATATCCATTACACATTGAAATGTAGCTTTAGCATTAGACAAGACAAATGGAATTTTAATATAAGAATATGTACCCCATTTATTAGTAAAGTTTGTCTTATTATTTTACTCATATTGTATCCTCATTTCTTATTTTATGAAAGTATAAGTAAAACTGCAAGAAAGGGGTGTATACAGGTACCTAGTTAAAAGTGTGTGTGCATTGATATCCAGATGAAGTGAGATATATTCTTTGGTTGGGGAGGAATACCTATAGTAACAAAGAAATAAATGGAATTTATTCCTTAGATAATAAGATGGGGGGACTTCTTAGTGTATGCTAGATCCAAGAAAGCAATAGCTTGTTAGGATGGTTGTCAATCCCCTTTCTGATAAAAGGTTGGATAAAAAGAGATGATACTTGTAGTAAATAAAATAAAGATAAATTCTATCTAATATAAGAAAATAAATTGCTTGTTTAAAGAAAAAAATAATTATATAAAAAAGTCAGTCAATGCTTATGTTAAGGTAGTTGAGGGTCTGATTATGTTTTGGGTCTATTAGGTGATAGGGCCATAGAAAATAGATTTTTGGTTGAGGTTTGGTTGTTGATTTGGTTGGTTGGGGTGAAGATAGGTAATAATCTATTGTTAAGGTAATCATCGGTAGTTGGGATAACCATCGATGGTTTCCTATTAAATTCTTAGAATATAAATAAAATAAGGGTTGAAAGCTGGATAAATGGATAGAAAGAGGTTTACATATGAATGTAGGTATGGTTAAGGTCTAATATGGATCTAAGATAATATGCATAGAATTTAAATATAATATGATCAAGTTATTAAAATTTATAAAAGAAATAATAAAAATGAATGAAAAATGGAAAATACTTGATATCTAATTGTTGAATAATGGTAGAAGATTGAATAATTTTTTTTAGCATGATGGTGCTTGAGGTGTTTGAATGTGATGCAGATAGATTTTTGGTAAATTTTGAATCTTAAAAGAACATTTTGGTCATATATAATTATGGATTTTTGGATCCATTCTCCTTCCTACAACTCTGCTTTTATAGGAAAAGTTACCAATTATATGTGGAAGAAGTTACTAAATGTTCAAGAGGAAGTTGTTAATTAGATAGGTGGATAAAGATTTTAATTTAGGAACCACAAAGCTGATTCATATCATCAAATGAAAGGTTGTTAAGTTGGGTGTAAATTTGATTTCACACTCAACTAGAAATTGTTTTGATATAGGATGGGGAACCTATCCATTGATAGTTAGGCTTAACTATCGATGGTTAGACTAATCATAGATGGCTACCCTAACTATTGGTGGTTGAGGTCTGATAGGAAAATGGGTGAAAAGTGGTTAAAATGAAGTGGGTTAAATTGGTTAAGTTAGAAAGATAAAAAGTGGGCTAGGTTAATTAGGTGGTTAAGAAGATCCAATGTGGGGTAAGGCATCAAGGGTGTTTGGACAAAAAAAATGGGGTAGTTTTTGAGTGTCTAAAATTTCCCCCTTTTTGTTATGTGGCTTTAGGATGATAAGATACAAAACAAAAATAGAAGTTGGGTAAGGTTAAAGGCAAAGGGTGATGGATGAGTTGACTCTAGATGTACTAGGCAAGAGGGTGTTACCTACATAGTTCCATGCATGTAATATCCAAAAAAAACTTAAATCCAAATGTAGTTCTTGAATGGTTCATGGGTGGGTTGTAGAGAATAGGTGTGCTCTATGGGTAAGGTAGTGATACTCAACTAGGTTTTACAAATTAAATAATCACATGAATTAATTTGGGTGAAGGTTTATGGAGAAAGGTCATCTCTAAAATATCTGATTGCTTGATAATGGGAGGAGTTATTCCACCTCAAACCAATAATTAATGAGGAGAAGGTAAAATTAGGTCATAGTTTAATAAATGGTAGATGATAAGTCATGAGGTGGTGATAAAAATGTGAGGTTGGGCATTTGATATGCAAACATGTGAACAAAATGAAACTAAGTGCGATAGCCAAGATCATGTAAAGAATAAGATTACCATGTTGGTAATAATAAGGTCAAGTTATAGAATAAATGATAAGGTAACCAGTCCCCAACATTGGTCATAGATTATTAGGTTAGTCTTATCAAGTCTCCTAGATATGGTTGGTGTTTACTTAGGTATCTAGGGTAGGAATTTCACTAAAAAAAACACAAATGGTCTGGTTGTGCATGAGGTGGTGTAAATTCAAATTTTCAACATGTAAAAATTGGTATATATAATCAAAAAGACCAAGGCAATGTCATCACAAACTATGTGATATGTTGGGTCAAAAGGGGCTAACATCAAAGTGGATTTGGTTGAATGGTTGGGCAGTTTGGTAGAGAAGGGTAATCTCTAAAATTTTAAGGGAGAAGGTGACTCCCAAATAGATTGGTGGAAAAGGGTAAGCTCTATATTCTAATGGAGAGGGTGACTCTCAAATAGGTTGGTGGATGTCCAAATGGGTTTCCCCACTTGGATGTACCACTTGGTTTGGTTTGGGTTGATAGAGTTGATAAAGTTGATAAGATAGGTAATGTTGGATTTGATACATTAGGTTGAGTGGATAAGGTTTGTTGATAGGTGGTTGGGTAGATAGGTGTTTTAATCATAGTCGGTAAGGTTTAAGAAGTTTTATTAGTAGGTAAGGTTTTCACTTGGTATGGTTGGTTTAATAGGTTGATTTAATAGGTAGGTAAAGATGGATTAATTATATAGGTTGGGTAAGGTAGGTAATGTTAGTTGGTTATTATTAGTTGATAGGTTTGATATGTTAGGTGATTGGAAAAAAATAACCTTTAAAGGTTAAGGAGAAGGTGAATCCTAAAGGTAAATGGTCAAGCTACTTCATTAGTTGGTTGGTTTGATATGTTAACTTGATTAGATGCATTGAGTGAATGTGATTTGTAGTTTCTAGTTTGGGTGGTAATTATTAGTTTATTTGAAGGTTGGTTTTATAGGTTTGATGGGTTGAATTTGGTTTGGGTTATTTGGTTTATTAGGTGATAATTTGGTTTCAATGACTCCTAAGTGATCATGAAAGTATAAAGGGGAGGATATATGCTCTAATTGAAAAAGAACATGATGGAAAGATGGGTGGGTTTATGAATGTAAAACCCTTATCATGATTTTCCTTTATTGTTAGTTTGATGGTTAAAAAAGGTAACTTGATCACATGGTGTCAAGTAAGCTCAATATCCCTTGATTTATAAAGGATAAAAAGGGAAATAGATGGTAGGTAGTGGGTGATAGGTATGGCAACCTTCCTATGGGGAGGGCTTGCCTCTTTTGTATGTGATCTAGAAACCATGATAGATAACTCCATGTCATATGCTAGGTGTAGACTGATCAATATGCGAAGTGTATTGATGAAAATTAATTGTGGTTTTCTTGGGATAGATTTTTTTATATAGGTTCTTATATTTTTTTTTTGATATAATAGTGAAGCTAATTGATGTAGGAATCTTCAAATGATTGGTCTTGATAAATTTAACATAGCCATACTTCAAGGGAGTGGTCTAAGTTCTATTTTGTTAATATGTGATAATTGTCCTTGAAGGGCATATTCTATTTTAATTTCATGTACTTTTCATTATTTTGAGAAGTTATCCTTCAAGGGAGCAGTTTGCATACTAAAGATGTTGACCCAAGAGATTTTGTGGTATCCCAGATGTTTATATGTTTGCTTAGACATGGACCATCTATATAGGCCTAATTTTTTCCTATATGGAGGCAAAGCCATGGCACAAGAAAGCTAATGATGGACGGAAGAGGTGGTTTTAAGTGACAATAACCATGGGATTCAATCTTATTAGAGAAAAAAAGTATCTATGAAGATCATGCCATGGGTAGAGCCATGGTATCCATGCTTAGGATTAGGCAAAGTTTGTGATAGATAACCATGTGATCTTGTTTTTAATCAGTTGTCCTTAAATATAAGGAGAGGAAGGTGATTGAAAATAAGGGATGAGATTAAGTTAGACACAAAATGATAAGGAACATGATTTAACCAAGGAATAGATGTGAATGCCAAACATTTAAGAGGCTTAGGCTTGATATGCCTTGAATCCATGCTTGTGTGGATGGGTAATGTCAATCAGAAGAGTAGATGTCCCCTAGTTACTTTATGACTCTTGGGTATACGGGGAAAAGGTATGGGTTGACAAAAAGGTGAGGTTGGTTAGGAGACAGTTTAATGGAGGAAGATAGTTAAAAAAAGAAATGTGGAAAAGGTAGTCAAGAATGGATAAAGTTAAAGTTATTTATTTAGTTGATTGGTGGGTAAAGAAGGTTAATCAACAATAGATAGGTTGGTAGAGAAGGGTAAATTTTATATAGGTTTGGCTAGGGAGAGAAGGTGATTATCCAATAATTTTGGTTGGGTGATCCCTAAGAGTTCAAGGTTGGTTGGTTGATAGGTTTATTTTATTGTTTTGGGTTATGTGGGTTTAATTTCTAGGGTAGATTTGATAAGGTGGGTTGGGTTGATAAATGGTCAAAGCCTCATGGAGGGGAAGTTCCCCCAATTTGCTTTTTCCATTAATGGTCATAAGAGGTGAATATTATCCTAAGGTGAGGTCATGGTTAGTAAGAAGGTTTTAGGTGGGGTTAAGATGACTTCACCCACCTCCCCAAGGGTTGTTAGTTGTTATTATTTATTGGTTAGTAGGTCAAGTTCATAGGTGGTGGTTTTGGAGGGATTTATTTTAGTGCACCAAGGGTAGGAAAAGGCATTTGGGTTAGATTTAGGTAGGTTTGATGGGTTCATTTTGGTATGGGTGGTTAGGTAGGTTGGTTATGGATGAGTGGAAAGCTGTGTTGATTATGGTTGGTTGAGTTGGGGTAGAGGTTGGCTTGATTAGTTGAGAGAGGTAAGATAAATAGTTGTGTTGGTTTTTTGGTTTGATTTTTTGGTTTGGTTGGTGAGGTAAGGTTGGGTGGATGGTTATAGGTAAGGCTAGGTCAATGGATAGTTTGGTTAAGCTAATGGTCAATTTGGTTTGCTTGATAGTCATTAAGATTGGATTGATAGGTTCCATAGAAGTGGTTAGTGGTAAAGGTAAGTTGGTTGGTTCCATATGGCTGAGTAGAAAAGGGTGGTTACTTGATTACACATGGGTGAGTGGAAAGGTTTGATTGGTTGGATACACAAAGGTGAGTGGAATAGTTTGTTTGGTCAGTTCCATAAATGTGAGTAGAATAGTTTGGTTGCTTGGATCCATAAATGTGAGTAGAATGAGTTGATAAGTTGAATCCACAAAGGTGAGTGGAATAGGTTAGATGGTTGGTTCCTTGAATGTGTTTTGAAAGGAAAATTGAAAAGAGTCCCATTGGTTGACAAGTGGTTTGATTGAGGGTTAAACCATGGTTTCCTCAACAATGAGTGAAGGAAGAGGTTTGATGATTGGTTTCATGATGATATTTAAGGCTAGGTCATAAGGAACATGGATAATTTCCTTTAAAACCTCCTTATGATTGATAAGGTTTTAGATAAACATCTTAAAAGAGCCACATCTATCTATCTCATGTCTGTGTGTGTAATGATATGCACAAAAATCATTATCTCTAAATAAAATTGGTTTTGGAAGATAATTATTAATGGATTTGATTGGAGGAAGGTTAATGATATAATCCTCCAAGAATTTAATCAAGGATTGAGGCATACGATTCCCCCAATAGGGTATATTACCTAGGAAGAGGATGCACTAATGGTTCTTGAGTTAGTGGACTAATTGGTTTGTTTGATGAGGTTTGTTGATTTAATAGGTTTGATCAGATGGGTTGGTTTGGTGGGTTTGATAGGTTTTATAAGTTAGGTCAGTTTGATAGGTAGTTATTGGTTGGAATTGATCAGGTTGACAAGGGTGATAAGGTGGATAAAGTTAATAAGGTGGGTAAGTTGAATAGGTTAGATTGATTAGGTAAGTTTGGTTGATAATTGGGTAGGATTGGTTGATAAGGGTTGGATTGATACTTGTTCGTTTGATTTGATAAAATTGGCTGGTTATAAAAAAAGTGATTGGTAGTTAATAGTTTGATTTGGTAAGGTTGTTTGAATAAGCGGATTGTATGGGTTGGGTGAGGTTGATAAGATTATTTAGTTGGATAAAGTTAATAAGGTAGGTTGATAGTTGTTGGTTGATAGATTGATAGGTTTGTTGATTGATTTTTTTGGTTAAGGTTGATAAATTTAGTTGGGTTGATAAAGTTGGTTGGGGTAATTGACATAAAGGGAAGGGGTAGATGGCCCATGTTTTGACAAGGTTGGGGTGATGGATGTGGTAGATGTTGATAGGTTATTAGTTGAGTAAGGTAATGGTGAAAGGGTCATTGATATTTTTTTAGTTGGTTGAATTTTAAATTTGACTAGTTTTAGGTAAGGGTTGATTGGTCATGGGTACAAAAAATAGATAACTCTACTTTACTTATCTGGTACATCGACATTGTAACCAATTCAGGTGGTAGTTAATAGTTTGGGGGTTGATTATGGTTAAATTTTTATGGAAGATGGGTAGAGTTGGGATTATGGTAGGTAATGTAATGAGCATAGTTATCTTGAGATTCTAAGTAATGCTGGATACAAGAGGGTTGTGGTTTGAGATTCTAGCAAAGCTAAGATCCCTAGAAAAGGTTATAAAAGGGATCTCCATTCAAACAAGGTAATGGAGATGAGGGTAAATGAGGTAAAAATGATGGAATGTTTATGGTATAAGGTTTATGCCTCATAATTTTGAAAAATATCAAATAAGAAAAAATTCAAAAGATTAATTCATACACTAAGTGTAGTAGCTCCTAGGATAAATTTTTATCTTGTGTTGGCTTATGCCTTAGTTTAAAATGTGTGTGGGTAGTTTGGATTGAAAATTAGGTACTAGATATGAATGATAAGTATGGTTTTGGGTAATGTTTAGGCACTCAAGAGAATATATATTGAACTAGGTACATGGCCTAGTATTGGGGGCTTGATCCCTACACTTCACAATCCTGAAGCTAGGTTGGGTCACTTAGCCAAGATATACCATCTATCCAGGGATTATACTCAAAAAGAGAACATAGTGGGCTATCCCCTTGGTGATTAAATCTAAGTTTGATTACCAAGTAGGGTAATGTTTTCCACTAGGTGGTGAAATTCTAGTCGAGCCTTGTCTCAAGTATGTTATGGTGTGTTGATTGATTATGTGGTTTAGGTTTTGTGTGTGATATAAAAGTGAAGCTATGATAGATTAATTTCATTTTTGATTTACTAGGTGAACCAAAGTAACAAGAAAAAAATAGATTAAAAGATTATTCTAAGCCCAAATGGAAAATTTTAGATATCTTTGGATGAGCAAACAATAGAGAGACACAAAGCATATAATACTAACTATGAAAATAAAGGTGGTGGGTCCCACTGGGTATGCCAAAATGTTTACTCAAAATTTCTCCTCATTCCTTAGTTTATGAAAGTAGATGTAAAATCACACACGTTGATATCCATAAAAAGTGAGAGCTCCTCTTTGGCTAGGGAGGAAGACCTATAGTAAGAAAACACTAAATGGAATTTATTGGTAAGATAATAAGATGGGAGGATTTCCTAGCATATGCTAGATCCAAGAAAGTAACAGCTCATTAAGATGGATGTCAATCCCTTTTCTAATAGAAGGTTGTATAAAAAGAGATGATACTTGTAATAAATAACATATAGATAAATGCTATCTAATATAAGAAATAAATTACTTGTTTAAAGAAAAAACTAATTGTAGTAAAAAGTCAATCAATGTTTATTCTAAGGTAGTAAGGGGTTTGATTATATTTTGGGTCTATCAAGTGAGGGCCAAATAAAATAGATTTTTGGTTGAGGTTTGGTTGTTTATTTGGTTTATTTAGGTAAAGATAGGTAACTGGTGATGGTTAAGGTAACCATTGGAATTTGGGCTAATCGTTAGTGGTTTCTTATCAAATTATAGGAATATAAAAAAATCAAGGGTTATAGGTTAGGTAAATGGTCAAAAAGAGGTTTACATATGAATTTAAGTTTGGATAAGGTCTAATATGGATCTAAGATAATACAAACAAAAAAATAATAATATGATCAAGTTATTAAACTTTAAAAAATAATTAATGAAATGAATGACAAATGGAAAATACCTATTGTCCTATTTTTGAACAATGGTACAAGGTTGAATAAAGTTTGCTAATGTGGTGGTGCTTTGGATGTTTAGATGTGATACAAAAAGAGTTTTGGTAAATGTTGAATCCTACAAGAAGATTTTAGTATCATATACTTATGGATTTTTTGATCCATTATCCTTCATGTAGTTTTCCTTTTATAGGAAGAAGTTACTAATTTTAAGTGGAAGAAGTTGATAAATGTTTAGGAGGAAGTTGCTAATTAGATATGTGGATAAAGATGCTAATTTAGGCACAATAAAGATGATTTTTATCACTAAATGAAAGGTTGTTATGTTGGGTTCAAAGTCGATTTTGCACCCAACATAAAATTGCTTTGATACAGGCTGGCGAGCTTAACTATCGATGGTTAGGCTTAACTATCGATGGTTAGGCTTAACTATCGATGGTTAGGCTTAACTATCGATGGTTAGGCTTAACCATCGATGGTTAGACTAACCATCGATAGTTACCCAAACTATTGGTGGTTGAGGTTCGAGAGGAAAATGGGTGAAAATTGATTAAAAGGAAGTGGGTTAAAAAGGTTAAGTTAACAAGCTTAAAAGTGGGCTAGGTTAACTAGGTGGTTAACTAGATCCAATGTGGGTAAGGGTTCAAGGGTGTTTCAACATCAAAACTAGGGTAGTTTTTAAGTGTCTACACTTATATTGATCACTTTCTTTCACCAAATATTTATTGTACCTAGAATACCCATCAAGGAGAAAAAACCTTTACCTACCAAAACTTGAAAAATTTGTTTCATAGAAGGAAAAGGATAATTTTACTTCAGGTAAACTCTATTCAAGTCCCTAAAATAGATATACAACCTGATTTATCCAATATTCCTCATAATAGGGACTATGTTTGCCAACAAAGATGAATGCTTAATAGGAAATATGTTTTTAGACTCAATCAACTTAGTAATCTCCTTCTTCATAAGAGGCTCAATCTTAGGTTTAATTGCAATTTATCTTTTCTTGATAGGCTTAACATTCTCATTTATATCTATACTATGTTGAGCTAAGTTTGGGTGAAAGCCATTCAAATCATTATATTCACATGTAAAGACATCAAAAAACTCCTTTCATAACTCAATGAAAGCATGTTTATCTTCACTAGTACATACCTTCCCAAGTGAAAGGAAATTATCCTTGAATATTTGTACTTTCTCATAGTTTTATTTCTTAGTAGAAATTCTTACCTTTTCCCTCTTGAAATGGTCATCATCATTGAAGATACTCTCAATCATGACTAGGCCTTTAGGGAGCTTTTTTAACTTTAACTATACAATCTTCCCTCCATATTGTTTCTCTAGTTTGGACTAATTTTTGGAAGAGAACTCATCCTCCTCTTGTCTAAAAAGTGATTTTTGTTGGTCAATACCAAACACTTGAAAATTTGTGACATTATCTGGTATGGAGGGCCTTATTATCACCTTGAAATGTGGTTTATTCTTATCTTCTTTGATCCCTTTTATAACATCAAACTAAGCTTCAATTGCTACCAACCTATTAACATGTTTGTTGTCTTCTCTTGGGATAGATGTGATGTTGAAATCTTGGAAATCTTCCACAAGATCCCAGACTCTATTCTTAAAATACTTAAGCAAAGATTTCATAGTCACATTTTGGCCTCTTACTTGATTCACAATCAACTCTCTATCACCATACACTTGTAATTATTTCACACCTCTTTTATTATTCCACTCGAGGCCATGAATGAGGGCCTCATATTATACCACATTACAAGAGTAAGAGAATTGAAATCTGAAAGTGGAATAGTACCATTCCTTGGAAGGAGAAACCAACATTGCTCCACCACCATCCCCAATCTTAATTTTTGATCCATAAAATAAAAGCTACTATAAACCATCCATGTATTCACTTGGCTTCATAAAATTTGTCATGAAAGAGTCCTCATAATGCATATAATACACTCCAATACTAGCTTCCTCTATGAATTTTCAAGGATCATGCTCATAATGTTCATCTCCCCATTCATCTAAGTACAAATCAAAAACTCCTTCAAGAGAAGATGTTAGAGAATGATCTATATGAAGTTCCTCCTCATCAATAATAGCATAATTAATAGTTTCCACTTTAGGAATGTAAGGATCTAAGTTATTATGATGGATAGGCTCTGATTCAATCTTCACCTTAGTACCATACTTTGTCCTAAAAACCATATAAGACCAAATGGATACCAAGTATCCACTTATTTTAGCTGTAAACTCTCTTGACAAATAAATATAAAAGTATGGACATAAATATTCCACAACTACATCATGAGGAATGAAAAAAGTAGGAGAAGCATGTAAAATTAGTTTAAATCCTTGACTACTCCTAAGGTCTTTGTTGGTGATCCATCCAATTTTAAAACTCCTTTAGCCATTGTCTCATACTTGAGACCAAGTTTATCTACTATACACATAGGCATAAATGAAGTACTAACACCACTATCTATGATTCAATTGTGAACTAAGTAATCACCAATGATCAATGATAAGTAAAAAGGAGTCTTATCTGTCTTCTTCACTTGCCCATCAATGTGTTGGGTTTTATTCTCATTCCTAGCTAATGTAACTTGCTATCATATCCTTGAAATTCCTTTTGAAGCATATCTTTTTATCTAGGTATTGTTAATGAATCACGTAATGAAATAATCATGTGCAAATTCTTCATTTTATCCACAACATTAATATAAGTATTTGTCACTTTGGAAGGTTTTTTAGAAGCACTAGTACTTTGTGGTGTAGCTTGTGAAGGTTGATGTTTAGGAGTAGGCCTTACTTTATAAAAATTCTTATTTTCCTATACCTTAGGAGATTAATTAGAACCACCCACCATTTTATGTTTTTTAGGAGTAAAAATAGGTCCTTCATTATCCCTTTGTGTCTCTTCAACAACCCTCTTCTTAGGCCTCGTATTAAAAGTAAAAATAGTACTCATATTGCTTGAATTCCACAAATGATTGATGGCACAAAAATCTCCCTCCAAATGATTTATGAGAGTATAATTAGATTGTGTTTTTACACTCTCCATTCCAATTTTTATTCCATTTTGTCTTTTTATCTCAAAAGTGGGAACTTGAGATGCTTGATTTCCTTGCATTGTCGTGTCTTGACTAGGCATTTCATTGGCATATGCAACATGGCCTCAATTTTGGTCATATGATGGATAACATGGTTTTTATTGAATTTTTTTGTTTTTATTGGAAAAAAGAGCTTTGGAAGAAGAGGGAACATTAGAATTGTAACTTTGGTAAGGTCTATCTTTATTTATTTGACCTTGTCCTTCAGGATTACCTTGAAAAAGATGTCTATTTCCTTGTCCAAACTAATTATAGGGACTATAAGGTGTATAAATTTTTTATTTTTACCTTTTGAAGGAAACTAATTTATTAGTGACACTTTGGATCAAAATATTGAGTTCATAAATATCATTTGTGGGGGCAATGGCAAACCTTTCTTGACTAGGGAAAAGAGCCAATGTAGGTAATGTAACTTCACTATGAGGCTACAAATCAGGGAACAATGTCATTGATGTCCTAAGAGAAATCTTCCCTACTTTAACAAGATAATTCTTAGCATTCATGGCTATCTCAGGTGTAGTAGGGAGTGTATTCCCACCCATGGATACATCACTATTCAATTCTTATAAATAGTATTGAAAGGCATAATTTGGAGTAGGTCTCACAAGGGATGGAATCTTATCCCATGTTCTTTGAAATCTAATATTAAAATCTTGAATAAAATCTTGTGGTTCCCTATTGATAGTGGTTAATTGCTTAGATAGTGATAGATGATCACTTTTCTCTCCAAACCTCTTATTCAATAAATTTCTTAGTTCATCCCATGAACCAATAGAATTTTCAAGTAGAGTCCCATACTAATCTAAAGAATTCCATTTTAAATACAATGCTAATAACCTAATATACACTTTATCTTAAATTATATTATGGATATTACAAAAGTTTTCTATGTTTCTAATGTTTTCAATGGCAATAATAAGACCTTCTCCACTAAAATATGGAACACTCTTAAGGGCTACTCAAAGAATTTGGTCATATTAGGCAAGATTCAAAAGAGATGATCTGGTGAAGGCTATAAAAGGTTTATTCCTAGCATATTGGAATGTAGACTATGAGTATTATGGGTTGAACTAAACAATAACTTGGACTTTTTAAACACTAACTCTCTTGAATAAGGATGATTATTCAAAAACCTAAACCTTTTGATAGAATATGGAGGCAATTGAACAAACTCAAAGGGTATACATTTAAAAATAGACCTATTGGTCACATTTGGCATGTAAATTAGGGACTAATCAGAAAACAAAGAGTTTAAAACTTTATTGGAGTCTCTAGCTACCAGATTTAGATGTTCTTGTAGCTACAACTATGCCAAGACTAGTACCAATATTGGATAATATTCTAAGACTTAGAGTCCCACTGGGCATGCCAAAAATTATTATCACTTAGATTTGAAACCCTTTAGGAGATGAATAACTCTCCTCATCTAAGTGGCATAATAGAAACATCTTTGTTGATATAGGTAACAATTTGTTGAGATGAATCTCTGAAGGGCTAGTTCCCTTGATGCATTCTTTGAAGTAATTTCTTGACCATCAATTTTGGAGGAGAAGGGTTAAAAAAACAACTAAGAATGATAAAAAAAGGTGATTCACCAATATTTTCTTTCCTCCTATGAACTAAACTTATACTACTTAGAGATAAACAAGGCTTCTTTCACACAAAACTCACAATTGAAGTTACATTGTCGCATTAGTGTTTCATAACCTAGGTTTAAGAAGGTATTTGTACGTAGTAGAGAAATAAATTAATATTTTAGAAAATAAAATCATTTAAAACTTATAATATACTACTACACTTGAAAATAACACTAATAAATACATATAACAATCACTCTTTTACACACTTGGTGAGTAATCAAGAATAACATGCTAGAAAAGATCATCTTCTACTATTAAAGACCAATAAGTTTGAAATAACACCCAATTGTATAGAATGTAAATAGGAAAAATCACTTTTTTTTTTAATATTCATTCAATTACAAATTTTTCTAGGGTTTCACCATCAACCAATGGAGGCTACTAAAAAGAGCCAAAAGAGTCAATATTTATAGCTTTTAAGATAAGAGAAAGACAAGGGAAATAAAAAATGTCACTTGGATTCTTATAAATATAATAAAATAGGTTACAATGGCATGATAAAGATATATGTGATGAAACATGCAATGTCAAGAGGCACAAATGTCTAGACAAGTCATGATAGTTATGAAAAATGGCATGAAACTCCCAGTCTTGGTTTGAAAAATTACCTTTAATATTTGAACCTATTTTAACATATGAAAAAAAACTAGGGATAGGTATAATTATTATTATAATAGGTAATGCCTTCAAAAATTCATCTCCATGCATTTTTTGCATTCTTACTCATCTAGAAACTCCTAGAAGGAAGCCATCACTATCTGTAGTCTAAAAACCTCCTTTTTTAGTCACCCATCACACTTGTCATATAAAATGACTTAATTTGTCCATTAAAATCCATGGGAGTTAGTTAATTACACCTTCCAAGACTCTCCATGGACTTAGAGTCATTAAGCATGCTTTAAAAAGGCTCACACTTGGAGTTTTCACCCTTCTCACCCTTATGTCCACTATGAAAGTTTTGATTGGATAAAAGGAGAGCTATAGTTCTAATGATTATGAGTTTTTTTTATATAATTAAATGGGAATAATTATTTATTATAATTCATAAGCTTCCACCCAAACTTTATTTCATCTTTATAATCCTCCTATAGCCTATAAAACTAACAAAATAGTCATGAGAACCCTATTTCTTATGTTGTCAATACAATTTTGTATAATTAATATTTGTGGGATATATATTTAGGGAGTCATATTAAAGTTTTAAAAACTTTAATTGTCAAAACATGTCATTTGGATTGCTCTCCAAGCTTGTTTTCTCCATCGAGTCCTGGCTGATGGTTTAGTAGGGTTTTAGGTAGTTTTTGGTCTTAAGATTTGTTCATAAATATTGAAATTTTAACCTATCACAAAATTAAAAAAAATTGATTCCAAGGGACCCTAATAAATTATCCTAATAAATTTCATTCCCATGTAAAACTTTAAAAAATATTTGAGCATTTGAAAACACTTCTTTGAGCTTGTCCTTGGTTTTCCTGCAGACTTGTGTTATCTGTGAGCTAGACATGGATTTACATTGTATTTATATTAATACTATGAATTTAATAATGTGTATACATACCTACCTAACATTCTTAAATCATATATATAGTCCATAAAGGGGTAGAAATGAAGTTTTACTACCATTTGGCACTAGGCCTTGTCAAAGCCTAATAGGTCTAATAGGCACCTTGTTAGATTTGGATTCTAGGATTGATATATTATAGGTAAAATAGTTTATTATGAATTTTTAAATCATATTTTATATTATAATTTCATTACATAACCCTCTAATCACCCTTCTTCATCCTCTTTCCTCATTTTCCAACTAGGCCTAGGATACCCCACTATACTCTGACTGAGATACTTTACCTTTTACCACTATAAGTGATTATTTTATCACTTGAGCCTATTAAATTATGAGTGATGAAGTTAATGACACTATTTAAAATATAATTAAATCATCTCCACTCCACCAAATAACTCAACTCTACCAATCAGCTTATCTAGACCTTTCTTCTCAATTGGTGAACTATTGACTATGTTTTCTATTCAAAAGAAGCATCTATGGGAGCACTTATATATTTTAGATATGATAAAACCACCTTGAAGACATTATTTGATATCTATTTCACTTGTATATCTTATATGGGTCATTTTTATTATGCTTGTCTTCCTCATATACATTTGAGGCTCTAGACTGAGTCTCTCCAAACATGACTAAGAAACCTTGACTATTTACCCTACTTGTAGATGTCAATGCTTATAACTAGCTTGTCCATGATGGAAAAATACTCCTATTTAAACCTCTTAATATCAAAAAACATTATTCCCCTCCTATAAATAGTCTAAGTGACTTACAACCACACTTACACACTAAGCTAGCTCACTTCTTGTTGACTGAGACGTTTTTTTATTTGCCTATAGTTGTAATTTACATCATGAGACCTTGGTCATGATGTTTGTAAAATAATTTAACACCCATTTGATTACAAAAACACTTGATATCACCTTGGATTCTCATACATACTCTTTGGACCCCTAAATTGAGCTTCTTGTCAGTGACTCCAAAACCCTACTTTTGACTATTGTAGGTGTTTATTTTCTACAAGAAAGGAACCTATAGGTGGTCATAGGGGGAATATAAGAGTGTAACCTCACCTTCAAGTCATTATACCTTATCTCATCTATTGAAATCACCTAGGCCATTATAATGTTCAATTTTTCTCTCTCAAAGTAACAAAAGGTCATTTGCTATTACAGGGCTACATACATTGCTAAAGCATTTTAGTGTGTTTTAGAGCATGTTTGAGGCATTAAAAACATATATTTCTCTACTCTTTGACCTTAATTCTTGGCATGGACCTATTATATACTATGGGTAGTCAACTAAAATCATTCAAATGCTTTGGGACATCTTTTAAACCTATTGGATAAATGTTATAAAAACCCCTTAAACCTTTATTTTAGCCTTTTGGGGACAATTTACCAAAACACGGTCATTTGGTTCCTCAAGTGTCTTTAACATCCCCTTTAATATCTAAGACTTTCCATGAATTTTTCAAAGATTTATCTTCATACCACAACCTTAAATGGTGTCAAGTGATTCCATATTTTCCCTAAAAGCATCTTTTAAACCCTACTCAACCACATGTAGGTGGATGTCTTGATGCACCATAGTGGTCTAGAAGTGAACAACATAAAAATACATATGAGTATGAACCTTATATGCATTATTTAACACCCTAATACACATGTCAAGCTTTTCACCCCCAAGCATGATGTCAACAATGGTTGTAGGTGGATGTTTTGACTATGTGTGTATACACATAATATTTTAACATTTATTGATTATTGACACTTCATATCTTGGAATAACCTACTGAGTCTTAATTTCTTTGAGTTCATGCCTTAAGGGGTGGATTGGGAAAGGGGTGGGTAGACCTTTAGTGCTTCATAAGATTGTTGTTCCTTTTTCCACTTGATATCTACACTCTTACCTCCTAAAACCTTGAACCTTAGGCTTATTTCTCTATTTATTATCTATTCCCATCATTTTCCATGTTTTATACCTCATTTATTACCTTGTTTCCCTTTTGACCTATTCAGTAAGCTAGGATGACTTGGTCAACCTAGCTTATTCTAGGGATACTTTGTTTTTCCTTGTTGCTTTGTATGCAGATCAACCTAACATGAACTTCAAGAATTAACCTAATAATGTGCTTAGTCTAACCAATCAACCTAGTATAGTTGGCATGTCTAAAAATATTTAGGGTGAGATACTACTATATATACAAGGTCATTCCTTACCATTTCATAAGAGATTTAAATTAAGCAAAGAAGTGAAAATGAACATCTGATTATAGACTAGTTTACTTGAGGAATAAATTTTTAGGGTTCAATAATTTTCTTTAGAGCTCTGATCTTATATTTTTGAGAAGTATTTTGGATGATTAGGTAGGTCATGTAGCTTAGAGTTGATTTATCTTGGTTGTCCTTATAAGCCACAACAATCTCTTGTAAAGTACCATTTGTCAAGGGAGAAGTTAAGACTCGACAAGTTCATCTTCAAAGGTAAGTATTCCTAGCTTAATTTATCCTTTGTAGGAGTCGATATATAATGTAGTATGAATTCTTCTCTCACGTGTATCGGGATTCTATATACATTGACATGAGTATATGTCTCCTATACATGTTTATTTCAATTATTATTTACTTGTTTTGTTCTAACCCCTACTTTTTGCCCCAAGCTTTGGTGAGCACTACTGTAGTTTAATTTTCTTCTTATTAGATTATTTTACTTTCTTGTTTATTATCATAAGTGAATATAGAAACCATATGACTCTTTTTAGGTTTATTGTGTGATTGTGTTAGAGTATAGGCTTTAGAACCCTACCTAGTATGATGTGTTGTGATAGATTATATAAGTGATCCCATAATTAGGTCAATCAGATCCTCATATTGGTCATGATATTTCTTAACAAGTGTGTACCCTAGTTAGAAGTGTAGGAGTGATCTATATTATCTGATCCATGATTGATTCAAGCACACCATGTAATTTTTATTGCATACATTTTGGTGAACCTGAAATGAACCAAACCCTTATAGGGTTTATTTCACTTATTTTATTCTTTTTATCATCTTTTCTATCATATTTTTTGACTTGTTAGCTTCATTCTATCAACCTATCTATTTTTCTCTATGTAAGAATAGGCAACTAGATTGACTGGCTCAACCCAACATAGGTTTATATCACTTTTCATACTTTTTGTTCATCGTACTAGGTTGATCAAGTTGACCTAGCACATTTCCAACCACTTTTTAGTAGGTTCTTATTTAGGATTCACAATTTAGGTTCTAAATTATAGACTTTAAAAACATTTTGTTCAGCTTACTAGGTTAACCAAGTTGACCTAGCACATTTCTAGCCACTTTGTAGTAGGTTTCTATTCAAGATTCATAGTACAGGTTCTAGATTCTAGACTTCTAAATTTGAAGTCTAGTTAGCTATGTCAGCCAACTTGATTTAGCACATTTCCAGACATCTAGTTTAGTCTACTAGGTTGACCAAGTTGATTTAGCACACTTTTCTAACTTTTACAATAGGTTCATGTCTCACTTAGTCAACTAGCTTGACCTCATTTTTCACATTGGTCCAATTCTCTCCAAGGTTACAAGTCAATTACCTATTCTATTTTCATCTCCAAAATACCAAGCTCAATTTCTATTTCTTTATTTCTACTCTACTTTGTACTTTTCTTTCAAAATTGTGATATGTGTATGTGTACCAATTGGATTGGGGAACATCAATTTAATTAACTATACATTTCATTTTAGTATCTAATTTTTTAGACTAGCTACAATCATATCTCATTTAATTTTTCATCTTTTTAGCAATCCTTTCTCTTTTCCTATCTGCTATGCTACATCAACCAGCTTGACACTACACTATCCTGGGTCTTACTTTATGCCTTTAACAACTACACTAGGTTGACCTGGTTGACTTAGTAGTTTTTGTAGCTCCTATGCACTACACTAGGTCAAACAAATTGACCTAGCATAATTTTTAGGACTTTTCCCCTTTTTGTCATCTTTTGCTCTTTATACTGGGTCAGTTCTATGGACCTTATCCAGCTTTATTGTCTATATTTTTTACTAGGTTAATTAGGTTGACTTATCTTTATTTCTATCACTTTTTAAATCCTTAGTTTTCTCATCTTTCTTTCCTTCCTCTTTCATCATTGATTTCCTATTGGGTGACAACATTAAATCTCAAATAGTAGACATGATGGAATTCACCAATCCTCATAGGGTTTCCCATAGACAAAGTAGAGTTCCTTTTGCAAATTCTAGTAATTTCCATATTACAACTCCAAAAATGGACTATGGGTTCCCTCATGATACCTATTTGCAATATAATCCTTGCTTTGTCCTAGAAAACCAACTTGAGTTAGAGTATACTCCTAAAATGCTTTTCTTTATTAACCAATTTACCCAACATAAAGGGAAAGATCCATCTACCATTTCCAATCTCATAATAGTGGTCAAGATAATGAACCTCATTCACCACATTCTACATTCTCAAATAGATTTGGTAGTACTAATTTATTTACTTCACAACCTCTCCATTTGATCATGACCTCTTCTCGTGATTCTTATTCATATTTCCTTTCTTATACCTCCATGCCTAGTATCTCAACTACCATGGTTGGTTCTACATCTATTGGACCTCTCTAAAGATCCATTATCCTTAATACTTCCACTAGTTCTTTGTTTACTACCCAAGGCACTCATGCTTCTAGTGATTCTTCCTCTCTTCCTTTCACTATTTCATCTTTTACTACAAAAGTAAGCTTTTCCACTAGTGCCTCTCATTCTCATCATTCATATCAAGCTCTCAACAACACCAATATTGGTACCCAAGCCACTAATATCAACACCAAATCTTCTATTAATGTTAGTCAAATTCACCAACTTCTATTTCAAACTCTCAATTAAATGAATGCTTTCCAAGCCCATAAAACAAATCAAATGATGAGAATTCAAAATAGCCTTCTTCATCTTCAAATTCAACTATAACTAATGGCTTGGGGCACACATAACCAAAGTGTTCCCCCCTCCTCTTTATATTCTCAAATTAATCTTATTACTCAACCTCCTTTAATCAATAAAACTATCAAGCATATACAAAATAAACCTCTCAATACTCAAATTAATAACATTGATATTGGAGGCATAACACCTACAATCTCTTATAATGGATAAATTGATCCTTCTCTTCATCTTAAAACATTTGGGAATGGCTACAAATATTGGGTTAAATTAATCATATTTACCACTACCAAGCTCCTTTTTAAGACCCTCACAGGTGATCCTTGGATTGGTACATTCAAATTATACCTCATTCTATTACTAGTTTAGATGATTTAGTTAATTCTTTAGTTAAATAATTCTAAACTAGTGATCTTCTTGAAAACACTTTGGCCCATTTCATCAATTACAAGAAAAGAAAAAATGAAACTGCCCAAACATGTGTTAAATGATGGAGGACATTGTCAAACAAATGTGAACACAACATGGCCAATGATAATATTTTTCATCTTTTTACAAATACTCTTTATCCCAAATTACATTATTGAGTCCGTACCATTTCTCTACACACTTTGAAAGAAGCTATTAATCAAGATAAATGACAATATTTACTTATGCATCAATTAGAGCCATCCCAACCTTCCATGGGTTCTCATATATTTCTTAAAAATAAAAACCACAATGTTACCAGTGATGGTGTTTCTTATTCATATGATACCATTCACCATGTTAAAGTTTATATTCCTACCCTTCTTCAACTCTAGCTTCCTCTTCTAAACAATTTACTAATCCTCATTTCTCAACAAATAACATTAATGTTCATAGAAATCTTTCCTTAGCTAAATTGATTAAACATCTACCTAGGCCTCTTCCTCATAAAATTGACCCTACTCATCCTATGGAAACCTAATATGATCCTACCAATTTTTATTGGTTTCACACTAGTTAGGGTCATTCTCATGAGACCTATAAATAACTTCATAATTTAGCTATGAACTTTCTTCTAGGACCTAATTTTGACTATGATTCTATCATGCACCAATGTCAACAAGATTATGAACATAATTTCAAAGAATATAAAACTCATGATAAAACTCAATCCTTGAACCAAGAAAATGTTTATTTAGATATTTATAAGGATCCTTTACCTAATCATCAACCAATTCAAGAAAACCAAGGCAAGCCCATCTCTTATACCAATAATTTAGAAAGTCTTGTGGAACCAATTTATAAATAAAATGTGGTTAGCATGACTAAAATGTGAAGAGTGATGGTTTTCATTGATTCTAAACCTATCTACACCCCACCTCTTTCTCAATCATACTATGTTATCCAAGGATCTTCTCCAACTCATTTAATTGCATTAGGAAAAGAATATATTATAACCTTTGATGAATATCCAAATTAAGATTCTCCTTTGGATAATACATCCCATGTTATTTCTATCACTCTTCCATCATCTTCTCCTTCCAATATTAATCAACCTTCTATTAAAACCTCTTATACTTCTCAAAATCAAGTTGAACTATTATTTCATCATCTCAACATGATTTATAACCTTGTTCTAAACCTTCTTATTCTTATCAACCCAAATTTAAATACTCTTCAAATCTTCCCTCTGAATACCTCCTTAACCATTACACACCTATATCTAATAATCTTCTCATGGGTTATGATGAGTGGGATCCCATTATGGAGCTCACTAAACTCCCTTCTCAAATTCCATTTATTGAAGTCATGAGGACATCTCTCCATCACCAGAACCCTCTTATGAAACTATTATTTGAGATGAATGTCCCTCATCCTCCCTTAGCAGGATGGGAGGCAACCTTATCTGGTTCTAAGGATAGTATCTTGAAATAATGTGAAGAGATGTCTATCAATGTCAATGAAACTATTGACACTTATCTTTCATTAAAATTTCCCATCACATCTATGATTTTTGATGAGATTCTACTTCATGCAAATGATCCTCCCCTATTTATTAGCATCTAAAGCGATGATATCCAAGTTAAGTGTGCCTTAATTGATGAGGGTTATGGTACTTGTGTTTCTTCTCTTAATTTCATGAAAACCCTTGGATATTCTAAATATAATATTAAGTCCACACATAGCACCTACCAAGGATATGATAGAAGGAAAGTGCCTCCTCTTGGGTGTGTGTGGATTCCCATTAATGTCTTACCTATCTCCATTCATGTGAAGGTGATATTTAACTTTCTTATTTAATATAAAATCTTGCTTAGTAGGTCATGGACTTATCATATGTAAGTTATCACTTATTCTACCTACCAATGCATTAAATTCCCTCGTAATGGATCTATTTATAGGATTCAAGGAGATATCAACCCTTATAATTTTGAACAATTCCAAGATCACTGTCTTTAAGATTCCTAATCTTGAGCCTTTATGTAGCATTCCATTTCATGAGTCATAATGTCTAAATTTTCCTATCAACTCAACTAGAGGATACAATGGGCATCCTGATCTTTTTTGTAATATTCCTTTCAAAATTTTAGACTCTGATGATGGTGAGCCTAATGAGATTAATGTCAAGATCAAAAATTCTAATCTCATGCCTCATCTCATCTCACAACTTCTTGCTTCCTTACAACCTCATTCTCATAAACCTCCTTATGATGACATTCCTATAGTCTTATCCAAGACTCATCATTATATTCACCATTCTTCTTCTAATGACAAAGTTATTATGACTTGTCTCATTGATCTTCATTTTCCTAATTATGATGACGGTTATTCCTTAGATGATGCTTTATTAGGTGATCTTGTCTAAGCCCATGATGCTGAGATTATGCATTATCATTCTTATTTACTTGAGTCTTTTCACTCATCCTCTCATGTTCTATCTTTTATAGTTCTTGATTTTTGTATTTTTCCTCTTTAACATAGAGTGGAGATGGCACTGACACCTCCATTTTTTGAGGAGCCTCATAGGACTATGCTTGTAGATCATGCTATTATCAGCCCTTACCATTTTTTTAGGTTCCCTGATTCTTATCATTGGTTTACTCTTGAGGTTAGTTCTACCCTTCTTAGACCTTATAGTTATCCTACTCCTTCCATAATGGAACCTGTGTCATAACTAATTATTATTGTTTCTTCCATTATTGGTGAGCCTACTCTTACTTCTTTCATTTGTTGTCTTCCTGTTAAGACTAGTTTTATTCCTTCTCCATCATCACCTTATCTTGGTGATGTTTGCTCCCTTTGCCTAATATGGATCCTTCTCCTACTAAATGGGGTGATGAGTCATCTCCCTCTTCTTACACACTTGTTACACCTTCTCTCATGAGTGTTCCTCCTAAACACACTCACAAGAATATCTATTACTTTCATGGGACATATATTCTTCTACATATTGTCTTAAGTTGAGATAATATATTGATACCTTACGTCCTTCTTCCCCATCCAAGGACACCATGATAACTCCTTCCAAGATTATTCCTAACTATATACCTAAGTATGGTGAGAGTTATTGTATATGGTGCTAATGAGACACACATCATATTGATTATTGTCATATTAATTAGAATCATCTTAAGGATCATCTTATAGCTATCCCTAGACTATCTACTATTCCTCCCATAGGTCATTCTCACAATAATGCTCCCCCTTCTTCTCCCATAGTTACACATCCTATGGTTCATTCTGTGCTTCCACCTATTGTTCCTTCTATCCCTCCACCTATGGTTCCTTCTCCACTCATGGACCCTCTATCACCTATGGATCCTTCTCCATTAGTGACTCCTTTCATAAATCTTGTTTCTACACATTCTTCTAATCATCCTTTACCTAATTTCCCTCCTTAGCATGATCTAATGAGTATTCCTACTTTGTTAGTTGAGGAGATTAGAAAATAAGTATTTACCTAGTATTCACTAAAGATTGATGACACATTAGCAACAATTCATAGCCATCTTCATAGAAATTTATTCAATGTCTTAGATAATGTGTGTGGATGTATTTACCAGTACTTATGAGTAGATGCATGGTAATTTAACATTTATATTTATATTGGATGTGTACTCCATTTTTATTTCTTTTTATATATCTAATTATATCATTTGACACTATTTCAAATTCTTTCTTATCTTATATCATTATCTTTTTTGTTGTACTATATTTTTTTCATTTTATATTCTATCTTTTTTGTATATGTTTATTCTTCTTTATCATTACTATATATTTATATTTTCTTATTGTCGCATCCCTTGGATATTTATTTTGTGAGTTGCTTTATAAGACCATGGATAGGACCTAGAAAATTCTCACAAAATCACCATATTTATCTTGTTTTTGCCTTGTATCTTCATGATTATTTATTTTCGTATCCTTGATTTTTATAGATAATTGTCATGGTCACTTTCTTGTAATTACCCTATTCTCTTTGGTTATTGTCTCCTTTTACCATGTGGTCATTTAGTAAATAGTCTTTCCCATTATTATTTCCTTTTATTGGTCCACCTTTGGATCTCCCTTTTCCTTTCTTCCTTTTTCTAAAAACTAAGCATATGCACAATTGAGATTTGAGATCACATATTTTTTCATTGTCAAGCCTAAGTGTCCTAGTCAATATTTTATCTTTGGTTACTTAGATTCCTTTAGCCTTAACCTATAGATAATTCATGTGTATCACTATCTCTCTCATGTTTGGTCATTCCAAATCTATATGGAGGAATCTATAAAAAAAGGCCTTCAAAAGAAAGTTAAAATCCAAATCATTTAAATAAAAGGCAATGATATCAAAATGAAAAAATATTCAATATTCTTAGAAGTCTAATCACAATAAAAGACGTGATTAAAAACACATATCCTATCTCCAATTGAAGCTCAAACTCCAATGTTGGATTCACATAGAGCTGAAGTCCTTTGGGGTGAGATAGACCAGTAGATTGGAATAGGGAAATTTAAAAATACTCTTATAGTGATACTTTCTCATGCAAGTACCCAATCTTCATAGTAGACTAATATCTTTGTAAGGGTCCTAAGGAGTGGGGAACATGTCATGAGTAGGTATGTCCATTTTAATATTCATTATACCAATCTACCTTCTTGAGTTGATCTTATTAGCACACTTATCTACCTACAAAGTTTTGTGTCTATAGGGAATAGGTTTCCTTTGTACATAAATGACCACTAGTCACTTAGTGTCTTCTCATATTCATAGTATCCCTCTTATATCCTAAGGTCTTCTCTTAATATTCTTAACTCTTTGATTTTTACACTCTTTTTTTCATTCCCTTTCCTCATATTTTCTCTTGAGAAATCTTATCTTGATTTTTGATCACACCCCTTGGGTTTTTATTTTGTGAGTTGTAGCATAAGACCATAGATAGGACTTATAGTTCCACACAAAATTACCACCCCTTTTAAACTTCAATCCAATATTATTATTCTACTTACCAATGTTGTTTTGGTATCATTTTGGGTTTTTCTTTTATGATTATTTTATCATATTACCCTTATTCCCTATGTACTTGGTTGTTCATGCATATTCCACCCCATGTGGTGTTCCCTTTATTGAGTTGTAGTGTAAGACCGTAGATAGGACCCGGTCTTCCTCACAAAGTTTTCAAACAATCAAGTCACCATCAAATTACATGTGTCATGTTTGAGATAAGATTTGATTGATTATGAAGTTACACATTATTTAACATGCTTCCTAGCTTGAACTAGTATATTTTATGCTTAATTAATTTTTATTTTGTGTCTTATTTCTTGAGTGAATGTAAGATTTCAACCATTTCTTGAATTTTGTTATACTTCCTAGATTGAATGAGCGTGATAAATTTAAGACCAAATTTTCATTGACTTTTCATTTGTTTTTCTTACCTTGTGTGACCTTTTGCATACCTTCTATTTTATTACTTTATTTTTCATACTTCCCAATGTGATAAAATCATATTTGGTTCAAAAACAAATCCCCTTTTTACCATCTTGTTTTTCATTTCTTGGTTTTTTATACTTAATCATTTTTCATGTTATTACACATTTCCTAGCTTGAATTAGTGTGTTGTGCATTTTTGATTGATTATATTTTTCCAAGTCTTTTTGCTTGTTTATTTTTAACCATGCATATGTTTCTCATAATTATAGAAAAAAACCACATCACATATATTTCCTATAGCATATACAACAAAGCTAAATACATATGCTAGAAATAAATATATCCAAAGCATCCACATACACAACTAGAATATTAATAACAATATATCCATAGTGACAACATATAAAATCACATCAATAAGACAAAATGATACATCATATATATATCTCAAGAGTTTGATGCAACATATACAACCATAAATAATGCTCCAACTTTAGGGCTAGGCTCTATCCTATTTATCTCATGGCCTAGCCATGCTGCCTATTGAGGCCTCAGTTTGACTCCTTTAAATGGTACAATATAACAAGGCAATCCATATATTAATCCCTATACATGTCCCTATAGATGTGCTATCTATAGATATTCCTATACCAACTTCATTTAGGTTACTACATGTGCCTACATCAGCTGGGTCTACATCATTATATATGTCTACATCATCTGTATCACTATCTCTAGATGTGTAACTCTCTCATCAACTAGGGATTATCAAGCCTACCTCTCTCCTATACCCATCTCTATTGGTGGTTATTCCCTCTCTATCTACATTTTTATATTCCTTATGACCTCTCCTACTAGTCTAAACCAACATGCCTAAGTTGGGGTAGATGGTACACTTGGGTCCTCTAGTATTATGGGCTTATATGGATATAAAGTCTCATTTAGGATGTCATGGAGTGTTCCCCTAAGTAGGGACCCCCATATCTCTTCTTAATCCTTAGGTATGCCTTAAAAATCACACCAAATGAATATTAGATCACTGTCATATCTCTCAATATCTATCTATCTTTTAATTCAAAGATTAAGTTAAAAATCAATCATATTTTTATTACCTATCTATGTCTCAGCTACTATTATCTCACCATATTCATGAATACATAGTACAATCTCATCATCTACATGACCTCTTAGTACCTCCTCTATAGGTCACCTCTTTATCTCAAACTTAGCTATCATGTCTCATGTCCATCTCAACCTAGGCTTGAGTAGTCTCTCACTCATTTTTGTCTCCTCTAGCTCCTCTACTAACTTGTCAATGATGATTATGGTCTTTTCTCTCTCATCCTACCTCCATTGATGTCATGTCCTTAGTGGCTATATCTCATCTCTCTCTCGATCTGGTGGTGGTACATCTAGTATCACTACCTATGTCTCTTCTTTCTACTCTACTCATCATCATGCCCAACCAATCCATGATCACTCTCTGCATGGCCATAGTGTTAACCTCACTATTAATGGTCTAAATCCCCTCTTCCCTCATGGATCCCTTAAATTCCAAGTCTACATCTTAGGCATGAGTATCAGTGTCACTTACTAAGGTAGACCCATCTATCTTGACACATATGCTATTGTATGTGGATCTTTCCACCATGTATAGTGTCTTATCACCTCTCACCTCTCTAGCGCTAGTCAAACTATGTGACAACTCTCCTAGGTAGTCATTAGATGCTCATGTGGTCACCATATTATGTTGGTGTGTCTCACCATTTGATAGTGCTTGCACATAGGGCATGGCCCACACTACCTAGTCCTCTCTCCATCTCCTCACTCAAGGTGACCTACCATCAATCATATGGGGTCACCTAACTAGCTGATACATTAGAAATATATTATATATCCATGATGCTAGTAGTATGATAAGTCCCATAGTCTCCTACCCTCTGACCAAAATGTCATATAGATCATGCATGAGCTAGACCCAGATGGCACAACCTAGATCATATGACACTTGCTTATCTAGCATCATCCTACTCAAGGCTACCATGTATAGTGGTACCTTACCATTTGACTTATGACAGAGCACCCATTATGTCATAAGGCCTATTAGTACCTTTTGGAGATCTAGAATTTTTGATATATAGACATCATCCATATTCATTCTCTACCTTGGTAATATCATCTCTAAACATATACCCCATATGGCTAAGGATCTCCTCTCCTCTCTACTATCTAGTATCCATGTGGTCATTAGTTCTACCACCATAGGTATCCCAAGGATAACATGGACATCCTCTAGTGTGATAGCCACCTATATCACATCTCCATCCACCCCCCATCTGAAGGTGTTAGTCAATTATTCCCAGCAACCAAGGAACATGACTAGTAGGTCTACACTCAGGGGTATCCTACACATATCTATTATATGTCTTAGACATATGGATACTATTCAAGTTTTATCTTCATCTTTTAATCTCTCCAATAAGTATAATAGTCAAGATACATCCCATAATCTCCAAAACTATCATCTCTATAATCAAGAAATAACAAATGATGTATTATTTCCTCCATGCCATGTATAATCATAATACATTCTTTATACATTATATTTTTAATCATAAAAAAGTATAATTTATTCATTTTTATCTATTTTAGCCTATTTTGGTCCCCCTTGACCTTTTTTGGTCATTTTAGATCATTCTAGCTCTTTTCAACTTTCTGCACACTTTTTTGTGCTTTTTTGATTCCCTAGTCAACCTAGTTTGACCAAACATTTTCCTAATTTTATCTTATTTTTCTCCACATTTCTTATTTTCCTTCTTATCCTCCTTTCTCTAGTGTTAATTTTCCATTTTTGACCCTTCTGGACCAATTGGATACCCTGCACTAGGTTTTTGGTTCTAAAATGTTCTAGGTTGACCTATACCCTCTAGATTGACCACATGGATTTCAGGTTGATTTACACTATTAGGTCGACCTAGTAGGTTTAATGTACCGACCTCACACATTTTTCTAAAAACTTTCTTTTTTCAGATTTTTCCCTAATTCTTTCCAACCCATTTCCCATCTTCCTATTTCCCTCCCTTAGAATATAGTTTTGTTCATTTTTATCATATATAAATGCAAATATTAAATTTTATTAAAATTCACTTAATTCATTTCAAATTTCAAAATATGGATTGAGATTCTTAGATGCATACTTGTAGTGCACCCACTCTCACTCATAGAGATCCCTCTCATCTAGCATGTCGTTGCCTTGGCATTATTGCTTTTTTTCTCTTCATAGATCTATTTCTCATTTATTACAATGCAAAATAACAAAATGAAATCTCTTTTTCATATTTAAAACTAATTTTTAGCCATTCAAATTATTCATTTATTTTCCTTATTTTTCTCATATCTTTGTTTCTATTCATCCATTTTTCAAACTATTAAATGTGTTATATTTATGATGATGTAGAGAGTTTTTTACACTATTATATGCCTATCTTCCATTTTTTTTAATTTTTGCCAATTTTTGCACTAAATTCTATAGGTTCACCTAGTGTGATTTACATTGGACACCTTCACTCTCTTATAGTCTTCTTATTTATATATGGTACTATGGTAAGTTAAAGGTATGTGTTTTTAAATTCTATCCTTTAATTTATCATATTTTATTCATACTACACTTTACTTAGCATCAAAATTATATGTCATCATGTTCTATCCTGAAACACCATCCCTTGTTGTACTTACATGACACTGATGAGCTTCGACTGAGGCATATGTGTAAAAATAATATTTTCACACTTTTATTGATAAATAACACTTTATATCTTGTAGGAACCTACTAAGTCTCAATCTCTCTAAGTGCATGCCTTAAGGGGTGCATTGGGAAAGGGGTGAGTAGACCTTTGGTGCTTTGTGAGATTGTTGTTCTTTTTACCAATTGCTATCTACACTCTTGCCTCCTAAGACATTGAATCCTATTCCTATTTATCTATTTATTATCTATTCCCACCATTTGTTATGATTTATCCCTCATTTCTTACCTTGTTTACCTTTTAACCAATTCAATAAGCTAGGTTAACTTGGTTGACCTAGCTTATTCTGGAGATACTTTGCCTTTCCTTATTGCTTTTCATCTTGATCAACCTAACACAAAATTTATGAATTAGCTTGATAATATGCTAGGTCAACCCGATTGACCTAGCATAGCCAACATGTCTAAAAGACTTTAGGGTGAGATACTACTATATACAAAAGGTCATTCCTTACCATTTTATAAGAGAGTTGAATTAAGTAAAGAAGTGTGAATGCACATCCACTTATTGACCATCTACTTGAGAAATACAAATTTAGGGTTCAATACTTTTATTTGGAGCTCTGATCTTGTCTTTTGGAGAAGTATTTTTGATGCTTAGGTAGGTTGTGTAGCTTGGATCTAATTTATCTTGGTTATCCTTACAAGCCACACTAATCTCTTGTGAAATAACATTGGCCAAAGGAGAGGTTGAGACTCAATAGGTTTATCTTCAATGGTAAGTAATCCTATCTTTATTTCTCCTTTGTAAGACTAAATAGATAATGCAATATGTATTCTTCTCTCCCATGTATTATGATTCTATATACATTGACATGAGTATACGTCTCCTATATATGTTTAGTTTAGTTATTATTTACTTGTTTTATTCTAAACCCTTATTTGTGTCACAAGATTTGGTGAGCACTATATTAGTTTATTTTTCATGTTATTAAATTAGTTTAATTTCTTTTTTATTATCATAAGTGAATATAGAAATCATAAGACTCTTTTAGGGCTGTTGTGTGATTATGTTAGTTTGTAGGATTTGGAACCCTACCTAGCATGATGTGTTGTGATAGATGATACAAGTTATCCCATAATCAGGTATAGAAGATCCTCATATTAGTCATGTTACCACTTAACAAGTGTGTTCCCTAATTGGAAGTGTAGGTGTGATCTATCTTATCTGATCCAAGATTGATTCATGCACACCATACAATTCTAATTCCATATAGTGTGTAGACAATGAGGTTATGAAGTGTGGTAACACATGGTGAAAAATGGCTTTAGAATAAATTGAATACATTTATCAACCTTGAAGTGAGTGATATCTATCAAAGACACTTTTAAACCAACTTTGATACACCCTTTCCAACATGAAAATCACTTGCATATACATGGGATGAAGAAATCAAGAACATCAAATGATTGTTTGAGCATGGTGAATATGTTTGGGACCAAATTTTCACTTTTTATAAAAATCTCAATGGGCTCCCTCAAACTTAAAATGGATTTTACAACCATAATATGTTATTTATCACTCCATGAACAAGTTCAACAAATCTATAAAGGTGATTGTAAGTGAAGTTAAGCATGAAGTTGGAAATAGAGGAAGATAAGATCGTAAATTACTCAAAGGATGAAATAATGGAAAAAAAAACATTGAAGGAGGTGAAAATATTAATTTGAGGCATGTGGTACATCCTTTTACATTCATACAAGACCTTTGTAAAAGACCTATTTTTTGGAAGAGGTAGAAATGACTATAACTTCACTCTTTCACTCCTCTTTACAAACTGAGATAGTTGGCTCATCAAATTAAATTAAAAAGTGAAACCAATCATGGAGGACATGATGGAAGGGATTTATCATCCTTTGGAACCAATGTCAGCAACTAAATTGTAGGGACTTTCACAAACAATAGCAAAACTTGTAGGGTGCATAAATTAGCAATTAGATTTGAAAGATCAACTTCTTCAGAATGGTTCATAAAGCTCAGATAACCATTCCTATATAATTAAACATAAAATGGAAGATAATTGAATTTAGAATACACCCCAAATATAATTTTTCTTGAAACCTCTTGTGTTGATTGTACCAAGTACAAATCTATAGGTCACTTTTGCTTTCCAAGAAAGGTGAAAAGGAGTATAATAATTTAGGCATTAAAATGACACTTCTAGTTCATTTAAAATGTGGATCTAAGCATGGAAAATACAAATAGCCACATTTTAACCTTTTTCAAGTGGTACACTTCCCAAAGAGGCCATACAAGTGCCATTTTCTTCTCCTTTCACTAGAGAACTACCTTTTCTTCTACATAACTTGCCATATTTCAATTGTTTTGTTAATTAAGACTTATAGGGACACATGGGTCATGAAATAATCTTTTATAACCTTAAAATTTCCCAAAAAACTTGTATAAAGCACTAAATACACCATTTTGACCCCTAAAATGACTCAAAAGGACATGTTGGCTAATGAAATTCATGATCAAGGCTAATATATCATTCAATAACATTAAATGACCTATTAAACACCTCATGACAAGATATTATTCTCCTCAAAACATCTATAAAATCATGTTTTTATGTATGGGTGCCCCAATTTGACCTAAAAGTCAAATTTTGGTCAACAATAAGCATTCCTAACTTTGTTCCTCCTATTTAAGAGTAGATAAATTAACATTTATAATTATTTACCATGAATTGGGATTTCCTATACATTGATGTGAGTATAGATCTTCTATTCATGTTTAATTTTTCTATTTACTACCCCCACTTTGTGTTAAAATATTTGGTGAGCACTAGATTAGATTTTACTTCTCATTTACATAGTGAATATGAAATCATAGGACCTAACTAAGGTTATTGCATGGTGTTTTTATTGACTAATTTAACCACAAGTCAAATTATATCAACCCTTTATGTAGTCCAAACTTATCATAGGGTCCCCTAGGGTGTTATATGTGTACCATGGTCCTAACGAGGTCATTTATGTGTCTTTAACCTTGATATTTTTCATCTTTAGTCCTTAGTTTGTTTTATGTCATCCAGGGGTCACTTTTAGGGTCACTAAATAGACATGTACATTTTCCATGTGATTATAACTATTTCAGGAGATATTCTAACATTTTATATGTTATTATTATGTTATATGTGTTAGTTTTGAACTGATAATCACAAGTGCAATGTTGAAAATAAGAAGAGCATGAAGTTTTATGTGGTTTCAAGTAATTATACAGCCTATAAAACATATTTTTAAGATTAGAGAACTTTAAGAGTGTATATTGTGATTCCCACAACTCATTTACATTATTTGGTAACTTTTATAGACCTAAAATTAATCAAAACTGACCTATCTTCTCCATTGCTCTCATAGATAAGCAAAAATGGTCAACCAATGTTAGTCTAGTATGGAGAGTAGGAGGTGAGTTGAAGAAACTAATTTTGAGGGATGAAAATAATCTTTGTGTACTTAAAATTCATGGAAATATTTTTAGGTTTGTTTTCTTATGCTTTACGAACCATGGTTAAGAAGTTTTACTTTTATTTTCTACCTAGACATCTCGATACCCTATAGTTTTCTATTCTATTTGGATTGGTATGTACAAACCAAGTGTTGTACATGTTATGGAAGGGAATAAAAATATTTATCATGTGTTTCTTAATCTATTTTCATGTGTGAACATCAAATAATGATCTTATACTTTCTCATTTTATTAGTTAGAAACTACATCCCAGTTTGTAGACAAGTTTCATCAGTTGTAGAGGGTTATCTCTCCTGTAATGGTTTCAAAAAAAACATAACATGTGTTTATATCTAATTATATGGTGATCAGTCTTTCTCAAAGAGGTTTTTTCTCAAAGTAATCTCTTGATGGAGTGAACATGTAAATTATACACATAGTTAGACTTCTTTACAAATAGTCATCTATAATCAGGTGGAATTGAGTCTTACAAAGTCATGGTGGTAAGATAAGTGTTGGAAATAATATGTTTGAGTTATTCAAAAGGTTAAAAATTAGGTTTTATAGCCAATCTAACACATACTATCTTATATCCTGTAGTATCACCTACAGGCATCTTCATTAATGGTATGAGTTAAATCAATAAAGGATAGAGGAATGTTTAAATACAGGTGTTTGAGCTCATTTGAGACCTTGAAACAAGTCTAAGAGGATATATAAGCATCTTGGTGAAGCTATCATATGCATACAGACCTAAAATCATGTTCATAGGCTAATAAATTTTATTTTGAGACACTTTACCTTAGTATCTCTGAATGAGGATTCTGCCTTACATTTGATCCTTTCATAGTAGAGTGTTTTGAGGTCTAGATAGGTATAAGTGTTGCCATCATGTAGACCAAGCATAGTGGATTTTTTTTGAAAAAATAATATGGTTACTTGACCAAGAGAGAGTTTTGTTTGCATGGTTTCTAATATTAGGTGTGTTTTAACTTGAGACATTTAGAGGACATTGTGATAAAATGACTAAAAGTAACCTAATCTGTAGTGACCTCTAGCATTGAGTGAAACTATTGTCTTAGTGGATAGAATTAAATATAAAAGTATGGGATGATAAAATGAAATAAAAATAAATCAAAGGAGTTAAGAATATAATTCTCATACATATATGATCACCTATAAGAGTACCTACAGCCTAACTAAAGACCCATAATGTATGGATGGTTAAAGATAGAAAGCTAAGAACCCTGTAGGCATAGGTGTTTACTAAAGTGAAAGTGATAAAATTATTCCATAAGGATAAATGGTAATAAATGAAGTGATCAGGCCTAATGAAAATATACATATCCATTTTAACTCTCCTTAGTTTTCACTTATAGGTTACCTAATCAACATAGTCAACTACAGTAGATAGACTAGGCCTAGTCAAATGAAAGAGGTGTAAGTTGGGAGGTGAGAAGAGTTGTATAATACATTAAACATGAAAATATAAATACCATAGTGGTATTTATAATATTATATTATCCTTATATAAATTAATCAACCAATTAAAATTCCTAGCTTGTCATTGAACCCAAGGTTTCTAAACCTTACAAACAATGTATAGTCTTGAAAGCTTGTCTTGAAGATTGGAAGCATTGATGACTATAAAGGTATGAGCCATATTTGTAATTTTGTATAAAATTTCCTTAATAAATATTATATCCTCTCAAAAATTAAATATGGATAGATAAATATGGGAGATTCCCTATGTTTTATCTTAGACAAAGGGCACTCCTAGTCATGATGAAGTTAGAGGTAGGGTATGTGAATGTGAGATAGATGACATGAGGAGTATTGGATTCTACATAATGGTGTGAAATGATTGTTTGATTATTAAAAAGTGTGAATCAACACTCATAGTATTGGGTAACCACCCATGAGTGGTCTTAGTTGGTCAAGCATAATTAGGCCTATTAGGCTTATAACTAGACCTAAGCCCTTTAGGGGTCTAGTTTCATTTCTATAACCATGTGAAATATAAAATGAATTGGATGAAATTTAGGGGAGATTATAAGATGATTTAAAAACTTTGGTTTTTAATATACCATACAAATGGGTCATTTTTAGATCAAACTCATTTCAGGGTGCCCAGAAGTCAAAGGAGGATCTCGATAGGCCAACTTTAAACACTCACACATGTATAGAAAGACTACATCGTGACCCAAAGAGTTGGGGATCATTAAATAGGTTCAAAAAAAAAAATTTATTGTAATTTTTTCAATATTTGGATGTCCAAGTTTTATGAATCATCTTTAAGAACCAAAACTTGATAAACCCTCCTTAAACCCTTGTTTAAGACCTGATGGAGAACATATACAAGGTGATGCATTAATGAGGGGTTTTTTGGTTAGGAAAGTGTTATATAATTATTTGAGACTATCCCATCCTACTTCCTATCCAATTTATATGTACCCTACTTGTATAGACAAGCATAAAAAGGGTTATTTTAAAAGGATTTAACTTTTTTAGGTGAATAGGAGTTTTTATAAATGAAAAATATTCTATGAGGACTATAGAGACATATTAAAACTATATATATTCATTTCTCACCACATATGGGCATGAAAAAACTCTACTACACCATTCATCACAAGCAGTCTTGGATAAAAATTGAAGATAAGGAATGACTACAAAGTGAGAAGATGAGAAGTTGGTATCAAACAATTTAAAAGTCTAACTCATTTATTGGAAGGCAAGGGGAATCCATAAAGGTGTCATAAAACCTCTTACATTTATTTTGTTGAGAAATTGAAGGCTTCTTGTATGACAACTATGAATAATGAGGCCTAAAAGACCAATGAGTGGTTACACATGGTGAGTACAAGTCTCTAGAATATGGATAAAAATTAAGGATGAATTTGATGATTTTAATGGTATGTTTCCAACCCCATAATATAGTGCACATTTTTCAACTTTCCCTAGTTTTGTTTTGAGTAGTCAAGAGATGCCTCATCATGAAAATAGTTTTCAAGAAGGCCATTTGAAGACCATATGCTAGTTTGAGGAAATTTTTATTCTTTAGATGGACACTTATCCAATAATACCTCCATGGTATATTTATCCAATCCATTTTCCTATAATGTAATTGGTTCTCAAGCCTTGACATGTGGAATTGTGATCCTCGAGCTCCATTCCTTCTCTCTCTTCTCACATGTTCTATAAATGCAAGCCATTTTCACTTTTATAATCTATTCCACACCTAGTAAAATAAAGCCATTATGGTTTTATATTGTAGTTTGAATTTTAAATAATAATTTAAATCTGGATTTGAGTTAGTGAATTTATTTTCTAAGTATGTGAAGTGATGCATAGTGAAGTAGCTAGTGATAATTATATATCATTACCTTCTCTTTATCCTTTAATGTTTTGTTTAAATATTTCTCACTCTAACAAGTCACATGAAGTGTATCTAGTGTGTCTTACTATATTCAATTGTAAAATTAGCCTTGGTGTCTACAATATGACCTCTATTTCACTCACCTTGAGTAATTTCCATGCATATCACCTCCATATTTGAAATATTAATGTTAGAGCAATTCAAGATTTTGAGACTAGTGTTTTAGGTCATGTTTCATAGTGAAATGGTATTATAGGCTAGTGAAGATATTTATTCTATATCACCTAATTATATTAGTTTATTTTCCATGTTACTTATATCCATTTTCATCCAATCAAATAGTTAGTGTATGTGATCAATAAGAAAAGATAAATCTAGGGAGCTAGCCATTAAACTTAGAGGTCTACCTCTATCATATGTAACCCATACACCTAGAGGTATTCCAATGTTTCCCAATTATTAGAGTAGTATTGAACAACCAACTCTAGGGTACAAGATTTGGTGATAATAGTTACCTGGAAAGAGGCTTTGGAACCCTCTCTAGTGATGTTATTATGGGAAGATATCCATTTGTTAGGTCTAGAAGATGCATCTTGGTCATGACCTTGAATATTTAATGTATCAAAAATTAGAAGTGTAAGTAGGATTTATCTTCTTCAAGATAGGATTGAATAATAGATCAATTACATTTCCCTTTGAATAAACACTATAGTTTTTCCTATTTAAAAGGTATTGAATTACTTATAAAGTGTTTTGGTGTTTTTAATATCTCAACTTGAGAGAGAATTACAAGATACAACATGGTTCAAACTCAAAAAATGGTGAGAGCATGGAAAAATAGGGTGTCTAAGATAAAATCAACATGAATCAAGCATTGACTATATAGTCCCTTTAGAACCTCAAGTCACTATAATTCTACCTACATAAAAGGCATCCAATTAAGTAACAAGTATAGGTAAAATGCAAATAGAAAGGTAAATGATAAAATTAATGGCAAGGTGATGTGACAATGCATTGTAAAGGTGTTGTCCCTAATTTTCCCATAGGTGGTTATAATTAGGAAACAAAAATAAATGGTTGGTGGTAATAATTTATTGATAGGTGGTTATAATTATTAACACAAGTTACAATGCTAATTTTCACAAAAGTAGTTATAATAAGTTACACCAGTCAAACCTAACAACAAATGAAGGATGTAATTTGCTAAGACCACTATCACACTAATTTCATATATTTCCAATTGAACATGTAGTTTTGAAACACTTACTATAATTTAATTTGTCATCAATCACTAAACATTCATGAAGTAAAAATTAATTAGAGCCAATACCAAATTTGATAGGTGGGGTGAGGTAAAAAGACCTAATTGGTGAAGGGTTAAGGGTATGATAAAATGGTAAGGGATATAATACACACAATAGGTATTATGGGGGATAACTTAGATGATCCTTGTAGACAACAATCTAAATCCCTCAAGCATAAAAATGTTTGAAATGCATTATGTTAATTGGTTTATCAAGTGCATCTTGATTTGGTGTAGCAAGCTGTTATGCTCCAAAATCATAGTTGGAAACAAATACATAAGTGTGTAACCAGTTTGGTTGGAATTATCCATTTTTATTTAATTTAATGCTAACATTTTTATGATTATATTTTAATAGTAGGTCTCCAAGATTCAATTTATGATTCTTAATGTGCTTATTGTATTGGCATTTTAATTGGTTATGATAAGCTTGGATATTATAAGCTAGCCAAGCATTTACCATCAAGTAAGTCTAGCTCCTATAAGTGATCCAATTTATAGCCTTCATCATTGATGATGTGCTATAATGAAATTCAAAGAGAAGGTAACTAAACCAAAATGAGAATAATGGATTTATTTTCATAAACAAGTGAATAAGGTGTAGCTCCTATTGGAATATGGAATGTGGTACAATATATCCAAAAGGTGTTAAATATCTACAAGTGCCAATTATGACCATCATAATTGACAATATTCTTTAGAATGTTGATAATGGTTTGATTAAAATCCTTACTTTGCCCATTGCCTTATGGATAGTAAGAGATAGATAAATGTTATTTGATGTGGTATTGAGAATAAAGTGATTTCACATATTTATTATTTAACTATCCACCATTATTAGATATAATTTTAGATGGGATGCCATAATGACAAATGATATGGTTGGATATGAATTTAGATATACATTTACCAATGATATCCATGAGGAGAATGGATTCCACCCACTTAGTGAAGTATTTGATATTATTTATGACATGTTTATGGCCATATAAAGATGTTGGATTGATCTTATCAATGAGGTCAAGTCCCCACATTAAGAAAAACCATGGTGTTTTCAATGGTTTAAGTTCCTTGGATGGATCATGAATCAAATTGGCATTCTTTTAAAATTTGAGACACCTCTTCACATATGTAGTTGCATCTATCTACTTCCATCATTATTTAGTACTAACTAATATGTAGTAATATTTTGTCTAAGATTTTCCCACTAGTGTGTGCTATACACACACCTTTATGGACTAAAGGTAAATAATTAAGTAGAGTTCCATAATAGCTTATACAATTCAAGGTTGGTCACAGTAAGGTATAAAGAGGCTTTTTAGGTGAAAGATTTTTGTTTATTATGTGATAAATTAGGAGGTATGGTTTTTTTTTGAAGATAGGCATACATATCTGAGTATGAGGGATATGTGAGACCAAAAATGTCACAAACCATCTCAATGGCTGATTTTTCATGTGTCGTAACTAAGAGATGTTCAATAAGAAATTGATAATCCCTGGTTGTATCATTGATCTAGATCATGGACCCAATAGTGGCCATAATATTACTTATTTTATTCTTGGGTGGAGGTATTTTTTCAAATTAGATGCTATCAATCTATTTATTGATAGTATCAACCACACCTTTATAGAGTACTAAATTCTCATCAATGTTATGGTGCTAATCTATGACTTGATTGATGACTAATTGAGAATAACCATACTATTAAACACACCTATCTACTGAGAGGGGGGTGAATTAGTAGATCTCAAAAACCTAATTTCTTATACCTTCCATAATGAATGTAAAACAAAAACACATGAAAGAGAAATAACACAATCACAAAAGCACAACACACAACACAAGATTTATACATGGAAACCTAGAGGGAAAAACCACAGCGAGAAATATGCTATAATCTACTATTCTAATCTAGCCTCACAAAATTTATCTCACTAACATAATCTCATTAATTAAGTTTTACGAAACTGATCCCATAAACACACCAAATCCCATATTTTAAGAGCACCAACTCTCAAGAAGCACCTACTCCCTTATTATAAGAAATAACCTAGTTTAATTTGATGGCACCAACCTATCAGACAAAGTGAATTACAGTTCTAGTTTGATTCTTAAAAGAATCTATGTCTGTTATTTATTACAATTCCTATCTACAACTACTTATTTCTTCTCAACACACTTTTGTGTGATCTTTATTTCTCTTGCACCCCTTTTTTTTTCTAAATTTATTTGATTGACACTTTGAAATATACCAATTCAATCTTACTTATCCATGCTTAGATGAGTTTTATATATCTACATCATAATCTTAAACTCTTCTCATTCTAAAATGTGTATAACCATTTGTCTTTCCTATTCTTCATCAATTTGTAATTTTGCATCTTATAACTTTGAAAGCAACCTCTGAATATATATAAGAGACTCAAAGGAGTAACCATTTTTACAATAACTAATTATGTTTATTCATTAAACACTTCACACTTTTATAACCAACTTACTCTATTGGGTTCTTGAAAGTGCTTGAATTAACTTAATTCAATGTTATCCTCTAGAATCTTTGTTAACATCTCACTCTCTATGACATCCTTGAATGCCTTCATTTCATCGATCTCTTCTAGACTTGCCCGATGTTTATCTTAACACTATCTATTATCATTCAAGCACCTTTCAAGCTTAGAAACACTTCATTCTATTAGATCTTCACTATATTATTGATCATGAGCCATCGATATTATTTAAAGGTGCAACTTCTAACCCACTAAACAAGTGTGAATGTGACACTTGTCATCTGTGAATTATCTTAGAGCTTTAGTCTACATTTTTTTGACCATATCCTTTAACAAGTTTGTAAAAATATCCTTCAGGAAGTTCTTGGAATTCACTCAAAAATTCCTTCAAAAACTTTTGCAATGGACTACTTACCCTTTGAGTTTTTGTGACATACCCTTCAACATTTACTAAACATCTCCTCAGAAGTCTTTGAATGGTCCATATAACCTTTAGCCTTTCTAAAAAGGTCCTCATACCCTTTGGAATTTTTGAAAATATCCTTTTATAATTCTTGAATGGTCCAATTATCCTTCAGATTTCCTAAAATTATCTTTTGGCTTTCTTGAATGGTCCATTTGCCTTTCATACTTTTTGAAATGTACCCTTTAGGAAATTTACAAGTGAGCACATACCCTTGAAATTTTTTGAAACCATCCCTTTAGCTTTCTTGATTGGTCCACTTTCCCTTTGAAATTTTTGAAATGTACCTTCGAGAACTTTACAAGTGACCACATACCCTTTAGAATTTTTGAAACCATCCCTTCAACATTTTATTTGGGATAATTTTATTGATGAGGGATTAACACTTTTTCTAAAAGAATTATCCAAGACCATTTAATTTTCTCCAAAATTAATGACATATAATCTTGAAATAAGTAAAGTCATTCTAAAATCCCAATTCACTCATCTAGATCAATTCAGGTTCTTCAACCTACTTAACTTATAAAAATGAAATAAGTTAAGTAACTTTGTAACCTTGATCTAATTATCTAGACCAATCCTCAACCTACTTAACTTATAAAAAATGAAATAAGTTAAGTCGCTTTGCAACCCCAATCTACTTGTCTAGACTAATTCAAGTTCTTCAACCTACTTAACTTAAGTTGTTCCATAAACCTGATCTACACACCAAGACCAAATTGGGTTCTTTGAGTTGTTTAGTTTATGAATTTGAAAAAAGTAAAGTCATTTTGGAAACCCAATTACCTCTACTAGACCAAGTCAGGTTCTTCTAACCACTCAACTTATAAAATTTAAACAATTTAAGTCAGTTTGAAAACCATCTTTTCTCCATTTAGACCCATTTGGATTTTCATGATTGCTTTACTTGTAAAATACTATAAGTAGAAATAATTTGAAATGAAAAACCCAATCAACACATAAGTCAAGACCCACTTAGGTTTTTAAGAGATAATTACTTATTACTCATAAATGAGTAAAAGTAATAGTGATTCACAAACTTGATTTGTCCATGAACTTGTCCGATCCATACTTTTGCTCTTCTGGGATATGTGTAAGATCTTCTTGAGTTCAAATATATGACTTTGTCATTAATATATGCACATAGATTTTACTTGAGCATTGAACCTCTCCTTCTCTAAGCTTCTGGATAGACTTAATGACTCCTCAATTTGCCAACATTACTATGCCTTTATCATTATCAACAACACATTTTGCACATGCTTCTTTTGTCATCAATGACAATCCATGACATAAATCAACCATGACAGTCAAATTTCCAACAATCTCCCCCTTTGCCAATAGTGGTAAAAAAACATATATCCTCTGCTATAATTTAATCACTACTCTATACCTTTGTCTTGTACATTTCTCCCACTTTGACATTAATGATAAACCATCTTTGCTAGTATGTCAACTAGCTCCCCATGAAAAACACATTTTTAGGTATGTCAAACTTATGATCCTTAGACCTGTTAGATGAAAATAAAAAGAGAACCTCCCCCTTAGGCCATGATTCATTTTCCTAAGCTATTTTCTTCCAATAATTAGAGTTATTTCTTCAATAATTCCTTCTATAGATATGTATGATCACCAAAAATAAGTGATGTGGTATAAGAGCCACTAATCCTAGCTATTGTATTAGATATTCAAATTGATCTTTAGATAGAGCCTTATTGAAAATATATACAATATTATCTATTGTGTGAACATATTCTAATGTAACTTCTTGATCAATAACCTTCTCTTTTATAAAGTGATACTTAATTGATATATGTTTGGTCTTAGAATGCATCACTATATTTTTGGAGATATTTATTGCACTTGAATTGTCACACCAAATGTGAATTGGTCTTTTGAACTCTACCTCCATGTTTCTTAGTGTTTGTTTCATCCAAAACACTTGTGTGTAACATGCCACTACTACAACATATTATGCTTCTATTGTAAAGAAAGTAACTGCCTCTTGTTTTTTTCTTAGCCATGAAATAAGTCTGTTACTAAGAAATAAAGCACCACCTCTTGTGCTTCTTCTATCATCTATGTTGCATACCCAATCAACATTTGTATATGCTATCAAAGCAAAATAATTACTATAAGGATACCATAAACTATATCTTACTATACCTTTGTTATATTTGAAGATTATTTTTACTACATTTACATGAGTTTCTTTTGGAGTAGCTTGGAATATAGCAACCACACATATAGCTTGCATGATATCTAGTCTAGTAGTAGTAAGATAAAGTAAACTAAAAATCATTGATTTATACATAGTATGATTTACTTCAGGAAATTCATCACTTTTTCTTAACTTACATCTAGTTATCATAGGAGTACTAACTGGTTGGTTTTCTTCCATTCCCAACTTCTTGAGTATCTCCTTTGCATCCTTGGTCTTGGATATGAAGATTCCTTCTTTTGATTGTGTAACATGTAGACCAAGAAAGAATTCAAGTTCTCCCAGGATGGACATTTCAAACACTTTTTGCATTTTATATTCAAATTCTTTACACATATTATTGTTGCCACTACCAAAAATGATGTCATCAATGTAAAAAAATATGATCAACATATGTTCATTTTTATATTTAACATATAAATTACTATCAACATATCCTTTGATAAATCCTTAGCATTTCAAATATTGATCCAACTTTTAATACCATGCTCTAAGTGCCTAGTTGAGGCCATAAAATGCCTTCTTCAATTGGCATATGTAGTCTTCCTTATCAGTCAACTAAAAACCTTTAGGTTATTCTATGTAGACTTCTTCCTCCATTTTTCCATTGAAAAAAGAAGACTTAACATCCATATGATAGACTTTGATGTTTTTAAAAATTGAAATTGCTAAAAACATTCTGATTGCTTCCAATATTGCCACTGGAGCAAATGTCTCCTCAAAGTCTATTCCTTCTACATGAGCATATACTTTTCAAACAAGTATAGATTTATTTCTCACAATAGTTCCATCTTTATTCAACTTGTTTTTAAAGACCCATTTTATGCCTATGGCATTCTTGTTTGTGGGTCTTGGAACTAGTTGCCAAGTTTTATTCTTTTGTATTTGACTTAATTTCCTCATCCATGGCCTTTTTCCAATTCTTATCTTTACTGGCTTCAACATAGTTTTTGGGCTCAATTTTAGATAGTAAGTAAAAAGTTAATTGTTATTTGCTCATTATTTCCCTTCTACACATTTGGACTCCTTTCAAGTCTCCAATGACTTGCTCCCTAAGATGATCCTTTTGAATGAATTTAGGGGGCATATTTTTAGTTATTTTCATCTCTTCTTCTTCATCTTCATCTTTAGACATGTCATTCTCATCTTCATCTTTCAGCTCTTTAATGTTGATCTCCTTTATAGGTTCAGTCACTTCATTAATATTTTCTTCAACTTTAACATGAATGTTATCTACTAGCTTATGAAGTCTTTTATTGTAGCAGACATAAGATTTTCTCTGAGTGGAATTACCAAGAAATATTCCCTCATCACACCTTGATTCAAATATTCTTAACTTTTTCTCCTTCCTTCAAATATAGCATTTGCTACCAAAGACTTTGAAGTAATTGACAGATGTAGGCTTTCCATACCACAATTCATATGGAGTCTTATTGCTATTTATTCTTAATTAAACTTAGGTCAAGATGTATATGGTTGTCTAGAATTCCTCTCTCCAATAACCATCTAACAAGTTAACTTCTTTGAACATAGTCCTAGACATCTCCTTAACTATCATGTTCTTCCTTTCAACCACTCTATTTTGTTGTGGAGTTATTACAATTGAGTATTATATTTTAATTCCATGCTTCTCACAGTACTCAACAAATTCATTTGAAATGAATTCTCCTCCTTTGTTAGATCTGAGACACTTGAAATTTCTACCAATTTCATTTTCAACCATAGCCCTAAAGATATTGAATATTTCAAATGATTGAGACTTGTCTTTAAATAAATTTACCCATGTCATTCTTGTGTAGTCATCTATGAACAACATAAATTAATACACTCCTTTGGATCCTCTTATCTTTGTTGGTCCACAAAGATCAGTATGAATTATTTAAAGAGGCTTTATAGTTGCATATTCTTTGGTTTTAAATAAGACCCTATTCTATTTACCAATTGGACATTCTCTACAAGTTATGACTGTAGGCTTGATTATTTTGGGCATGTGTCTTACACACTAGTTAGAACTTACTTTGATGAGATTGTCAAAGTTAACATGACCCATCCTTTTGTGCCATAACTAGCTCGCATTAATCTTTTCCATGAGATAACTTGTATCATTTGCATCAATCATATTATATATGTTACTTTCAGCCCTTTTTCCTTGAGTAACTATTTTACCAGACCTATGTAACTCATAGCCTTCTGCATCAAAGATGACTTTATACCCATTGTCACACATTTAACTAACACTCAAAAAATTATGCTTCAGTCCTTTGACATAAAGAACATCATGAGTAGGAAGCTTATCATCAATATGTAGGGTTCTTTTACCTCTAATTTTGACTACAATATTATCTCCTAAGCTGATAGTCCCTTCCTTACATCGACATAGATTGATGAACTTAATCTTGCCACCAGTCATATGTTTTGAGTAGCCACTATTTATAACCCAAAGATTTTTCTCTTTAGCATGTAAATTAGTTTGAGCAATCAATTATTGATTCTTATTCTTTCATATCTCCTTGGGATTTTTGATTGTGCTTTTCTATGTTTTGTTATCAATTTATGAACCTTTATTCACTTTGGGAATTTAGAATCTTTTTGCATTGTTAGACTTTGATTTGACAATCTTTATTTTACAATGCTTTACTATATGCCCAAAGTTATTACAATTATAACATATGACATCTATATCTAATAAAGGATCAAATGAATTCCTACTTAAAAATCATATCCTTTTCTTAGGAACAACCTTACAATTAATTGCTCTATGCCCAAATTGATTGTAGATATAAAAATAACCATAGAATGATGAAGAATACATGGTTATCATTCTTCTTTGAATATATATAGGAGGTCTCATGAATCTTGCCTTCTTTTCATTCCTTGCTATTACATTGATTTTTGTAGTATCAACCTTGGTCTAGCTAAAATATTACACTTCTTCTTCTCCTCGGGAATGTAAATTTCTTCCTTTTTGATTCTTGATTCTACTGCTACCTTGATGTTTTCATACAAATTACTAGCTTTACCCAACATGGGAATCTTGACTTTCTCATATCCAAGACCTGATCTTTCTTTGGAGAGATTCTATGAACTGATCATTTCATCCAATATGGTAGATCCTCCTTTTAGTTTTAGACCTTTATCAATTTATTCTTTACCATTTTTAAGATTTTCTCTTAGGTCCATGATTTTTTCCTCCATTTTCAAACATTCTAAGGACTTTGATTTCAAATAAGATTTGACTACATCCTCTATCCTCTTTGCCTCTTCTACCTGAGTCTTTAAGTTCACTATTAATTGAACAAATTCTTCATTTCTTTTATTTGATTTCTCGATATCCTTTTGTCTAAGCCTTTTTTGTTTGGAATTTTCTTTCCTAAGCTTTTTAATTTCTTTTAAATCACATATAAGTTCACATTCTAGATTTAATTTTCCTTCTTCTTCATCATCATCTAAGTCTTCTTCTTCATGGCATAAAAAATTTGATTCATAAGTCATGAATAAAACTTCATTTTGTTTAGCCATGAATGCACTATCATGCTCATCACTTGAGTAGCTACTATTCTCATCTATTGAGTCACTCTACTCTTTTGAGTACAACCCCTTTTTATTCTTAAAGAAGCTTTTCTTATTTTTAGAATAGGATTTATCCTTTCAATTTTTCTCAGCTAAATCAAAATATTCTTTCCTTTTATGTGGACACTTGGTAACAAAGTAACCTATCTCACCATAATTAAATCACTTGAAAGGTAAATTACCTTTGTTTTTTCCTGAGCTTTTATTTAATTTTCTGATGAAATTAGATTCTACATCATCTTCATCCTCCTTAAATTTTGAATTCAAAGCTTCCTCTTCTTCTGCTTGCCTAGAAACTTTGAAATCAGTGTCTCTCTTGGATGACTCAACATCTCCCATCCTCATCTCATAAGAAGTGAAAGTTTCATGTAACTCATATACTATGAGTTTGTTTAGATCTCTTGCTTGCTCGATAGTAGAAATTTTAGATTCATAATTTTTTTTTAGAGATATTAATACCTTTTTGACAATGACCGCTTCATCCATTATTTCTCCATGTCCTCTGATGGCATTTAAAATATCATCTACTCTAATAAGGTACTTTGTAATCTTCTCATCCTCATTCATCTTGAGACTTTCAAACTATCCCTTATGAGTTTGGAGCTTTTATTGCTTTATTCTATCATCTCCTTCATCGATTCCTTAAAATTTATCCCATATGCCTTTTGTACTTTAACAATGCATTACCTTGACAAATTCACTATTTGACAATCCAAAAAGAATAACATTTTTTGCATTGGCATTGTTTTCACAAGAATTTTTTGCTACCTAATCAGTTGGAGGAGTAGTAGGGGATGTGTATCCATTTAGAATGGACATCCAAACATCAAAACTCAAAGAAGTCAAATATGTCTCCATTATTATATGCTAAAAGGCATATTTATTCCCATCAAATAATGGTGCCTTGTTTGATGAAGTCCCTTCAAGACTAGTCATTTTGTGTTCAAACTCCAAGATTCACCTAAGCTGATTTAGCTTCTCACTAAGAAACTATTACTTTGATACCAATTGTTGAACACACCTATCTACTGAGAGGGGGGAGGTGAATCAATAGATCTCAAAAACTTGATTTCTTATACCTTCCATGATGAATGGAAAACAAAAACTCATGAAAGAGAAATAACATAATCACAAAAGAATAACACACAACAAAATATTTATACATGGAAAACTGAAGGGAAAAACCATGATGAGAAAGCTACTAGAATCTATTATTTTAATCTAGCCTCACAAAATTTGTCTCACTAACATAATCTCACTGATTGCATTTCAATACAACCATCCCCTATTTTAAGAGCACCAAGTCTTAGGAAGTGCCTACTTCCTTGTTTTGAGCACCAACCTTGCTCTAGCTAAAATATTACACTTATTCTCCTCGAGGATGTAAATTTCTTCCTTTTTGACTCCTGATTCTACTGCTTCCTTGAAGTTTTCATATAGATTATTATCTTTACTCAACATGGGAATCTTCACTTTCTCATATCTAAGACCTGATCTTTCCTTGGGGAGATTCTGTGAACTGATAATTTCATCCAATATGGTACCAACCTATCAGACAAAGTGAATTACAATTTTGGTTAGATTCTTAAAAAAATCCAAGTCTATTCTTTTTAACAAGTCCTATCTACAACTGTTCATATCTTCTTCAACACACTTTTATGTGATCTTCATTTATCTTGCACCCCTTATTTGTGTCTAAATTTATCTGATTGATACTATTAAATATATGAATTCAATCTTAATTTTCCATGCTTAGATGAGTTTTATATCTCTACATCATAGGCTTAAACTCTTCTCATTTCAAAATGTGTATAACCATTTATCTTCTTTTCTTTTCATCAATTTGGAATTTTTCATCTTATAACTTTGAAAGCAACTTCTGAATATATATAAAAGACTCAAAGGAATAACCATTTTTACAAGAACTAATTGTGTTTCTTTAATCAATGCTTTATATTTTTTTAACTGACTTACTCTGTTAGGTTCTTGAAAGTGCTTAACTTAACTTACTTTTATGTTATCCTATAGTATCTTTGTTAACATCTCACTCTTTATGACATCCTTGAATGCCTTCACTCTATCAATCTCTTTTAGACTTGCTCGATGTTTATCTTGACACTAGTTATTATTAGTCGAGCACCTTTTAAGCTTAGAAACACTTCACTCTATTAGATCTTCACTATATTATTGATCACGAGCCATCTATCTTATTAAAAGGCATGTATTTTAACCAATTACACAAGCATCAATGTGACACTTGTCATCTATGCATTAACTCAAAGCTTTACTCTAAATTTTTTCTAACCATATCCTTCAACAAGTTTGGAAAAATATCCTTCAATAAGTTCTTTGAATTCACTCAAAAAAATCCTTCAAAAACAATTGAAATCAAATAATTACCCTTCAGGTTTTTGTAACATACCCTTTAACATTTACTAAACATCCCCTCAAAAATATTTGAATGGTCCATATACCCTTTGGCCTTTATGTAAAGGTCTTCATACCCTTTGGAATTTTTGAAGAGATCTTTTCATAATTCTTCAATGGTCTAATTTTCCTTTGAATTTATTGAAATGATCCTTCAGCTTTCTTGAATGGTCCACTTACCTTTTAGACTTTTTGAAATGTATCCTTTGGTAACTTTGCAAGTGACCACACACCCTTCAAACTTTTTAAAACCATCACTTTATATTTCTTGATTGGTCCACTTTCCCTTCAAACTCTTTGAAATGTACCTTTGAGAACTTTGCAAGTGAACACATACCTTTGGACTTTTTGAAACAATCCCTACATCAATTTTTTTGGGATAATTTTCCTGATGAGGACTCAACACTTCAACACTTTTTTTGAAAGAATTCTCCAAGAACATTTTAGGTTTTATAGAGTGCATGACTTATAAGCTTGAAAGAACTAAAGTCATTCGAAAACCTTGATTCACTCATCTAGACTAATTTGGGTTCTTCAACCTACTTAACCTATAAAAATGAAATAATTTAAGTCACTTTACAACCTTGATCTACTCATCTGGACCAATTCAAGTTCTTCAACCTACTTAACTTATAAAAATGAAATAAGTTAAGTTGTTTTGTAAACCCAATCTACACACCAATACCAAATTGAGTTCTTTGAGATGCTTAGATTATGAATTTAAACAAAGTAAAGTCATTCTAAAAACTTGATTACCTCTACTAGACCAAGTCAGGTTCTTCTAACTACTCAACTTATAAAATTTAAACAAGTTAAGTCACTCTAAAAACTTGCCTTTCTCCATTCAGACCTAGCCAGATTTTTTTGATTACTTTACTTATAAAATTTTATAAGTATAAGTAATTTGAAATGACAAACCTGATCAACACATAAGTTAATACCCAACCAAGTTTTCAAGAGATACTTAATTTATACTCATAAATGAGTAAAAGTAATAGTGATTCACAAACCTAATTTGTTCTTGAACTTATGTAATCCATACTTTTGCTCTTTTGGGATATATACATGATCTTCTTGAGTTTAACTCTATTCCTTTGTCATTAATATATGCACATGGCTTTATATGTGAGCACTAAACCCCTCCTTTTTTGATCTTCTTGATAGACTTAATGACTCCTCAAGTTTCCAACATTACTATTCCTTTATCATTATCAACAACACATTTTACACATGCTTATTTTATGATCAATGACAATCCATTACACAAATTAACCATGACACTCAAATTGCCAACACATACACTAGTAAATGGTGATTACTCCATGGTTTTTCTTGATTGATCCATGAAATGAGTGCTTCATACTTAGCCATTTTATTAGTACAAGGAAATCTAATATGAAAGGATTTGGGAATGAGATCCCTTTGTCACATAATAAAAAATATTCTGACCCCTGATCCTTGAGTCATGAATGATCCATAAAAGTACATATTCCATCACTTAGCCTTAGGAGGTTCATTTATTTCTTCAATAATCATAATGGCATCATCTATAAATTCAAATTTAAGAGTTTGAGTATCTTGGAGAGGAGATTCAACAAGATGATCTATGAGTACTTCCCCATTAATGGCCTTTTATTGATCATATTCAGTTTTTAACTAGCTTAATAGCATAATCCATTTTTCCATACAAACCTATAGAGGTGATTTATAAAGTGGATGCTTGAGTGGATTTAATTTGGTGATAATAATGGTATTGTTATTTAGAATATAATGATGCAATATTTGGGCTGCAAATACCTTTGCTAAACATGATTTATCAATCAGTGTATATTTATGTTCATATGTAAACAATGTTTAGATTAGATAATGCTTAGAATTTTCCTTTTCTTAATCATCGTGCTATGATAAAATTACCCCTAGGGCATTCTCTATTGCTAATAAGTAAATAATTAATGGATTATTTGGCATTTATGGCAACAAAATAGGTGGGTTGGAAAGAATTTATTTAAGATGATCAAATGCTTTTTGACACTATTATATCTAGGATAATATAAAACATTAATTTAAAAAGTGCATATATGGATGGCATTTATTGACTAATTATTATATGAATCATCTAATATATTTATTCTTTTCTTGAAAACTATGGAGATGCTTCAAGGTAGATATTGGTGGCATTTATGTAATTACAAGACATTAGATAAGATGAATTCAATGCCCCTACAAGAGATAATGAAACCTAACAGTTTGCTAAAAGTGACACTAATTACACATTTATTTAGATTAAGAGTGGCATTATACTCATGAAATCTCCCAAATATTTTTCATATCATGGGTAGGTGATTGACATGGTTCTTTGATTTACCCAAAATATCATTGACATAGTCTATAACAATGCCATGCATAATATCATGAAAAATCACTATCATAGCTCTTTGATAAGTGGATATAACATTCTTAAGTCCAACAAACATTAATTGATAACACAATGTTCCCCATGAAGTGGTGAATATTGTCTTGTGTTATTATTTTGGTGTAATTTTGATCTGATTATAACCTAAAAAATCATCCATTAGAGATAACATTTCATAACCAACCATTGAGTCAACCATCATGTCAATATTAGACAAAGTAAATTCATCTTTCAAGTACGATTTATTAATATATCTAGAATAATTAAAAACTTAGATACCTTCCAGATTTTTCTTACTAGCATAATGTTTGAAATCCACTCTGAATAGTCAATCATCTTGATGCACTTCACATCTAGGAGTGTTTCTAACTATTTATTTAATGATAAATCAATATGAGGATGCATATTATGCAACTTTTATTTAACAATTTTGACATCAGGATGCACAATGAGATGGTGTATAACCAAGGTGAGGTCCAAAATTGGTATGTCCAAATAGGCCCATGCAAATATGTCAACAAATTCCTTTAAAAGGGCTGTAAAAAAATTCACATTCTTTCTTAGTGATGGACATGCCTAGTTTAATCCACTTTGCATCCTCTAGAGTCCCAATATTCACCTTTGAAGTGTCCTCTAGAATAAGTGTAAAAACATCATCTATAATAGTTGTTAAGGAATTAAACTAATTAGAAATGGAAAAGTCATCTAGATGGACTCTTTTTTCTAATTCTCCTAAACATGATGAATCAAAATCTCCTAATATTGACATTGCCCATGATATAAATACCTCAAGGCACTCTTGAATAATATGTACAACATATTATCACCACTTAGTACTAATATATGATCCATAAATAGACTGTGGGCTATAGGTCACCTATGTTTCATAGGAAGAGGGTTGAACATCTTCATCTAATGGCACCAACAACTAGTTTTCACCAAGAGACTTAACTTTCTCTTTACTTTTTCCCTATTCAAAAAGTTTCTCAAAGAGGTTTTCACTTTCAAACTATAATTTTTTATTTTCTCTTTTCTTTTGGCTAAGGAAGTTAACCCACTCTTTGTAGTAGGTATAAGGATTCAATATAATAACAAATCCCTACTTGTGGTCTCCAAGAGGTATGTGACTCAACAATCCTAGAAATTCATATATGGCCTCATCATTTTTGAAATTAATTAATGGCATTGTTGACTCTTGCTAGTCCTAGTCCATCAATTGTGGATGGTAAAGAGTTAGATGGAAAGTTTAACAAATAGGTATAATGATGTAAATGACATGGGGCTTAAATAAGTTTGTAGCATCAAGGTCATCATAAATGGTATAATCAAGCCTTACATCACTTCTAGCATCATCATTGCTAATCATTTGTGTTGGAATGTGAATTAGGTTTGTTGGGTCACCCTTAGGTTATTTAAATTTGATACTATGAGTTCCCTTGTACTTAGTCATTGAGACTAGTTTTATCATGCATTATTGATGTAACCTGAGACCCATACCTTCATAAACTAGGTGATCCATAATATAGTTTGGAATAAGATACTTTATAATTTGATAATAATTAACTAACTCATTAATTTAGATCCATGAATCATCCTCAACTAAGGGGTTTTATTGTAGGCTAGAGGTTAGTTTAGAAATAATGGGCTTGTTCAACTAAGATTTTATTTTGGTTTCCCACACCATACTAGTAGTTTTGGGCATAGGTATCCCATAAGCTTTTGTATTATTAGTAAATTTGGAAATATGGAATGCATTATGGGTACTATATTCTCTAAGGCCTTGTTGAGTGACATAGAAATGGTTGGAAATTTCTAGTGGAGGAATGGATAAGGTATAGGCTAAGTTATCTAGTTTAATGTAATTAGCTTTTAGGCCTGATTCAATGTCTCTTCCCTTTTTGAATTTTTTTGTATACTTTAGGCTTAAGATTCATGGAAAACTAGTAGTTATAAATTTTATACTCAACCTCAAGATGTTTACAATACTGATATGGATAAATATTAGTAGGTATAGTCACTTCCATCCTTAAATGTGGAAATTTTATACATTGATTCCATGTAGAATGTCTAGCCTTGATTTCATGGATCTAGGGTTGGCCCAATAATATATTGTAACATAGTTCCATATATAAAACATGGAAAAATTATCATGGGTCAATGGCCCAATGCCAACTATAAATATAATGGTAACTTAAGATTCGTGTTCTTCATTATCACATGCATTGATAACAATGGTATCTGGTTATGAGTTAGCTATTATATATATGAGATGTTTGACCAAATTTATAGACATAATGTTGAGACACAAACCATTGTCTACAAGGACATGTTTAAATCTATGGTCGATTATACCGACCTAAATAAATAATAGGTTATTATGCAAAGGGTCTAAAGATGAAATATCACTTTGGTTAAAGGTGTGACATTAGCTATGGCATAAGTGTCCTACCACAGTTCAATATTTGTCTAGGGTGATATCATTTGGTATAAAACATTTATTCAAATACTCATGTTACAACATTTAATTCTAAGTGGGCTTAATTAACTCTTAGCATTGGTATTAATTGAATAAATAATAATTTATTATTTATTACCACAAGGTAGAAACCTCATGATAATAAATAATAGAGATATAATTATTTAATTATTACCAAATATTAATTAAATGTTTTTATCAGGATGGATGGACTTGTTATTTTCACAATGGTCACATCCTTTGTTATTTCACTATAAATAGGGTGTTACCCCTATTGTGAAATTATTCAAATATGAATTATTTTATCATATTCAACTTTTAAAACTTATCAAGGATAATTTATAGAAGTGAGAAAAGGAAAAATATGTTGTATTGGATCTTGGTTAGTCAATAATTTGAATAATCATCATTGGTGTGTTTTTTTTACCTCTTTGACGTTTTCTTACAAAAAATAACTACGTATTATGTCAATTGGTCTGTGTTTAATTCTATTCTTTTCTTATCAATTATACTCTCAATCTTATCCTATGTGCATTATTATATATATTAGCTATCAATTCTTTCATGGTATCATAGCTAGGCTAGGAGCCCTAAGCACCAGAATTGTGTCTTAAGGGGGGTGGTATTAGAAATAAGCCATACCCAGACTAAAAATGGGTTGGTCATAGAGGAACCAATAGCTAAGTTGGTAGAGCACTCCATTATTAAATGGAAAGTCTTAGGTTTGAGTCTTAGCTGGTCCATATGATTTGTGGCTCAACATGTGGTATCAAAGCCTAATAGATGAATATGATTGGAATGCATATTACATTGAATTAAATATCAATAATTGATATTTTAATTTATTCAAAAGTTTGATTATTCAAATTATGAGCACTTATATGGCCATTTCACCTGAAGTGATCTAAGAAAAAAAATTCAAGGTCTTGAGGCTAGTTATGTGTCATTAATGCCTTGATCTCTAATCATATTGCTAGTATTTATATTTTATTGTACTCAAAAAAATTATTATTTAATGACTAAGAACTTATATGGCAATTTCACTTATAGATATCTATGAAAAGAATTCAAGGTCTCGAGGCTAGTTATGTGTAATTAATTCCTTGATCTCTAGTCATATTACCAGACAAAATCTCTATAGATCCCTGAGAATATTTCATTTTGCACCTATAAATTTTTTTAGGCACTCCAACACACTTGTAGGACTTGGGTGAATGAGGAATTTTCAATATTAATTATGTTCATTTATTTTTTAGAATGGTTAATGTTGGAAGAGGTTATATATTATATATAAGCCTACTGAAAGCATATATAAAGCCTTCAAAGGCTTCCTCAAGGAGAAACATTTTTTATCTACCTGAGGTGCCATAGTTCAACCTAGGAAATTAAAAATAGTGAATTTATTTCTCAAAAAATTTATTTTGAGGGTTCAATCTACTTTATCTCAAGCATTTAAGAGGATTGGTAAAGTTTCAAGCCTTCTAATAGCCTGAGCAATCTTTTATGAATTCCACTACTACTGCTGCAATGTCTAACTTATACATGGAACATGCTACAAATATCTAAATATTTTTTACGTAATTGTATTAATTATTTAAAAAATAATTTATTTATTAAAATTAAACTTTGCAGTAACTTGAAAAGGGGCCCACCTCTATATTATATTTTAAATCTAAATGTTAAAAACTTTAATTTGTTTTTACTTTTTTTAAAATAATAAATATAAAAATATGCATGTAAATTTTTAAAAAAGCTTCTAAAAGGGTTAGTGGTAGTAGTTTTGTGAAAAACTTACAACTAAGGAGGTATCAAGTTCAAAACCCCCTAAAATAATTATATTTTACTTGGTAAAATATTTTTTTAAATTTAATTCTATTTTTTGGTTTGTGTGCCAATGTTTCATGCATCTAAAATCCTACTTGACCTGTCAAACTTGTTTCAATTTTCAACCTCATGAAATTTTTGTCAAACATAATAATGCAACCACTCGATCCCTAGGTTTTGACATATTATGAGCAAATATATGTGATTCATTTTGTGTTTTAAAACATCCTACTATTTATTTTATTCCTTTTTAAATAATAGAATTTAGGTGGTCATTCTGAGTGTGACTCTTTCAACACTTAGTTTTGTGTAATTCTAAATCCATTTTTTACATTATTTGGTATATAAATTATGTGATTAAGTATTCTTGTAGTTGAGATTTAATTTATCTTACAATCAAAGTATGAAAACTCATTAAAAAGGTTATTTTTCATAAAATTATTCTTAAATTAATATATTTTTATGATATTATGACACCCTATTTTGTCACAATCTTTTGCAATTTTTTTTGTCTAGAATAAAATTGATCAATTATTGTGTGTTTTCAATTTCAAGTTTGTTTTACTATCAAATTAAATATAAATTTAAACTAAAAAGTTTTATTTTAATCATTTATTTACTATCTTATTTAAAGGGAAGTTATGGCTTCACCTCATTTTTTCTTAGATAAATCTCAAATTATTAATGTAAATAGCTATAATATATGTAAAATTCATGTCAAATATAAATTTATGGCCTAAAATTTGTAGAATGTTGTTATTGAGACTAAAAAATCCCCTTTTATATGATATGTGACTTCTGAGCTTACCAATGTATTTCAACAAAAAACATAGGAAACTATGTCTATTATCTTACGAAGTGTTAAGGATGAATTTTTTCTACACACTGATTCTTAGAAATATCCTAGTGATGCTTGAAAACTCCTTAAATCTATGCACAAGGGCACTTATCTCTTGAAGATTATTAAATTAATCCTTGAATTACTAACTATACCTATAAAAGGTGATGAGAAAGTTGTGAATTTTCTTGCTAAAATTAAAAACATTAAAGACCAATTAGATGGATGAAATTGTAATTTGATTCAAGATAAATTGCTTTATTTTATAATTCATTTAAATATTCATGAGAAATTTAGAAATTTCATTTCAATTTTGATTCTAAATATCAAACTAAGTAAGATGCCCCTGATCTTACCACTTTGTCTACTCTCCTAATTCAAAAAGAGAAAGTTAAACCAATTTTGATTCTAAAGAGAATACCACTAAGGTAATTCTAACCTTAAATAAAGTTTTTGATAATGCTAAAAACCAAAAATCTAATCCTAATTCTGCTAAAGGTACATACGGGAATAACAAATATGACAATAAGAATCATACACCTAAGTTTAATAGAAATTTCAATCTATGTGGTAAATTTGGTCATAGAAGGGAAACTTATTATAAAAATAAGGATATCATTAATGATAAATCTTATAAAAATAAAAAATAGAAGAAATATAATCATAACAAGCAGAATAATCAAAACCTTAATCAAAATAATAATCAGGATTCAAATGTTATTGCTTTGTATGTTGCTTTATTTGATTTAAATGAAAATACGTGGATTAAAATAGTGCTGCATCACAACATATGAAATGCCCATCTAATATTTTATGTGATTCTAGATATATCTTTGAAAGAATTTACATAGGATATAATTCATTTTTATAAGCAACTAAATAAGTAAAATCAATGTTTTCAAATGTTAATATAAATGATGTTTTTTACGTACCTAAGCTTAAAAATAATTTTTTAAATCTTGCTCTCAACTTTAAAATGATAATTTCATTATATAATTACTTAAAGATAGATGGTCCACTAAAAATAAATCTATTTTCTTGATTATTGAAGGTTTTCAAAGGAATGGTGTATATATCTTTTCTCCTTCTGCATGTTTTCTTTCATTGCATAGTAAGAATAGATCTCTATTATGGCATTAAATATTAGGACATGTAAATTTTATAAGTTTACATGATATGTCTAAAAATAGTCTTATTGTTGGAATTCCTTTTATCCTGTATCATCATGATACTTGTGAGGCTTGCTTATGTGGTAAGGAACATACTAACCCCTTTCATAAGAATCATGATGTGAATTCCTCACATCCTTTAAAATTGATTCATAGTGATGTTATAGGACCTATTAAAGATATATCTCTCAATGGTTATTTGTATATTATTAATTTTATTGATCATTACACTATAATGATCTTGTTTTTTAATTAAAAATAAATATAATGTGTTGTCTCAATTCAAAGAATTTTAAACTAGTGTTGATAATGCATATGATTTTCTATTAAGAGATTAAAAACTAATAAAGGTAGTGAATATGTTAGTAAAGAGTTTGATTATTTTTTCATTAGTTTTAGTATTTAAAATTAATTAACAACTCCCTATTATCCTTATCAAAATAGTATTGTTTAAAATAAAAATTTCACCATTATTGAGATGACTACAATAATATTACATTCTACAAATGTTCATCCTAGTTCTTATGGGCCAATGCCATGAATACTAATATGCATATCATGAATAATAATATATTCTTAATATTTTTAATTTTATACATAAAAAATACATGTATTCTCATAGAATTTCATTTTCTTTGATAAAATTATTTTTAGTTTATAAATACTAACTCTATTGATAGTGTCTCATCTACATTGTATTTACTAGTAAAATGATCTAGTTTAACTCTTGAAATTTTCTTATTACAATTATATTTTAATAGATATATTTTTATTAGAGAGAAAGTAAAGATAATATTGATCATTTTCAATTCATATGAGTTAGCATAGGAAATACATTATATTCATAAGATCATGCTTAATTTGACAAAATGATCATGTTTGGCTATTTCATTTGGTAAGAAGATCATTCTAAATGAGTTTATATCTTTTGTGTTTCAATTTATTAAATAATCTCATTTTATTGTTTATTCTAACAACCTTATATCCTTCGTTTGATAATAAGATGTGTTATGAAATTCAAAGTGTAAATAGAGTTTGTATTATTGGCTCTTCATCATTTAGCTTACTAAGTATTCTATTCATACATATCTAAACTTATTTTTTTTAGTCTCATATATTTTTGATTGGATTATAGCCTTTCATGCTAAGATTATCCATATTTGATGTATGAGAGATCATACCTCAACATTTTATTTAAACATATTAAACTTTAAATGTTTTTTGATAAAACTAAAATGATAAAATGAGTTCTTTCTAATAGAATATCTAATATTTGGATAAACTTAGTATCATATTATTAGTAAAGTATTATATATGCATTGCATGATAGTCAAGGACACTCATCCTATCAATATTAGAGATGGACAACAATTAATTACTTACAATAATTTATATTTTTTCACTAACTTTATAATCAAAGTAGTGAACTTATTAACCTAAAATATGACATGATTATTCTAAAATGTGTTTTACCATAGAAAAACATGTCATATTTGTATGTATGTGGTTATTATGATGCTAACCATATTATGATATCATGAATATATTTTTGGATATTTTTTTAAGTTTAATGTAGGTGCAAAACAAAAACAATTTAAGCATATTGAATTTCATGTGTATTTTATCTGAGAGAAAGTCCTCAATGGTGGTATCAATCTACAGTTTTGTCTTAGGATAAACAAGTGGTAGATATCATCACAAAACCACTTGGTGCTACTAAGTTATATCACTTTTGTGCAATGTTGGGCCTCTTGGAGTTTCTATTGAGGGGAAATGTGCATGAAAATAACACTTCCTAGTGGCCATGTGTTTCTTCTTCTTCTCTATACTTCTTCTCAATTGTAAATCATTGTAAAGTTTGTGTGAAATTTATGTTATTGTAAAAATCATGTGTAAGTTTATGTTTTGTACCCAATACAAAAAAAAAAACTTTGTAATGGAGGTCCTTATATTATAAAAGACTCCAAATATGATTAGATGATTATTCAATAGAAATTGTGAGATGTAGTTTCATGATCATGCTAGCCTAAACTTACTTTTGAGTAGTTTATAGATAATAATTACTTTTATTTCAAAAGGTTTTGATTGGCATGATTAACGTTTTTAAATACTTCAATTGTGTACATCGTATAGTTCTTTTTTTGAGATGACTATGATAGTTATCCCCACTTACCATTAAGGGAGAGTGTTAGAACATTTAATTCTAAGTGAGATTAGTTGACCCTTACCTTGGTATTAATTAAATAAATAATAATATATTATTTATTAACACAAGGTGGAAACCTCATGACAATAAATAATAGAGTTATAATTATTTAATTATTACTAAATTTTAATTAAATTATTTTATCAAGATTGATAGACCCATTATTTTTACAACGGTCACCTCCCTTGGTATTTCACTATAAATAGGGTTTTAACCCTATTGTGAAATTAGTCAAATATTAACATTTCATCAATTTAAACCTATAAAACCTATGAAGGATATTTGACATAATAAGTAATAAGAGGAAGAATATATTGTATTGGGCCTTGGTTTCTCAATAGTTTCAATAATCATCATTGGTGGGGTTTTTTTTACCTCTTTGAGGTTTTCCCATGGAAAATAACTACTTACTATGTCAATTGGTCTATGTTCATTTCTATGCTTTTCTTATCAATTATACACTACATCCTATCTTGTGTACATTACTATATATATTATCTATCAATTCTTTCAACTCATTCAGGGTGTATTTGTGGATGGTAGACATGAGCAATAAATCCATAATGGATATGTGTGTAATTGTCTTCTTCAATTGTTCCAAAAATATTATAGGTTTTCCCCTTAGTTTTTTCAATTTATTAATTTTTGATAGGAATGGAAGGTTTATTAGGATCATTTGTAGTATTTGGATGCAATATTTTGATAGTGACCTTAGATATTCAAGTTACAATTATGCAATCACAATCTAAAATTTGGCTTTGGTATTTTATTGGGTAGGGAATGAAGCTTGAAATGATTATTATTGGAGGGTATGACACCTTATTATCAACATAACATATATAAAAATCATGAGCATAAGGAGGTTGGTATGTGTCATTTAATAAATAGGCATTATTATGTGAAAGTCTAGGTTAGTGTGTAGTTTGTCTAGGTTTGATAGCTATGGTGGCAACATGGTCACTTGAAGCATGTCCTACAACATTTTTTTAGGTATACACAATGGCTTGATGACTAACTTAGTTGGTTTTATCATTTTTCCCTTAGTTTTGACCCTTTTTTTTTTTTGTGGATGAGATTATTATTTTTGATTATATGGTGGACTTATCTACTACTATTATTGATGTTATTGGTACTATTGATAGTTGTTGTTCTTTTATGTTTGGGAAATATATTATAGTAAATACCCAAGTTATGATTTTTTGTAGGAACATGGGTGTCTCTTTATATATATCTATTTTCTATCATGTTCTGAATCATATTTTTGAGTTGGATATACCATCTTATGAAATTTCCTCTAGCATGATAGTACTAATAAAATTCATGGTCCTTATACCAATAGAGAAAAGGAGTCCCTTCCGGAAATGATTTTAATATAATCCAAATGATCATATGTTCTTGAATCAATCCTCAAAAGACAAAATTAATAGGCTCACCAAGGTCACTAAATTATTGGGTAATAGGTGGTCTTCTCCTCAAACGAGGGGCTTGTAACTGGTATTATTATTTTGGAAATTGGTTTTGTGGAGGGCTTGGTTGAATGTATGAAGTGGTTGTTGAGTGGGTGGATGTATATGGATAGCGATGTTTTAAACCATATTAATGTGGTTTGATTCATTAACCCCATTATCAACAACATTTCTATTATGTTTATAGGGTTTAAGTCTTTCATTATTGTTGTCTTAAATGGGTATTGAAACTAGTACTTGAATTTAGTTCTGATTATGGTTTGGGCCTTGATTCTAGTTTTGGTTTTGATTAGAAGAGGGTAGCTTGATTATGGATTCATTGATAAGGTATTTTTGAATCTATATTCCTTTTACTATAACATCTTCAAATGTATGATCACATTACAAATTGAGATGGTAGGAATTTTTTGATGTGTAATATCCTCATAAATAATGCATGTAACTATTTATTTGGAAGATTATGGGTGAAATGGCTTGCTAGGGATCTCCAAAATTGTAAGTATGTAGTGAATATTTCACCAATATTTTGTTTAACTTGTCCTAGATCCATAAAAATAATCTCATTCTTGATATTATATAAAAAGTGATGTAAAAACTTATTCAATAGATCATCAAAGCTAGGTATAAAGTTATTTAGTAATTTTGACATCCATTCCAAGGCTTATCCAAATAGACTCTTTGGGAATAGTAGAAGAAATTATATATCTTTATAGACTAATAGCTGACAAGAAATAAAGAATTCCTTTAAATCTTCTCTAGGATCCAATTTTCCTTCATATTTTTTAAATTTAGCCAGAACATAACCTGGTAGAAATGGTATTTGAAAATACTCCATGTTAAATGGGTAATAACATATCTCCTCTAGTTTTAATATATTCATTTGTTTTTCCACCTATATCTCTTGAATTGCATCCTTAAACTATTGAAATTCTTAGGAAAATAAATCAAAAGGAATGGCCTATTTTTGTGAAGGTTATGTGATCAAAGTTGGTTACTTTGACCAGGGTAGGTGTATTATGGGATGCTAGTTAAATTGGTTGGATGACTAGGTATGCATATCTATGAATTAGGATTATACTATGGGTATGAAATATGTTACTATTAAAGTAAATTTTGGTTTAGGTTGGATACATAAACCTAACTAATGAATTATGGCTATGATAATGACATTTCTCTTTGTGGAGTTTGTTGGTATTGTTGAGATTAGGAGGGAACTTATTACCTACTTGTTGAACCCTATTAGATATAGGGAACACTTTGCTAATTAGATCCATGTTATTTAAGGTGTTGGTAGTTGGATCCTTAATGATTGTGTAATAACTATTAGGAGAAAGATAATTATTTCCTAGCACATGGTACCTACTATGCATAAGAACCTTATTATTGGCTAAACTCTTGTTGTTCGATCAGTAGTTATTATTCAAATAGTACTTGTTTTGGTTTGGCACTTATTGCTTTAGTAACTATTGAGGGTTTGGCATATGTTGATTTGGTAAGTGTTGTTGACCAACTAGCATTTTTTGACCAATAAGAATACATTGTTGATTAGGTAACATTTGTGATTTGGTAAGTGTTATGTACTTAGTTCTATGGTAAGTTGGTTTTTTGTTGTATTTTTTCCACTTAATACACATTCAAGGAAGTAGTGAGATAAGGAGTGGAGGTTACTTATTGTGTTTGGGAATTAGGTGTACCCATTCCATATTGTTGCAATACACTCATGGCATTTTTTGGGTTAACATGTTGGGCATTACTAGGTGGTAAATTATACCACTTTGGTTTAAATAGGACTGCGCTTGCATGCTATTTACAATATTTTGTGTGTGGTCTTTCATTTCATAAACATTATCTTTCATATAAATATAAACATTATACATATCACCAATTAATGTTCTTTGGCTAAAGGGGTCTACATTTTGTATTACATAATCGATGCATATATTTATCATCCTATTGATAGAGTTATCTCAATAAGTAACATGTTATAAATAACCCTTGTATTAAGGTTACAAGCTAGATTGAGATAGTTTTAGTATGCTTGTTGTACTTATTCTAGTTATTTTCCCATAATGGCTTTTCTTTTTAAAAACATATTGTGGTCTTGTTTTAGTATTTGGATAAAATATTGGATCTAACTAGTAGATGCATGTTCAAATGTTTGAATTCATAGTGTATTACTAAGCATTCTAATTAAAATACACAAACTTTCATGTTGTAAGTCTAGTAAAAACCTAGCCCCTAATTCGATAGATCTAATGAGCACTTTATTCTTGTTTTCAAATTAATGATGTTCAAATAAGTATGGATTATATCTATTTTGCATTGGTGTCATAACATAATAGGGCTCTTATTGTTGATTTTTTTCCATGTTAGTCATCATTTGAGAATGGTATTTTTGAATTTGATATCTTGGCCTCTATAAAGAGGCACAATTACCAAACACTAAGATAAAGGAGCATGCCTTTGTTCAACATATGGGATGTTATAATATGGATAAGGATATATATCATAAGATAAATCATCTTATGACTCTTTAAAAAAAGGGCCATTGGTCACAAAGTTATTATAATCAAGATTATACATAGTACCACTTTGTGTGTATTAAGGCAAGTATAGATCCATAGATAGGTCACATTTAAAAAAAGGTATAAAGGTAAAAAAAAAAAAAGGTATAAAGACAAATTACCTTTGAATCTATAAAAGAGACACAAAGGGACAAACAATTAAACTAGGTAAAGATAAAAAAAATAAACATGAGACTGGTCTAACAAAATGATACTGATTTGCCCAAAGGTAGTCATAATTAGTGGAAAAAGTAACATAAAGGCTCAAAATCATTTATAAATAGAGTAATAATTTTCACACAATAAGTTATAATAACTGATAAGAGTGTTCAAATAAAGTAGAACAATCAGGTACTAGGATCAATAGATAGTAATAATTTTCCCAAAGGCAGTTATAATCATGTTAAAATTAAGCCTAGAATTATAAACACAAAACTTGGAAAAGGAGTCTAAATAAAAATAAACTAAGTTATTTAGATTATAAAACACTAAATAATTTGTTTACTTAAGCCTCAAATTTTGAATCACAATAAACTATTAGAATAATGGGAATAAGACACTCAAAAATTACCACAATAAACTTCAAACAAAGTACATGGCAACAACTTAGCTCAAAATAATGCTCTAAACAAGGTATAAAACAAACCATAATAGTTAGGTATGGGAAAGGGGTATTTTATCTCAAATATGAAATAAAACCAAGTAAAAAAATCCAAACACAAAAATTTAGACTACATTAGCCAAAATTAGATGAGGTTTTGGCACAAATCTTATTAATTTAGTATTTTCACTTTGAGAGGTTGAGTTTCAGATTTAATATAAGAATAATAAAATGTTATGGGAAAAAAATATAGACCAAAATTAGAAGCATAACTATGTTTTTGAAATAAGGGAGGTACACCAATACCTTTGAACTTGGTTTCAAAATTCATAAAGGGTTTGGAATAAATTCGGTAGCATAACAACTCTCATTCAAATAAATGTCATGGTAAATGGTTTTTGACTAAAATTTCCAAGGAAAAAGTTTAAAATGAAATGGTAAATATAATGACACCCTATTTAAACAAGAGACACACAAATGAATTTGAAACAAATTTTCCAAGGCACAAAGTGGACACAAACAGACAGAGTAACATCCTTTAGGCTGAATGGGTATGAAGACAATGTGATAGTTGTGGATTTGTTTTCATGTGACAACATAAATAAATAGTTTTAGTCTAAAAATACATGTAAATAAAATAAAAATATAATTATAACTAATGGATCATCTTATATCTAAAAATTGACTTGGGTGTGCATAGCTTTTACCAAAGTTTTCACATATATACCAATGATTGTGTGGAATTGAGTGTTAATCCAAAAATTAAGGTATAGGTGTAGGAAGAGTTTTTTTATGCTCCCCTCTATATTTTAAGAATTGGTATATGGCATGAACCTGAAGTGAGGAGAACTGAACATTTGGAAATAAATTTCATGATAAGTTAGGTTTTATCTAAAATCTATAAATCTCAAATGTACTAGATGGTCCCAAGTGTGGCTAACACAAGGGCACAATAATTTCAAATGAATCCAAATTATCTATATTACTATGTAGGGTTATATTCCATTTCATAGTCACTCCATCCATGCACTACTTAGTGAAGTTTGATGTCTGGTTGTTGTATGGCCTAGATACCCATTAGGATGGTCATGCTAATCACATACCATTATCCCATTCTAACAATTTTACAAATTTGTATACCCCACAATGGAGTGGGGTTGGTAAGATGTTGGGAGATGAAACCTTAGGTAAAATTACCCCTAAATAACTTATGGGGAGTTGATTAAGTCCTTCCCACAGGCCAAATACATAAATGAAATAAATGAAAAATGAAAGACTTTAGAGGTTGTTTATGGGTCACCCAAGTCACTCAGAACTTGAGGAGGGCATACGCAACATTCTTTTTGACACAAATTTTTAAACAATGGCAATAAAATAAGCACTTATGGTCACTCAAGTTCCCTAAAGGGGATGGGGGGAGCATACATGAAATAGTTTGCAATTTTCCACAAACAAAGAAATTAGTCTAAGAACTTTGAAATTTATCTAATAATGAAAAACAAACATAAAGTGAAAAAATCTCTCAAGACCTCTAACTAAGAATTATGTTAATTTTAATAACACTAAATCTAAGTGTGATTGAAATTTTGGCCCCTTGGCCTATTTACACTTGTAATTTTTTTAAAAATAACTAAAAGACAAATACAACTAAGTGGATTTTAAGCACCAAACAAAATGTATGTGAGATTTTAATAATGCTTAAGAGTTTTCTCTCCACCTTAGGTCATAAAAAATGCTAGGGGGGGTTTCTTGATTAGAATCCCAAATAAAGGGATTAAATGGAAATTTAATTTGAGCTCTCAAGTTTCTATTTTATCTCAAATAAAGTCATCATCGATTACCTAGAGATTGATCTTGATTCCTAAAATCGATGTTGATTTATCCAGATCATCGATGTTCCCTATAAATTGAAAAAAAACAAATATGTATCCAAAGAAAAATGGTAGATAAATAACATTAAAACATAAATTTCCCATGGGTATACAATAATAAAGGTTATACAGATAACAAACAAATCATTAAGCACAAAATGAAGGCAAGAAAAATCAGTTTTAGATATGTTCCTACCTTGTTCTATTTTTAACATAGAGGTCATAGTCAATTCCTACAATAAAATTGATTTGAAAAATTATCATTGATTATTACAAACTTATTAAAAAAATATGTAAATTTCAAATCTAAAACTCTAAACTTGATGATATAAATGAATCCATTAGAAAAATTAAAACTAACATATTAATCTCCTTAGCTAAATGGGATTCTAGATCCCATAGAGTGTGCCATTTTGTACCTTAGGATTTCAAAGAGTAAAAAAAATGTAGATTAGTCTCTTGTTATTACAAATGAGAAAAAATAAATCATAATAAGACTAAACACTCTTACCTAAGAACTAGGGGGGAGTATAACATAATAAGCAAGAACAAAAAATAGAGATGAAGACAATATAATTTTATTACATCATTTATTACATTTAATGATTATTTTTTCACACAAGGATGTTCATGATCAACTGATGATGATTTTAGTATTTTAGATATTCTCTTTCATGGTGGTATCATTTCTGTGAAGCTTGGCATAAATTGGGCATTATAACACTACTCTCAATGTGCTTCAAGAATACATTCCAATAGGATAACCTTACACACAAAACATTGTTAAAAAATGGTTTGGGAGCTTGTATTTATATCTCAAATAAATAAATATAACCTCAAGTAGGTTAGGATAAATTATAAATTGGTTTGAGTCTAAATTAACCTAGGTTGATTAATCTAACTCTAGGTGGGGATACAACACTCATGAAATCTTGACACCTCAGTTTCAGATATGATGCATGAAACTAACTTTAGATATTTGTGAGGCATGAGTCTTATATTTGAATATTTATGATATAATAAATCACTTTATCATCTCATTTGACTTTTGAATTCATTTTTGGCTAAAAAATCCTTTTTAGTAAATGAAATTCACTAATTTAATTTTGAATTTTTGTTTAGGTAAGTCAATTAGAATTTCTAATATAATTAATCTTTCTTAGTTATTTTTGGATTTTGGAAATTGTTTTAAATGTTATGAATTAATATATTGACATGATAAAATTGTTAAATTACTAGGTTGTAATTTGACTAAGGTTAGAAACGAACTATGCTAGAGATGCATATAGCACAATACACCAAATAATCTAACCTCATCATGTTTCGGGGTAATTAAATCCCTTACATGGATGAATTTGGAAAATTTAGGTGATTTCTAGGCTTATAATGTGTCATTTTCTTAAAATCAAACTAAAGGCTGGTCTAAACATGAAATTGGTCAAAACGAAGTGTCTATAATAAGTGGTATTGATAAAAAATAAATAGTAAAGTGTCATACTTACAAAATGGTAAGAGAATCCAAGTGATGAGAATCGGAAGTGGATTGAATTAAATTCATAATGCCCATTGATCATGATAATGATTACTCAAAAAATGGTGAGAGTGTAATAAAGGTTGAGGATTTAAAGGTGAATCAATTTTTAATATACCAATGTCCAAACAAGTGACTCATAAAATGGTTCTATTGTAAAGCAAAGGGATTTGACACTCACAATTATGAGAACATAAAGGACAAAAATTCACAAAATTATGAGAGGGAGATTTAGGCTAAAACCACATTCAAAGATATAAGATGAGTGTTCATAAATTAAATAGGTTGGTAATTCATATTTTTAACTATGTTTAATGCTTATAAAAATAATATGGATAATAAAATGGTGAGAGCATAAAAATAATGATGATGATAATAATAATAATAATAATAATAGTAATAGTAATAATAATAATAATAATAATAAGGAAGAGTGGTTACTTGTGAAATATTTATAAGGATTACAATCCTTACGTTGAAATAGATGAAAAGAAGTGCCAAAAGGTATTGAAGTGATGAATACTTGGTAGTCGAGATAACCTTGGATACCCCATGTATGAAAGTGTTTCGTAAATAATCTATATGGACCTCAAGATGATGTAGTTATCTCATAAATAAGAGTGAAATGACATAGTAAAGTGGTATTTAAATTAAGTGAACTAGATATAAATGTTTCATCCCAAAAACATCCTAAGGCTTTATACTCGCATGGAAATTCTAAGTTAATTTACATGATTTTATGATTTTTAGTGTTTTTTGAGGTCTTGCTAATGTTTTTGGGTTTTTAGGGTATATTAACTCAATTGAGGATTATAAAATAAATATGGTAGTTACTGACAAAAATGGTGATATAATGGCTTATGTTGCTCATGAAACAGTGAGAGCATTGGCTTAAGTTACTCTCAAAATGGCTAGAGTGTGGCTTAGGTTACTCGTAAAATGTTAACCATCACTAAAAATGAATCTAAATCTAATCACTGAAAGTGTCTAAAGCATAAATGAATCAGAACCAAGGTAAAAAATGGGAATAAGGGAGTTAAAACAAACTTCATCCAATAGGGAATGTAATGTAGGGAAGGTATATGGTACGGTACGGTACAAATAAGGTGATGTTACAACACAACTTAAATGATCTACATAAATGATAATTTAGGTCTCTCAATTGAAAAATCACTTGAGATGTATTATGTTCATTGGTTTTTCAAGTTCATCTCATCATAACATAGCCAATTTATATGCTCTAAATCCATAGTTAGTTACAATCACATACGGTCCCAACCAATTAGGCTTAAACTTGCCCTTTTTTAGTACATAAAAAATAAGTGTTCTAATTTTATTTGAGTAAAATATCACCAATATATAAATCTCTATGTTTCACATACATGTTATATTGACTATGCAACTGATTCTAGCATGCTTTAAGACTATACATAATGGCCTTGCATTTTTCTTCTAGTAGTTTTAGATCGTGTAGACATTCTACTCTATAGTCCTCATCATCAAGGATATGTTTCAATGAAATTAATAGAGAAGGTAACTTTACCTTGATAGGAATAATGGCCTCGATGCCATAAACATGGGAATATGTGTGGCTCCTATTGGAGTGAATAAATTGGTTTAGTAGGCCCAGAGGGTAAAGAAGAGTTTCAAGTGCGAATAATGACCAACATCATTGATAATATTCTTAATAATAATGATAATGGTCTTGTTAAATGCCTATACTTTTCCATTACCTAGTGGGTAATATGCAATAGATAAATGTTGAGTAATGTTAAATTCAACACAAAGGGATTTGATATCCTTATTTTTAAATCAACCACCATTATTAGATATAATTTTAGAGGGGATACTATAACGACATCTGAAGTGATTGAAAAATAATTTAGATATTTGTTTTCCTTTCATGTAAGTGAAGTGAATGGCTTCAACCCATTTAGTGAAGTAATCATTGGAATTAAGGATATGTTTATGGCCATTTAAGAAGGTAGGATTAATCTTCCTATGAAGTCTAGTCCCCACATTGAAAATGGCCATGGCATAGCCATTGAATTGAGTGTTTAGGCTAAAAAATGTATTAAATTGGAATACTTTAGGTATTTATTACACATTTTAAAATAAGAAGTTGCATTTGATTCTATGGTTGGCTAAAAATAACTAGTATGTAGTAGTTTCTTAGAAAGGATCACCCCACTAGTGTGGGCCTAGAAAACCCATTTATGTACTTTTATCAATGTTATTTAATATTATACTAAGGTTAAACAAAGAATTAGAGTTCCATAAAAGATTCTACGATAGAGAATAGGTACAAGTAAGGTATAATGAGAAGCTTACTGGGTAAAGGCATTTTTTTTTAATTAGAAAGGTCTAGTGGGAGGATTTGGTCATAAAGGTAATTATATCATTCAAAGTACCAAGTAAAATTGGGACCAATAATATCACATATCATATCAATAACTATTTTTTCATGGGTAGAGGATATAATATGTTCAATGAGGAAATAATCATGTATTTCCCTATTTATGATGTATATCACATAGCCAATTATGGCCATAACATCTATTTTGTTTATTAGCTTGTGGTATGTGCTCAAACTAATGGTGGGAATTTTATTACTTAAGAGTGTACACTATGGCATTATAAGGTACCATATTATCATTCTTGGTTTGAAATTGGTCTATGACATGATTAATGATAAGTTTCAAATATCCATAAACTAGAATATGTGTAATGTTCCAATGTATCACTAAATGAATCCCTGTCATGAGTGTTTTGTACTTATCCATGTAATTAGTACAAGGAAAGTTCATATATAAGGAATTTATAATGAGATACCCTTATGGTATTATGAACAAAAATCCTTCTCCTAACCCATGATACATGAATGGGTAATCAAAATAAAGCTTCTATTATTACTCTTTAGGATGCATTTCTACCACGGTCATGATCAAACCATCTAAACATCCAAATGTAAATTATTAAGTGTTAAGAATATGGGATTTAGTAAGTTGGTATACAATTATTTATCCCTTGCTATCCTTTTAATTAGAATATTTGATCTTGAACTCATTACAAGCATAATCTATTTAGCCAAACAATTCTATAAAGTTGTTTTGGAAAGTAGATACTTGAATGGATCTACTTTAGTAATAAAAATGGTCTTATTATTTATCATGTAGTGATGAAACTTCAATTCTAAAAATAACATATATAAACAAGATTTATTAGTCAACATATAATTATGTTCATACATGACCAATGTGTAGCTTATATAGTAGACAACATCCTTCCCCTCATCATCATGTTGTGTTAAAAGTGCCTCTAGTGCATTTTTAGTGGCAAATAAGTAGATTAAAAATGACTTGTATGGAATAGGTGGTAAAAAACACATAGATTGGATAAATATTATTTAAATTAGTTAAAGGCCTTTTATAATTATGCATTCTATGAAAAACCAATGCCCTTGTTTAGTAAATGTGTAAATGGATGTCACTTGTCAGCCAATTATGATTTAAAACATTTGATTTATTATATATTTCCCTATAAACTATGGATCTAACTCAAATTATATGGTAGAGACATCTTGGAAATGACCTTGAATTTGATTGGATCAAATTCAATGCCACTATGAGAGACAATGAATCCTAGAAATGTTTTGGAAGTTACACCAAAGGCACTTTTATGATTGAGTCTAACCATGTACTCCTAAAGTCATTAAAAGATATTTCAAAGCATGGTTGGATTTTTGACATGGGTCCTAGATTTACCTAGTACATCATTGACATAGTCCTCTACTATGTTATGATCATATCAGTAAAAAATATTGTCATGTCCCATTGGTATGTTGCCCCTACATTTTTTGGATTGAAAGGCATGACCTTATAGAAAAAAATTACTCAAGGAGTGGTGAATGTTGTCTTGTGTTGCTCTTATAGTGCAATATTGATTTGGTTGTATCTTAAAAAACCATCCATGAGGGAAATAATTTCATGTTTAACTATGGAGTCAATAATCATGTCAACATTTGGTAGAGGAAAGTAGTCCTTTGGGTAGGCCCTATTAATGTCTCAAAAATTAGTGCACAATTTGACATATTCAGGGTTTTTGCTAATTGGAAAAATATTAGAGATCTAATTTAAGTAATTAATAGGTCTAATGCATACTAATTTTAAGAGTTTCTCAAGTTATTTCTTGACTAAGATAGTAATACAAGGTTCCTTACTTTTTCATTGACTAGTTTGGCATCAGTATTTATAACAAGATGATATAAAACCAAGGCAGGGTCCAAACCTAGCATGCTGGAATAATCCCATAAAAAAATGTCTATGAACTCACTAAGAATAGTCTTAAGGACTTCACATTCTTCCTTAGTGAGGGACAAACCTAGTTTGATCCATTTTGGATCAATCAGTGTTCTAATGTTGAACTCATAAGTATCCTCTATAAAAAGTGTACAACCATATTCTAGGAGAGTCGATAAAGACGTGAATTTACTAGAAATATAAAAGTCCTTTAGTCAGGCAAGCTTTTCCAATTCTCCCAAATAGGATGAATTAGAATTACCCAATGGTGGAGAAGGACATGTTACAAATACTTCAAGAAATTCTTTGAAAATCTATTCAAAGGATCATTTTTATTCTTCACTAATTTTAGACATAAATATTATGTTGGCCTTAATAGAATTGTGTGATTCATTTGAATATGGGTGAAATTATAGGGTGCCTAAAATAAGTTTTCACCAAGAGACTAGCCTTTTTCTTGTCTTTTACCTTGGTCCAAAATTGCCTCAAAGAGGTTTTCGCTTTTGTTCCTTAATGTTTGATTTAATTTTATATTTTGGTAATGTAAGTTTACCCACTCTTTGAAATAGGTATTAGGATCCAATCAGATAGAAAAATATTTTTTATGATATCAAAGTGGAATATGGTCTCTTAGGCCTAGAAAGTCACAAATAACCTCCTCATTTTCTAACTCATCTAGTGACACTATAGATTCTTATTTGTACTAGTTGATGATTTGTTGATGATGAAGGAAAATTGGTGAAAGACTAATAACATGCATGATGGTACACATGCCATAGGGGTTAAATAGGTTGGTATTGACTAGGGTATTTGTATATATTATAATAAAAAATTGGATCATTATCAACATCATCATCACTAGTCATTGGTGTAGGAACATGGATAAGGTATGTAGGGTCACTCCCAAGTGGTTTAAATCAAATACCATGAGTTCCCTTATAATTGGTCATGGAATTTGGGTCAAGAATACCTTGTTTAGTTACCCCTAGGCCTCTTCCCTCATAAGCTTGATTATCCATGATCCGATTAGGGATGGGATACTTTTTTATTTTGTAGCACTTAGATAATTCATCATTATATACACATGAATTATATTTGGCTAGTTTTTTTTATTCTTGACTAGTGGCTGATGTGAAAATAATTAGGTTTATGGCATTGATCTTACTCTTTTGTTACCATTCCATATGATTTATCTTGGCCTTAGGTTTTACATAGAATTGTAGGGCGTGTTGAAGGTTAGATATATGGAATACATTATGTGTGAGGTATTATCTTTGGCATTTTTTAGAGACAATAAAATGGTTTGATATTTTAGGAATGGGAAAAAAAGAAGTAGAGGCAAGGCTCTCAGGGTCTATATAATTAGAATTTAGTAATTCAACAAGTAGGTTTTTATCTTTCTTAAGGTTAGGGTCTAGGATAAAATGGTAATTATAAATTTCATACTTGGCCTCCATATGTTTAAAAAATTCATATTTATATAGGTCTAAAATAATAGTTACCTCCCTCCCAAAATGAGGGAACTTAATACATTGGTATAACATAGATGGTATTTCATGAAATTTATGTATCCACGATCAACCTAGAAGAAAGTTGTATGATAAAAAAAGTCTAAAACATGGAAAAATGTGTCATGGGTCAATGGACCAATAAAAAATATAAAATAGATCATCCCATATTATTCTCATTCTTCATTGTCATATGCCTCAATGGTAATTTTATCTAGATAAATATTGACTATTATATATTCCAGATCCTTGATCAACTATAGATACATAATATTAAGGCTTGACCCATTGTCTATGAGGACCCACTTAAATTTGTGTCATGTTATGTTAACTTTGATATATAATGGGTTATCATGGAGAGGGTCCAAGGATGACATATCACTTTGGTCAAAGGTCAATTATTGACTAGGAGTTAGCTTGTTGACCAAAGTTTGGAATTTATCTAGTGTAATGTCATTTAAAACTTAGGACTAGATCAAGAGTTTTCTAAGGATATGTTTTCGATGGTAGATGTATGAAATAAATATAAAATATAAATTTGTGTGGGCATACTTTATATTTTCTCTAAAACATCATACATTTTCACCTTAACATTGGTAATTATCTTACTCTTAAATAGTATGGTGGATAGAATGTGCTCACTGGTAGAATATGGTTGTGGTCTTAAAATGGTGATTTTAGTATACTAAGTTATGATTCAAAAATATAGATTGGGTAAAGTCCCATTATGATAAGAGGAATAAGGAGAAAGGATTGGGATGATAATCCTTTATTTCTATTATGCTTGGATATAACAATAAGTCAAAGGAGGATTACCAGCATAGGAAGGATAATATGAATTGTTAGGCAAAGCTCTTGGTCTATTGGCATTTGACCCAAGTTTGATCATGATGGTAGTTATATGACTACCTATAATAGAACTTGTAACTTTATTATAGTCAAATGTGATAGTTTGATAGTCCTCTTATTCAAATAGGTCATTTTGACCTTGGTTTTGACTATTATGTTGTTATTTTCATTATTATTGATGCTATAGTTGTGGTTGTGGAGGTGGACTTAATTGTTATTGATTTTTATTTGTAGTATTATGTTGTGGAAAAGGATCTTAGTAAATACTGAAGTTATGATTAGAAGTATAAGCCTTTATATCCAATTTGATCTCTCCATTTTCTAACATGTTCTAAATAAGGTGCCTTAATTTTGTAAATTGGAATATAGAATGGCCTTTAACTTGGTGATAGTCACATAATTCATATTCTTTGTACTAATCATGAAAAGGTGCATATTAAAGGAATGACTTTGGTATAGGTCAAATAGTCATCTTGGTAGTGACTTATTTTTAAAATATTGACTCGATTAGTTCTCCAAGATCATTAAAGACTCTATCCTTAGGTTTACTTCTTAGAGGAGATGTTTATATACATGATTGATCGACTAAATTGTGTTAATAATATGGTAAATGTTGTTGGTAAATATTTTGGTTAGTATTAGCAAAATGACTTTAGTTTTAAAGTAACTATGACTAAGATGTAAGTATTTATCCTTTTGAAATTTATTGCACATGGTGGGGTTGAATAGTAACATGTTGTCAACTAGTCAAAACATCTTGTATAAATGACACCCATTGATCGCTAGAGGTTTGTTACTAAAATTATTTTGTATTTGGCCCTTTCTAAATGTGAGGAATTTATTAGGAAAAAGGTAATGATTACCTAGTGGGTTTAAAACCCTATTATTGGGTGAAAACTTATTTCATGTTTGGAACTTATTGAATATTTGGCACTTGTTGATGTTAACTAAAAAAGGTACATTTTTTATTAGATAACATTTGCAATAGATTCACCACTTGTTGTGGTGGCACATTATTTGGTATATATTTTCTTGGAACATTGGTTACCACCTATTAGGGTATAATAATGTTAATCACTTTTTGACATGGATGATTAATCACCCCCTATTGGGGTAGAATATTGGTTTGTGTTTGGTTATTTGTTACATGTTATGTAGATAAAGAAGAAACTAGTGGAGTAGTCATTTGTTACATTTTGAAACTAGACGTTCTTTCCCCTTATTATTGTGAACCATTTAAGGTGTTTGTGGTGTAAAATTGTTTTGAAGTGATCTATTATACATGTGACCCAACATTTTGTATATTAAGATACACTTTTGTGTTATTTACCATGTTATGTGAAGGGTCTTTTTTAGGAGTCATATTTTCCTCCCAAATGACCAAGGTATTAAACATGTCCCTAACTTAAGTACTTTGTGCAAATGGGTCTATGTTTGTATTGGTATAACCTAATGAATCATTTTTCACTCTAGTTGATGGAGTTAACTCTATGAGTGGCATGTTGGAAATATTGATGCCATTTATATTCTTAGACAAGTTAAGGTAAGTTTGGTATTCTTGTTGCACTTATGCCATTTGGTTAGCATTTTGACCCTTTCCTTTTGAAATCATATCAAGGTATTGGTTATTAAATGGTATAAGGGAATGGTTATGTCTAGATGATACATGTTCGAATGGTTTAATAGCTGACACATTACTAGAATCTCTAACCATGATATGAAAAATTTCATGTGAAAATTTGTCTAGGAATTTAGCACCTTTTTATACTACTTTGATAATTATTTTTTCCCTATTCTCTAAGAGATGATGATCAAATAGGTTACGATAATAAGTGGTCTGAGTTGGAGTAGTCATACATTAAGGATATTTTTGTTGGAACTACTCCATGTTAGGTGGTACACTAGTAAGGTATTGTATAGTTTGGTCTTAGTTTTACCCTAGATAATATAGTGCATTAGTAAGATAATGTGCTAATGGGTCTTGACCCTGCTCTATATAGTGAGTATCATATGTGAAATATGGATTTATCTCATATGCTATGATATCTTCATAAGCTCCTTAAGCAAAAGGGTCACTTGTGATTGTGTTTTCATTCTCCACATTATACATGATCCCACTATGTGTGTATTGAGGCATGTTTGAAGCAATGGTAAATGTCTCATGAAAATATTGGTCTATTTTTGTAAATTTCTAAAATTTGGTCTAAAATAGAAACTTGGTCTATTGTTTCAAAAGTTTTAAAATTTGTCTAAAAAATAACTTGGTATAAAAGGGAAAATTTGAAACAAACTTGATCTTAGTTTTAAAAAATCACAAAAACCACATTTAGCTCTTGGAAAAAGGTCTAAAGGTGAAACATGAAGATGATATTAGAAACGATTTTGAATTAGGTTTAAGGTAAAATTTAAATGAAAATGTGAAACTAGTCTATGATAGAGGTATTGGTCTATCTAAGAGTGAAAAAATATTGGTCTATGGATAAAAATAAAATTATGCTAGGTCTTTGGTAAAAATTCACAAAGATAGTCTTGAAAATGAACTTAATATCAGCCTAAAACTAGAAATGAAACATAATCTAAGGAAATTGGTTTGAAATAAAGAGCTCACGTGGTCTAGGTAATCTTGGAAACTTAGTCAAAAGTGAACGCAGTCTATTATAACTCACAATAGGAAAATAGAGGTGTAAAATTATTATAAGAAAACTAATTAGAAAGTCAACTCAAGTATCATAACATAAGTGTAAAAAGTAAAACATTAAAGCCAAAGTGGTAAGGAAAACTCAAATTTAAACTAGTTTAACTTTTTTCTATTTTTAGAATTGGGGTTCAAGACTTGGTTTGGAAAATACAACTTGACTCTTGGCACAAGGGCCAAAGGTATATGCGAATGGCATAACCACACTAGATTTGAAATTAGATCCATATTCTTAGGATGTTTGGAACCTAGTTAATATTAAATACAACTTGTCTAGGTAAAAATGTCTAGTATAACAATGTTATTTAGAAACAAAAGGCACAAATAGTCTAGGTCTCATTTTAAACAAGGAAAATTGTTGGAATAATTTTGATAGCGTAACACTTCTTTGTGCAAAGTGGTGTGTGTAACATATGTTTGGTTTAACTTATTTAATTTTGGAAAAGTAATTTTATATTAAAATAATAAAAGTGAAAATAAGTATCACCTAAGTTCATGCTCCTACACTAAAACTAACATGAGTTGTGTATAGTATATGTCAAAGTTTCCACCAATATAGTAGTATTAAAATGAATTAATTATCAATCTAAAAATAAAAGAGTGCATGTAGGTAGATTTTTTAATCCCCTCTCTATCTCTAAATAATTTATGTGTGTAAAATAACTTAGAGTGACAAATCAACTTGATATTATGTAAGATAAACCATGGGAAATGAGGTCAATTATTCTAAATTTTTAACCTAGCTGATCTAGATGGTCCACAAGTGCGTAGAAACTCTCGGGTACAAAATTCACGTCAGTTGGATCTCAATAATCTATATTTTTATGTAAATGTATTTTATTATGTGAAAATAATTTATTTGCATTCTACTTAATGAAGTATAATGTATAGACTATTATATTTCCTAAAGACTCATTGGACTTCTCAAGCTAACAAGTTAGTCACTATCTAATCCAATGGTATGCCTAATTTATATACCCCACTAGAGAGTGGGGTTTGAACAATTTTGGGAGATGAAACCCTACATCAAAATCTACCTAACTAACTTTTGAGGAGGTGATAAACTCCCTCTAAAATTTAGACAATAAAATAAAAGAAGAACTAGGTTGCTTCTAAGTCACCCAAGTCCATAGGAATAAATGGAGAATATACATGACATTTCTTCAAGTTTGATTCAACAAAAAAATTAAAATAATGTGTTTTTGGTCACCTAATTTCCTTAAAGGGGACACGGGGAGAGAATTAATGCAAGATTTTACTAAAAATGAAAGTAAATAAGTGATTTCAAAAACAATAACATAAATAAAAAAAATTCTCTTAGGAGATCTAATTCTAATGTGATTGTTCTTTTAAAAACACATATTAAAATATCATTGAAGTTTGGAATTTGTTGAAACTTTGAAAGTTGATTTTAAGGTTTTTAAAGCACCAAAATAAATGTGAAATGGTCTTATTAATGCTAAAAATTAATCTCTTTTACTTAATTCCATACAAAAATTATTAGAGGATTAATTAGATAATGAAGGGAACCTAAAAAATTAGTGTTAAAAAAATGAAAAATCAGAAATAAAAAATCATAGTCAATAATTTGACCATAAATCATAAAATATATATTAATTTTCAATTAAATTTATAGGTATTGTTTATTAGAAACAAATTCATGCCCCAAAATAAATTCATAGAAAACTATTTAATACATCAAAATTTATGATCGTTTAAGGACCTTTTAGAAAAAAATCAGAAAATGAAAGTATTAGTCACTAATTTGATGGTAATTGCTAAAATATAAATTGTTTTTACTAAAAATTTTAGAGCAGTTTTTTAATAAAATACAATCATTCCTGTAAAAATTTATATTAAAAAAATTAATACATCAAAATTTATGATCACTTTATGGACTATTTTTCTAGTAAAAATCAAAATAAGATTAAAAATAACAAGAATTTATGGGGTGTGTGCTCATGAAGAGTTGTCCCAATAGGAATGCCATTATGTATGAAATATGAATCCAAGGAAAAATATGAAGTAATTAATTTTTATTATAATAAGACATCCAAAAAAAATATTGATACAAAGCATTCTCAAGCCTAGATATGAGGGGTATCTTGATTATAATAGGATAAAACACAACACAACTAGAAGGATAATAAAGAAATAATTTCACCTTCCTTGTAAATCTAAATCAATTATTGATATGGTAGTTGGATTTATCATCTTATGTCTAAATTAAAGTCTTATTCAACTCTCTTTATATGTGTGTAACACCTCTCCTTTGTCCACTATGGTTTTGGCCTTAACATGTATTGGTTTATGAAGCCTCCCTTATAAATTATGTATAATAACTTTAGACAAAAGAGATTTTTAAAGAATGGTCATGGCTTGGATATTTATAGTTTTATATAAATTAATATAATGATTTTTGACCCTTCATCTCAAGATCAATATTCAAGGCCATAGATAAATTTATTTATGATCATCTATCTTAATATCAGGATAAATGGATGAAAATTAGAGGTCCATGTGAGAGACATGGGTCAAGAATGATATGTCTCCAACCCAATTCCAAGTGGATTGAAAAATTGGTCTGATGTCACCATTTTAATATATATTTTGTTTGAGTTAATGAATTTTAAAAAATATAAATTCATTAATTATCCATGATCTACTTGGCCACATATCATGAGAGTTGAGCAATAAATTCAATTAATGAATTTAGAAAATAATAAATTCCAAAAGCTATAAATTTTAATAGCATAAGAGGATTAAGCTAATTAATACATATCAATTAATTTAATTTAAAGTGAAGTGTTTTTTAAAATTCAAATAACCATTCAACATAATTCATCCCAAAACATCTCTTACATAGTCGCAAATTGACTCAGGATGAATTAAGTGAAGCTGATAGTTGTGTATAATGAATTTCCCTAATTAGAGATGTGTCAATATGTTCCAAAATATGCACACCAAGTGTGTAAAAGAATTTAGGCATTTAAATTATTTTTATACTCAATTCAAGTTATTTATTAAAAATTTATCTAAAGAAAGGAGTGTTTACATATACCATTGAGTTAAATTTTTAGGTGATTTATGGGTCTAAATTCATGTATATATGGGTCATAATTAACATTCCAAACACACACACACACACACACAAAACTCATATGATTTAATTATGATTGAATTTTAAACCTTAATTATTAAAAAGAGGAGTTAAATTTTATATTATTAGTCTTTGAGGTCAATTATTTATCAAGGTCTTTGAAGCTCCTTAAGTACTTAAAGGAGTTAGAGGTTTAAGTCTTATTCTTGCAGGTCAAGTGTTGCTCAATGTCTTTGATTTTACATAAGAGGAATTGAATCAAGGAGGTTCCCTAGTATTTAATGTCCCAAAATTATGATATTTAGGTCTTATTATTTGCATTTGAGGTCTTCATACTACATCTTTTAAAATTCTAGAGCAATGGGGAGATTAATGTGCATATGAGTCAACCCAAAGGTAAGTATTAGTATGCTTGTTATCATTAATGTATTTAATTATTATGAATATTTTATTTAATTATTTTAATAGTATCATGTATATTATTTTACATGATTAATTTATTTTTATACATAATAAGTTGGTATATTATAGGGTGCTTAGGTTTTTAATTTCCATTTTAGGCCACATAGAATACACTTAAGGTATGTTATTTTTCCATTTAATGTTAGAGGTACCATCATTGAGAGGGGGGTGAATAATTAATTCTAGATAATATAAATTCATTTTCAATCCTTCCAAACTCTTAATAAATTACCACAAGCACTTCATGAAGCATACATATCTTTCATAACAAAGAATATGAGATAAAATGCAAGATCAAGCACATAACACATGGCATATGTGGGAAACCATCTTACTATAACCTAGAACCTAAAACTAGAATATTTTACTATAATAAAAATAACCAATTTATACTATATAAAAATTATCAGTCAACTATTATCCCTTATTTAGTGAGACTACAATCCCACAAGGTGATACAATACATGTCTAGCTTAGCAACCAAAACAACTAGACTTTTAGCAAGTTTCACTTTGTAAAGAGGCTACATCCCATATATATTGAGAATCCATAATAAAAATTATGAATATATCATCTCATGAACACTGATTTCCTACCAATATGATGGAGATAAAAAGTATATCAACTCTCTTCAACTCTACTTACTCAATTTATCCAAAACCACCTTTTGGATCACTCTTCACTCCTCATCAAAAAATGTGTCACCATATCAATAACATGACCAAAAGGTCATATACATAGTCAAAACTTTGATCTATCTCTCAAATCAGCCACCAATCTCACACAAATAACATCTATCCTTCACTCACACTCAAAGCATCCAAAACATTCTTTTGGATCACCCTAGACCTCTTTGCTTATCCTCTACCTACAAGAGCACTATTATAACATCAAAAAAATGACCCATGGGTCATAAAAAAATTCTTTTATCTACTCTTCTCATCAAATCATTTATTTCACACTCTCCCTCTCCTTTACTCCATAACTCTCACATGCACACACCTCTTACAAGTCTAAAAACCATCACATTTGGTTTCACTATTTATAGAGCATTCATGAACATCACTATCTTGGTCAGCCATTAGACATGAATTATCCCTTAAGTATTCTCTAAAATAAATAAAAGACTCAATACCATCCTCAACGATTGGCTATATTATCCATGGGTCACCTGTAGGTACCTACACCTTTCAATTAGGCCCTTGTAGCCCTTATAGGTCTCATGGAGACCTATTCACTCATTTATCACTTTATCAAGAAAACCCAAGAACACAAGAACAATTTTAAATGAAAAAATACACTACACATGACCACATTAACATTTTTAAATTATTATAGTCATCATTTTACTCTTCAGTGCAAGCTCAATCAACTAAAACATTAGCCTTGTTCATAAGGACACCATGAATGAACACACAGTCAACTTCTTAAGATTTGATAATATTTTAGATCATTTGATAAAGACTAAAAATACCACATAGATCATCTAAAATGTTTTTAAATAAATTTACAATATCTAATTTATCATGATACATCCAAATAACAACAAAATGAGCTCAAACAACCTTCTCGATCACTCACAGAACATAGTCAATAACATAGTCAACTTTGGATATTAATATCTTTGTATTTAGATACATTCATACCTAATAATAAAATTCAATATATGAAACTTGGATTTATCTTCAACTTTTATTTTTACTCAATCTTCAAATTCATCATGAATAAAAAGTTATGGCATAAACATTGAGCACTAGTTTTTCCTTTGTTAATTTTCAAATGCCAATGGTCACAGTTAAACCTTATACACTATGCTATGATCTTGTGTCCTCACATATTATATCAATCAAGCCCCATCAATATTATTATAAGGATATTATTTTTTAACAATGATAAATAGATATCACTTTGATTACATTAACTCAATATGCACTAGTGATCTCTATTTCTATAAACACCAGCTCATCATTAGATTTTAGAAGCAACATGATATTTACCTTAAATTTACCTTAAAATTATAACTTGTGTCACCATCTCACTGAATCATGACATCTTGGAATAAACGAACTCTGTTAATTTTTTTTAAATAGCTCAATCTTTAACATTATTTAACGACTATCATTTTGAACTCTTTTACTCTTCACACACCATTGATCTACATGTACAAACTCTCTTAAACCATTGGATCTTCATTTGGTCCTGATATTTAACATCATGCATAAATGACTAAGTATTAGTACCATTTAAATATTATTGGAAGGCCAAATTTTCATAGATATATATTTTATCTCACTCACTCGCATGTTCTCAAATTTGAACCATAGAAACTAGGCAAAATACTGAATAAACCTATATTACCATTTCATCCTAAAATTTCCATGCATGTGTGATATGACATCACCAAATTACTCACTGAAATATTTCTTGTACCTATACAAATAACATATTCTATCTCAAATTAATTTTGTATAGTTTATCTTTGATGTGATTAAACAGGGACTGTTAGATCTTCTTTACAAATTTGGCTAAGTGTTGAGACTTAGTGCACTTCTAAGGGACCAACTTTTCACCCACATATATTTTGTTACACTAAATAAAATGATATGAAATTTAGACCATATGACATCCTCACATATGAGAATCCATCCATATAACAATATTCTCCTATAACCCTTACACATGTGAGATATAATGACATAAAAAATCTTCCTCAGATTTATCTGTCACAAAGCCAATTATGCCTAGATGAACATAATGAAGAACTGGATGAATTTCACTCATGAACACATGCACTCCAATCATCCTTGAAATATGATAATACCCTTTTCACATCCTCAAATCACTACACTCATCCTTAAACATCTCTAACCATGCCAAAATTGAAGACTAAGCCTCCTTCAAGCATACTAAGATAAACACATTACACACTTTGTCATTATCACTTAAAATATCAAGGCACTTCATCCACTCACCTATACACCTTCATGAAATCACTATGACATCATTTAAAAATCTATAATAATATCCCCCTTTTTCATTGATGTCAACAACCATCATATAACAATATACAACTCACCTTCCTTCTCTCTCTTTAAACACTCTCACAATAAGAAATTCCTCCCCCTTTGACATAATGACAAAGTGGGAACCAACTAATCTTAAATTCCTGAAATGACTACCATTAGGATATGACCACCTTATAAATATGATACAAACTCCCCATTAACTTGAGCCTACCTCTTCTTGCCTTGACACCTTCCTCTTGCTACATGCCAACATTCTTCTTCAACCAATCAGTAAAACCAATTAACAAATAACCCAAAAAATACTAAAATCTGATGGAATTGAACAAAAGACATAAAAGAGACTCCCCATAAGATCTCTAAGACATTTCACCTCTTGATCATCTTAATATCTCCACACACCATGAGGACTCACCACATAGGCTTACTAGCCTTCTCTCTTCTCTCTTGAGCCACCCAAAGGATCATCAACAGAACTTCATGCCACTCAAAAAATATGAAACATGTTATAAACCAACTTAATAACTCACCTTGAAACACACATACCTTTTTATTTTGGAAAAACTAAGTAAAATAACTCTTCTTCACATTATACCTATGTAGTCTCCTTATAACCCTACTAGGAAATTTTAGGGCATACAACTTTCTATAGACACAGTTTCAAAACCTAAATCTTCATATATGGATCAATATCATATTTAGTCACACCAAATTTCATCACCTATCTCATCATATGAAACATACTTCCTTGATAAACCTACTAGCTAATTAGGCTTCCATTTCAACAAAAACTTGAATAAATTAAAATCCACAAACTTTCATATTTTGTGAAGCTAGATTTGACAACCTATTTTGCCAATCAACCTAGTAAGAAGCCTCAAACCTCAATTAATAAGGTAAACCACTTTTCTAACATATCCCAAAACTCTAGAATCTAAAAAAAAAAAAGGTCAACAAACCTCCTTCTGGTCAACACCCACATTTGAAACTTCTTACACACCTAGAGATAACCATCACATACATTTGGACCAAGATTTGAACCTTCATAATTTTTGGAACCCATACATACTATAACCCATGGTTTTTAGCCTATATACCTTAAGCACAAACTATGAAACTTTAAAGTGAACAAAAATTCTCCAATTGCACATAAAAGATCTTTAAAGATTGAAATCACCTTGAACACATAACTTATAGACCTTACACACATACATTCATTCTATCAAAATAGCTTAGAGTAGATTTATAAGACTCATTATTCCCCTTTAGCCAAACATATCTTCAAATGATATTATTATCTTGCAACATCAACCAAAACTCAACTGGCATCCACCATACTTCCTCTTACTTGTCAAGTGTCTCCTTGAAGCCTCGATAGAGATACCCTAACTCATAGTGTCCTAAAACAATGTGAAACTAGGAGTTTCCCACAAATACTCATAATCCTAATCCTCCTTAGTCATCTTATACTTATATTTATTCTTTTTCATCTTAGGATTAAGATAAATAACATGCTTAACCACTACAATATTCTCTTCCAAGCTTGATTTGATAATACATGGTGACAACAAGTATTCATGACATACCTTCTCAACTGAAGAATCTTCCTTATAGTTTAAAAATTCATCACTAGGCACTAATAACTGATGTTATTTTAATGAAACTTTCTCAACAACAATAAGATGTTCACTTGGATCTAACTCACCTCAAAAATAGAATTAACCAGTACCTTGGTCATCTCCTTGAGCTCAGTCTCTTTACCCACAACCTAAAAAGATAATGAGATCCTTTGATACTCTTTAACTTTTATAACATTCTCCACCATATCAAATAGATTACTTAGACTAGTAAACCCATCATGACTCATACTTACCACCTTTGGTTTACATGAGTTAACTCTCCTTCTTCCTTGCACTTTATGAGCTTGATTAAACTCATTTTAACTTGATGGCCTTTACTTTTAGAATCTAGAAATATGACCAACCTTCTCATAGTTTTAGTAAACCATTATTTTTAAAGTGGACTCAAATTTTCATACCTGATATGGATAAAATCATGCAATGTGTCCTATGTCATAAAAACTAAAACAAACTCCTTTTGAAGAAGACTCACCTTACCTTACCTTATTTGGACACTGCTTAACAAAGTGTCCCTCATCAAGGCAATTGAAGCACTTAACTTTGTTCACACCTTTTGATAGATGACCCTCATCATTGTTCCATATAAACTCATTTCTAATAGGTCTCTTGGATGATCTATATCTATGCCCAAATTGATTACATTTGTAACAAAAACCATTAAAACTTACATACCTCATGGCATTTATTTATTTATTTGATCTAATTTGTCTTCAATATACCAACACCTTCATTCCTTATTTTATGGTTTGTATTTAAGGTTAGATTGTTCTTTTTCATATTAGTCTTCTTGTCTTGAGTTGGATTCACTAGTTCTTCTTTGTATCCAAGTCTGGTTCTGTCACTTTCATGCTTTTGATCAGTCATAATATTTTCTAGATTAATTTATCTCTTTTTAAGTCTCACAAATGACTTCATCTTACTATATGTCTTCTTTAACTCTGATTTCAATGACTCATTTTTAATTACATTCTTGGAACATTCATCTTCTTTAGCTTTCAGGCTCATAGATGAGATTTCCAATTGAAAACTGAGATGCTTGACCATATATTAATGCTCCTTAGTTTCTTCATTCATTCTTGCTTCATACACACTAAATTCATCTTTATAGTCCTTGATTTGAGACTTCATCTTATTTTTAATATTCTTATGAATCTTAAATTCTTTACGAGCATTCATTAATCCAGTCTCATAATCTACCTCATCTTTATCATCATTTATATCACTCCAAGTAGACTCCTTTTGATATGATCAACTTCCTTCCTCACCCATGAAGAGGGATCTATCTTTAATAGGATCATCATCTTCATGATCATACTTTGAGTCACTATCTTCACTCTCATATAATGACCTATAATATTCTTTGGTGTAGATACTCTTTTTGTCCTTAAAATATTTCTTGTTGTCAAACCTTTTAAATATTTTCTTCCTCTCATAAGACTTGTATGTCTTCTTGTCTTCATCTTGACCACCATCATTCTCTTCATCATCATTCTTTTTATGCTTATAAGGTAAATTATTATCAAAATGTCCTACCTCTCCATAATTTAAGCATTTGAAGGGTAGTTTACCCTTATACATGCCTAACCCTAATTTTAACTTCCTTATAAACAAAGCAATCAATTCATCCTCATCAATATCAGAAATGTCATACTCCTTGGGTTTCTTACATTAGAAATTCTTCTTAGGATTCATTTATGTTTTGAATGTTACTTCCTTCTTTTATGGTATTTCATAATTTATTCTCATCTCATAGGTAGTAAGGATGCCATGCAATTCATCTATATTCAACTTACTAAGATCATGAATTTCTTCTACATTAGACACTTTTGAATCAAACTTGATAGAAAGATACCTTAATATCTTTTGAAATATAGTAGCCTATTCAAATTTATTTCCAAGACCTCTAATGATTTTCATGATTTCATCAACTCTTTATAGAAAATATGCCATTGAATCTTCTTCCTTCATCTTAATACTCTCAAATTATCTCTGGTGAGTCTTCAACTTTGCCAACTTAACTTTTGAGTCTCTTTCATAGACAATCTTCAATTTATCCCACATTTCCTTGGTAGATGTATAATGTATTACCTTGGTGTATTTATTATTTTAAATACCACAAGCGATATCATTCATTGCCTTATAATTTTTCTCAAATAACTTCTTATTTATAACACTAGATAGAGGAATTGTAGGTGCATAATAACCATCAAAAATATATTTCCAAATGTCAAACCCTAGGGACATGATGTAGGTCCTCATCCTTGCACTCAAAAAATCATAATTGGATCCATTTAACATCAATGATTTCTTAATATAGGAATCTCTATGATGACTACCCATATTATACCTTAGATCACCTTCAAGCTATCAAGCCTTTACCAAAGGACGTACTCTTATACCAATTGTTAAAAGTATAATCACTGAGAGTGGGAATTAGTGATCCCAAATAATACAACATTAATTTCAATCATTTCAAACTCTTAATCATTTACCACAAGCATTTAATGAAGCATACATATCACTCATAACAATGAATAAGAGAGATAATGCAAGATCAAACACATAACACATGGAATATATGGGAAACCATCTTGTGGAGAAAACCCATTGGAACCTACAATTGGACTAATTTCCTATAAAAACAAGTACTAATTTAGACTAGATAATTAAGGAACTACTATCCCTTATTCAGTGAGACTATAATCCCACAAGGTACTACAACACCTATCTAGCTGAGCAACCACAACAACTAGAATTTTATCAAGTTTCACCTTGTAAGGAGGCTACAATGCCCTAGATGTTGAGAAGAAATAAAAAACTAGTGAATATGACATCTCTTGAATATTAATAGCCTACCAATATAATGAAGATATAAATTATATTAGTTCTCTTCAACTCTACACACTTAATGCATCCAAAACAACCTTTTAGATCAATTTTCACTCCTCATCAACAAATCTATCATCACATCAATATCATGACAAAATGGTCATACACATAGTCCACAGTCTGATATCTCTCTCAAATTAGACACCAAACTCACATAGATAACATATATCCTTCACTCACACTCAAATCATCCAAAACATCCTTTTGGATCACCCTAGACCTCTTTGTTCATCTTCAACCTATAAGAGTACTATTCTAACATCAGAAACATGAACAATAGGTCATACACATAAGTATCAATCTATTATTCTCATCAACTCATATAATTGGCACTATCCCTCTTCTTCGCTCTACAACTCTCACATACACACACCTTTTACAAGTTTAGAAACCATCATATTAACTTTCACTATTTATAGAGCATTCATGAACAACACTATCTTAGGAAGCCATTAGACATGCCTTAGCCCTTAAGTATTCTCTAACATTGATACATATCTCAATAAAATTCTTTAAGGTTTTCTATATCATCTATCCATGGGGTACCCTTAAGTAGCTACAACTTTCAATTAGGCCCTTATATCCCTTATAGGTCTTATGGAGACCTATTCACCCACTTATAAATTCATAGAGAAAAACAAAGAACACATGACCACTTTAAAATGTTTATGTCCACTCCACATGACCCTTTTAACATTATCAAATGTTTATAGTCATCATTACACTCTTCTATGCAAGCTCAATCAACTCAAACATTAGCTTTGTTCATAAGAACACCATGAATGAACACATAGTCAACTTCTTAAGCTTTAATCATATTATATGTCGATTATTAAAACTTCAAAATAACGCATATATCATCCAAAATGAGTCTAAAACACTTTCCAATAGACAATTCACAATAAGACATTATATTAACAACAAAACACTCAAACAACCTTCTCAAGTCACTTGCAGAAGATAGTCAATCACACAGTTAACTTTGGAGCTCAATATCTTCATCTATAAATACATTCAGACCTCCTAATCACCTTTTTTGGATGCACCATGGAGTACTCTTCGAATTTTATTTTTACTTCTTCAAATTCATCTTGAATGAAATGTTATGTCACAAACACTAAGCACAAGTTTTTCCTTTATTAATTTTCAAATGCCAATGGTCACAGTTAAACCTCTGACACTATGATATCATCCCATAGCCTCACATATTATATCAATCATGGTCCATTTATATTATTTTAAGGATACCAATTTTTAACAATTCTAAACAACTATCAATTTGATCTCATTGACTCAATATGCACCACTAATCTTTATTTGTATGAATACCTACTCATCATTAGATCTTAGAATATGCCTGATCTTTGCCTTAGCTTTACATTAAACTTTGAACACTTTTCACCATCTTGTTACATCTTGATATCATGGAATAAATATGCTCTATCAATCTTCTATAAGTAAATTGGTATTTAACATTATTAAATGACTATCATTTTGACCTTTTTAACTCTTCACACACCATTGATTTGCTTGTACTAACTCTCATGAACCATTGGATCTTCATTTGGTCCTGATCTTCAACATTAGGCATAAATGACTAAGTATGGGTACCATTGTAATATTCCTAGAAGGATAACTTTGAATAGACATATATTCTACCTTGTTCACTCACATGTTCTAAGATTTTAACCATAGAAACTATTCAAAATACTAAACAAATCCACTTGACCATTTCCTCCTAAAATGTCCACATGTGGGAGACATAACATCACCAAATTTGTTAGTAGACTCTTTATTGTACTTAGATAAATAACATATTTGAGCTCAAATTATTTTTTCACTATTGATCTTTGATACGATGAAATATGGGCCTTTATATCTTATTTACAAATTTGGTTGAGTTGAAACTTAGTGCACTCCTATTTGAGGGACCAACTTTGCACCCACATATATTTTTCTACGCTAAATCACATGATCTAAAATTTATACCGTATTATCTCCTCACATAGGAGAATTGAAACTTATATCAATATGATCCTATAACCCTCACAAATGTGAGATATAATGACATAAAAAACCTTCCTTAAATGTATCTATCATAGATCCAATTATGTCTAAATGAACATAATGAATAATTGGATGAATTCCACTCATACACAAAATTAATCTAATCATGTTTGACCTTTGAGAGGACCCCTTGCACATCCTCAAATCACCATACTCATCCCTAAACATATCTAACCATTCTAAAACTGAATATCAACCAATCCTCCTTCAAGCATACTAGGACAAACACATTGCACACTTTGTAATTATCACTTTGACTATCAAGTCACTTCATCCACTCACCTAGATATCCTCATGACATCACCATGACATAATTGAAAATTATCCAACATTTGCTTCTTATTATTTTTAGTGTTATCTATTATCTATGATATAGGTTACCCTTTTCCATCAATTCCTTGCATGTATTTTAATTATTATATCCTTGATTCACCTTTTTACCATTGTTATATCATTGATTTATATTGGGATCTAGTTAGAACCATACCCTATATCTTTTGTATAGGATTTATAACCTTATACCCTTGGAATTGAGTGTGCATTTCCCTCTATTATATCTATAAAATACATTTATATATATGATTTCTTGTTAGTATCCTAATGTATAGAAAGAAACAGGATTATTATATTGGTCATCTTATCCTATACATACATATTGGTAAAACTAAATTAAACTCTATCCAACCATTGGTTAGATTGCCTTCATATTTCCATATATTTTTCTAGGCATGCAATTTTTATATATCTCTAGGTTTATAAATATTTTCTAAACATTTCATCTATTAGGTTTCAAGTCAATGAATAAAATTACATAGTCAAATATCTAAATCATAATATAATGTATATAATTACTATGGAAAAAAACCTATAAATCTTTCTTGTAGATATCTATTTTCCTAATATAATTGAATTTATCTTAGATAATGCATTCTAATTTCCACCATGGTTTAAGATCCCATAGAGGACAATCCCATTTTTAGCATATACAAAGACCCTATAAAGGATCTTCCCATTTTTTACACCTAGTTTTCTTCCATTCCCATAATTGAGGAAAAATCCTCATGATGTATATTCACCATGGCTAAATATATCTACCTTCATCTTCCCTTTTTTGAAAAATTTAAATTTCACTAAAGAAATGATGAGGGCAAATCCACCAAATTATACCTACCCTTTAAAACATAGTTTGTATGCATGTCATAAAACAATTCATATATGATATTGATCCTAGATCTTATATGACCCTCTAGACATATATTATATGTCCCATTTCAGTTCTAAACCTTGTAAAAACATCTACATTTGAAATAATTAAAAAAGATAACTACATATATATTGTCAATACAATTATGTCTCACCTTTATATTATAGAATACTACATTGGTAGCACCAATATATTTCTACCTCACTTCCCATCATATAAATGTGCATTGGTAATGTAGATATAGTTCTACCTCACTTTATTTTTATATACCACTACATATTTAATGTTTATTTAGTTCTACTTCAAATTTTTCTATAAATCATTGCATTGACAATGTTAGTATGGTTCTACATTATCCTCTTATTGAATACAACTGCATCAACCTTAACTTTGAATGTGTTTATATAATTATATTTTCACTTTATCTAATACCCAAACACATCACCCATGACCCAAAATGTGTTGGTACAATATTACATTCTTTATCTATTAAACATCAATGTATCAACCATGTTGATATAGTCATATTCAAAATAAATCATTCTCACTATATCAACCATGTTGATACATGCATTTCAAAATAATATCATGTGAATTATATTTATTCTACTAAGATAGTCATTTTCAACACAATAGTTCAACTATATTGGCCTAGTCTTTAACATTGATAAAAAATTAAAAACACCTAACATAGATCCCAATATTTCCATAGATGTCAATATTATTGTTATAGGATATAATTACATATTATCTGACATCATTATTATATATTTTGATGAGGTTAAGTCTAATCCTCATATACTTTTCAAGTTTGGACATATTTTGATGCCCATACTTCATGTATATCAACCTTTCAACCATCATTAAATTCTCATAATCTTTTTTTGGAAGTCTTACAATGCCCATCACTAGTCATCATCTACTTTTCTCACATCTTATGACACTTTTATTGAGGTAGTAATTTTTTTTATTCATATATTAAATATAATTAAATACAACCTCAAAAAGAGATAAATACCCTTGAGTTTATATATTTTATTAATTATAGTTACATAGATATTTCATGTTACATTTGATAATATGATTGATTATGTCATATTATTTAATTTCACATTTCTCACATAGTTTGATATTACACTATGTACATTTACATGACTTCCTTAATGACATTATTACCATATTTAATATCACCTCCCTTATTAGTGTTTCAGTATTTTTAATTTTATTTACATTTTCATGTAATTCCAAATCTCCTCATATGCCTAGTCACTTTTAAATCAAAACTCTCCCTTATTTTTGTCATCTATTAGCCTATACTTATTGTATTTCACTATTTTCATGGATAAATATTATATGATCCCTATATTTATATCTCCTTTCACTTAAGACACACTTGGGTTGGTTTCAATATTGAATTATTATTTTATGGTTAAATCCTAGGAGTCTTAAAATGTCTTGGTATCTAGGTTGACGTCTTTAGAAACTAGGTTTATGTTTTCTTGTATTGATAATTTTAGCACCCATGGTTGTTTTTTTGAATTATTATGGAGGATAAACATATAAAAAATATATAAAGGAGTAAAAATTATTTTTTATGCCACATGATTTATCACACAAGAACCCAATCCTCATAGTAGATTGTTGGCTCTGGAAGGGGTCTTGAAGAATGTGAAAAATGTCTTGGGAATGTAGGCTCCCTTATTTTCATGAATTTATCCTTCATGGAATTAAATTTATACTTCACTTACTAGCTCAATATTATGCTTACTAAGTGGGGTTCTCTAGCTCATTTGATGTCAAAATATATTATCCTCTCGCACTTGATTAGAGTATCTTGTTCTTGTTAAGTGTTTCTACATCACCTTTTTGGAACTTGTTTTCCCAATTTTTTAATGGAGGTAAAAAAAATAGGAATGTTGAGTCCTTTCATCTTAAAAAAATAATTTAAGTTAAAAATGGTCAAAGTTGTAATTTCCAAGTCAAAATGTAATGTTTGAATAATTAATTTTTAGAAGTCAAATTTTTTTAAAAAAATTAAAGGAAAAATAGAAGAAATGCAAAAATGACTGTCTTTTTAGTCTTGTTAGATTTTGATATCCTACCAAATAAAGATCAAAATTCCACATATTACCTAATATATTGTCAAAACCCAACATGTGTCTAAACACACATCAAAACTTGAATATTTCTCAAACATATGGTGAAATAAGATCACATATCAAACACACTCATAGACTCTAACATTTGTCAAAACATCTATTAGGATATAATGCCACTAAAAACATACTTGTTAGATTCTGACATAAGATTGTTCACCCTAAGTTTTCCACCATTAAATTTTATTAGTTATCTACATGCACAAGTTTTTTAAAACCATTTGTTTCTATCATTTAAAATTCATTTTTATATACCCTCATTTGAAATCCTACCGTCATGTGATATTTAAAATTATATAACTCTTCATTGTATATTATCAACATCATTAAAAGATAGGGTTTATATTTGTTTTATTTGGTATTTATATTTTCATAATTTATTAAATATTTTATTAAATTCCTTAAATATTTATTTTAAAAGGATCTCCAAAACACTTTCTAGGTTTCAATTATCTATTATACAACCTATCAGGGATTATTAATCATCCAAAAATCATTCATATTCTGACCCTTTTTCTACATGCCATAAAAATGCAAAGGTTTCCCAAACATTCATCAAACCCTAGGGATTTATTTAACCATAATTTGAATCTAACCACCTATTTATCATGCAATCAATTTTTGAAGCCTACCTAAATACTTATCAAGATTTTATACCTTGTTAGATACTTCAATGGACTTTGGCACCTATATGTGCACATATAAGAACTAGATCACATGTCAGGCATACCATCAGACTCTCATATTATAACTTGTGCATATTAATGTCTTGTAATATGCCTCTTGCTTGATCAATGCCAAATATTCATCTTTTTTTCACAGGGATAATTTAAGGTATAGTTTTTATCATATGCACATAATTTTCATAGATGGAAACATTTAGGACCAAAATAAAGGAGAATACCAAGAAAATTAATCCAAAAAATACTTTAAAAAAAAAGAGTCTCCAATTATAATAATAAACAAATATGAAGTATTAATTTCAAGGGGTTATTCCACCCTTGCACCTAGATTCAAATGTTGAAATAATAACAAATACCAATCTAGGTCATATCAACAAGGAATAATTTTGGAATAGAATTAGTGGGGTCTTTAACACATATTGTGGATAAATAATCCATGATAGTGGATTGGCTCAAGTATCTTCATTTCCTATTATAGTACAATGTCTAGAACTAGTACTAATAATGGTTAAACACTATGATTAAAAAAAAGACAAGTCTAAAATAAGAATGGTGAATATATATTATACTTAGGTTAAAATCATATTGATCATATACTATATCTACTTGAGAGGAAATCATTTTTCAATTTGATTCCTGCATATGTTCAACAATTTTGGGATTCCAATACTAGGCCATATTCTAAATGGGTCAACAAGAAATGACTAATAAAACTAATACATACATCAACAAGGATTCCTAATAATAATAAAATATTCAAGTTCATGAATGAAATCAATGATATTATCACACTCTTTCATAGAGTAGTGTGGATTTTAATTGTAATAAATTTCCAAACATGGATGTATAGATATATATGGATCATTCAACAAAACAAACAATATATCAATTGTGGATAGTTGATCAATGATTCTATTCATACGTAGATCATTGAGGTCATTACTACTTCTAAATTATATATGACCTCTTATCTTTTTTGTGTTGTTGATATAAGAAGATTCTAAAGTGGCTTGAATATAGTAGGTGATATGTAGACTCTAAAAATATATGATTTCTATCCTCAGTTCTCATTAAGGGAAAGTGCACATCATTTTTTAGGAGTAAATGATGCATTTTTATAGTATGTAATTCAAATGTTCAAACCAAAACCATATAACTCGAGGATATAAATTCAATATTATACATAGATTTAAAAATAGGGATCTTAGTTCATATAGTTCCCAACTTTCACTTACCTAAGAATTTGTGGTTATGAAATTACATCGTACATGCTCCCGAGGTATGTAGATGACAAGTGGGCCTTGATGGAACTAGTAAGATAGTTAAATAAAGCAAAAAATATTATATATTATAAACACAAGTTTGGAATAATTTTTTAATTTTTTTTGTTAGTATACTTGTGTTTCTTTGGCTAAATCAAAATTGATTGATGAGGAAATGACTCGAGTTACTATTTGGTCATTTGAAAATAGACCTTGATTTGATGCTAGAGGCCTAATTTAGAATTTTATTAGCTATTCATAACAAAATTTTCACCAATTTGAAGATGATTATATGGATTATGATGATGAAGAATATGTGAGAATCTATGATTACTAATGTTTCATTTTGGAACAAGTAATTATGTTTGAGATAGTGGAGATCAAGAAAAACTTAGTTAATGATGAAAATGCATTGGAACCCATATATGAAAAACAAAGAATTAAATCAAATCCTCTTCCAAATATATATTAGTAAATGAATTAATCTACTTCACTGATTGATAATGCCTAAGGTGTGATAAGTAGAACTCTTAAATGGCTAAAAAGTAAAGGCATCAATGTTCATAAAGAAAATTTTCCTCCTCTAGTGAAGGAGATAATATTAGGAATTGCTCATCTACAACATAAAATAGAAATAATGACATATTCATAAACATGAACCAGTATAGATTCAACATAAATCAAAATGAAATCATAAGTTGAAGATATCATAGAAACCATTCCTAAAAAAATTCTACTCAAGTTTAAAATAAGAATACTAGGATAAAAGATCCCAATTACTCCAAGAATTCCTATTTTACAAGAATATTATCTTGATATACCCATCCTAAACTCTAGTATCTAATAATACATAATAATTTCTATCTTTTGATACATCTTTGACACTTGAGTATTCTAACCCTTCTCAACCCAATACTTCAATACCATTGCTTCTTACTCAAAATGTTGAATTAATTACTAAATATTCTCCTAGAAACCTAATGGATACATTAGTAAAAGATGAAGTTAAAACATTTATTAAAAAATTCTCAAGTCTTATAAACTCCTCCCTAGTATTCTAAGTATCAAAAGGAATTTGATATTACTCTTATGTAACAATATACTAATTTAGAAGTTTCTAATTTGCTAAATGAGATAGTAAATAAGATTTTACACCCTTAAGAAATTAATTTCAACATCTCAAACACTATTCCTCATGCAACCAATAATCCTAAAATAGTTTATAAAATAATCACAGATAAAAAAGGAGACAAATATTTTGAGGTAGTAATTCCTGTTGTTGATAAATAAAAATACACTATTGAATCCTTTTATTACTAAATCATGAAGTTACAATTGGGAAAATATATAAGGGAAGGAGTGAAAGAAAATGTTCAATATTTAATTATCACATTTTATAATAATAAGGATCAAGACAAAGTAACCAAAGAATAACTCAGAAAAAGTTGAGTAACTGACATATGTGGTTCAAAAACTAGTAAGGCTAATTTAATCCTCCCATTCAGTTGTTATCAAATTTTTGATACAAAGACACTAAATTGTGTGTATGAATTTAGTAATATGGTCAAATAAATAAAATAATGGTCCAAATAAACTTTATATCAAGTCATCAGTACTATTCAGATAAATAATGACCATGGGTTCTCAGATTTGATCAAAATATGATCAAACAACCATGGTTGAAAAAAAATATGATGAAGACATACATAAATGGAATGAATTTATACCCAATTTGAAATATTTTCCCCACACTTATCGAGTTCTTAGGATATACCCAATTTAGAGTCTTTATTGTCAAATAAAGTCTCAATAAATTCAATGAATCTAAATCAATAGGAGGCAATGCTCTCCTAGAAATAATTTAAATAGTAGGAAAATTGAAATGCAAACTCATTAATGATATTGGGAAACAATTTATAGGGGATACCATTATCAATCAATTCAAGAAGAATATTGAGGAGATCTTAAGTTCCAAGTCTACATTCAATTATGTGTCAATTCAGATTTTGATTAAGTATATAAACAATTTAAAGAACCTTAATGTAATGCTTAAGAGAATATAGGGAACATCATAGGAGATGCCATATTTATATTTTGATATATATCTAGCTTACACATATTTAGATGGACTAGATGAAGACAATGTGCTAGAGATCATGAATAAATTTGATGATTTCCAAGAGAAGAAACTACAACCTAAGAAAAAATAGATTCATATCCTCCTCACCAAAGATTATAAATAATATTTCCACATTGTATTTTGGTTTTTTTTCATAAATATATATCTATTTAATCATTCTTGCAATCCTTAATTGCATAATTTTGTAAATAGCTAATTCACATATTCTGTCTTTAAATTCTACTAAGTTCTTTTTATAATTTTGAGTTGTGCAAATTTGCCAATTAATTTTTTCAAGTTGTGAAAATTTGTAATTATTCTTTTTGAAGTCATGCAATTTTTTTTTCTTTTTTTTTCAAGTTTTACATATTGATTAATGTGTTTTTTCAAGTTTTAATCTGTGCGAATTAGCTAATGTGCTTTTACAAGACTCTAAAAATGCAAAAAAAGTGGTTACACACTGTAACCACCCACTTCAACCTATAAATAGGAGTTTTGAGCTCATTCAAATAGATTTTTTATAGTTAAAATAGTACAAATACTATTGAAATATGAGATTATACTTTGATCTTAACAAAAATTAAAACATATAGGGATTTTGTGAACTTTATGTTTAGAATTTATGATTAGATAATGAACATATGTATAATCTATATGTATTTGAATATTTGATTTCAAATATCACTATAATTTAAATTAATTATTTAAGAGAAAGGAATTTCATTTTAGTGTTTTTATTTTGAACCTACATTTTTTACTTTTATAATAGTGAAATTTTAGTGGAGTTAAAACAATATTTATATTCATCATTTTAAGGAAATATAAAGTGATTGTCATATTTTGTTATCATTTATACATAGTTATTTTGGTGTATGTTGTGTGTTACTATGGACACATATATGTATTTCCTATCCATTTAATAATAGATATTTACTTCTAGGGAAATAAATGACCTTATTAACATTTTCGGTAAGTCTCTGAGTTTGCCTCACTGAACTTGTTACTTTCCTTATCTTCACATTATAATTTTTCCCCTTATCATTATATTTCATATTATATTTCTATCTCCTTTTTTAAATTTATGTTTAAAAGTACTACTTCATTGAAACCCATTTTTACTATAAATATTTTCATTTACTACATCCTTTTTGGTTTTAAATAATGGTAGTTCTACCTGCTAATAGGATTTGGACTTTATTGCATGAATGTTGATGAGAAACATTAATTTGTCATGTTTTTATCTCTATAATCCTTTATTTATTAAATGTACATGACATTGGAAATTCCATAAAAGGGAAGGTGGGGACAAATTTTTAATTTTGTCCTCTATTTTAGGACTTATCTAGGATGAGCCTAGGGCATGATTGTAGGTATTTGACTTCACAAATGGATTTTTCATGAAAAATATACAAAAGATACACTATTAAAAATAAAAATTCAATATAACATTCATATCTTAGTATTATTATTTGTGTTTCTAAACACAAGGACAAAGGGTAGTTTAATTTTAAATAAAAAAACATAAAAATAAAGGGAAGAGTAAGGCAGAGAGGAGAGACTCCAGATCTAGAATGAAATCAATGCATCAACCATTAAACCAATATCCCAAACTACATATACCACTATATACTAAGTTTCACTAAATTTTTACCTCTAAGAACATACCGTTCGAAGAGTCGAAGGAAACTGGGAGTATGTATTCAATATGATCTCTCGCTAAATATTAGTATGAGGAATTTATAATATATTACACATAAATATCTTTGTCAAAATTTGTATATTAACACACAAATTAAAATTATTGAAAAAGGGGAATGAGAGAACTCACATAGTGATTATAATAGATAAACATATCAAAACCATAACATACATAAAGTAGAAAAGTATTAATCTAATTAACCTAGCATTGACAAGAATTAAAAAATGGAGATGAAAAAAATTGATACATAGAACAAAAAAATTGTATAAAATAAGAATTTTATTCATTAAAAATTATGTGTTATTACAATGATTGATCTTGGCCATCTTTTATAGTCTAAATAGATAAAGGAAAAAGTAGGTGAAATCCTAGCTCTAATATGACAACAATTTTTGATCAAATTTTAGCCAAACCTATACTATAATATGAATTTTCCTTATATATATAACGAAAGGGCTCACCTAAAAATAACATGAAGATCCCATCTTAGTACATGAGGGCCACTCATTATAGTTAAAACCATACTTCAAAATCTAAAATCATAATATCCCTTCAACCTTATAAAATATCTATGTGGGACTAATTAATTAATACATAGAATTGATTGTGAAGGTCCACATCCTAAATAATTTAATCAAGGATCCCTAGCCTCCAACATGGTTTATATGAGGTTTAACAAGGATCATTTGGGGCTCCTTGAATATTACTTCAACTTGAGTCACCAATCTCAGGTAGACTTGGAAGGGATATTCCATTGACACCTAGACCTCAAATACCTATTTGATGCTCACCATGGACTAAATTGATATATCCATCACCACCCAAGCCCCTTATTTATTTACCTTGGTGACCTTTTCCTTTATGACTTATTTAAATTTACCCAATTAGAATCTAAATTCTCCTTGGTCTATTAGGGTTCCATTTGGGTAGATTATCATAGAGATATTAACCTCCTTGAAGTAAGTCAATATGTCATCCTTCCCCTCTTCCAATTCTCTATTTATAGTGTGATCTATGACTAACCACTCCTCCATATTAGTTCTCATATTCCCATCATACATCTGATACAACCCCAACTTTGATTTTGGCATTAGTTTCAACTCTATGAATATGCATTTGTTAATTACCACTTGTAGCTTCCTACACTTCTCATCTATCTTGGAAATCCTCTAAAAGTAATCCTAGGTCCACTAGATAATTACATTGGTCTTATTAAAAGTCTCCGCTACCTTCTAAATAAATGAGAAGAGTAGTAAGAGGACATCCTTGAACTACCCAATCATCCCAATGGGAAAAAATATCTTCACTTGGGCATCTAAAGTTTAAATCTAGATTTGAATGTCTTAAAGGATATTTTTAGACATATTGTGAGTTACCTCAAGAATAGATAGTGGTTCCTTATCCATCCTTTATTTCCCAATGGAGTTTCTCACCTTGGTGAGGGAGAATAGTTACTAATGGGTCTGTTAAACCACTCAGTTACCCTCTTAGATGAACCTTTGTATCAATGTCCTCTTCACACTCTATGAAGTATAGTTTAAGCTCAATTATATGTTTAGGTCACCCTAGGTACCATTTATGGTTCATAAAATATTGGTGGGACAATTCCCTAAGTTTTAAGAGGTATAGGAGGGGTGGTTGAGATGGTGGTAGAGAGTGGAGGATGAGGTGGAGGGGAAATAGAGGAAGTGGATGGGGTGAATGAGTAAAGAAGTGGAGGTAGAGGGGGCATGGGGGAAAAATGAGGAAGATCAAAAGGGGAGGATTAATGGAACATTTTTTCCCACCACTCATCTTATGTCAAGTTAATTTGAGGGGGAATTACCCCTGATAAAGGGTCATTAAATACTAGGGAAGAGATGGGTTGGTCAAATATAAATCCTATAACATTATAGGTAATGGAAATAGGGGGATATGGAGAAATAAATCAAGGTGATATGAATGGGACTATTTAGTCCTATGAAGGAGTTTGGAATGGATTATAAATCCTTTAAATGGAGCTATAGTGTGAGTTTCCATCTACTTCTTCTTCATTATCTTATCCAAGTTAGCTCTAGATGCCACAATGGAAGGACTAGATGGGATAAAAGTAACTATGAGGTCCAATAGTGAAGGAATTAGAGATATTGAGGGAGGAATTAGGATGATTTAAGTGCACACTAGGAGTATTCCCACTAATATCAATATGTTCCCAATAGTTATAGCCACACTCTCTTACAAAAGCACACCCAAAAAAGGCACTAAGAGGATTTTAAGTTTTTAAATGTATGGATCAAAAGGGAAAAAAGAGGTAAGGATGCTCAGGAGGACCAAGGCCAAAGGTACTTTGGAAAATGATAGATGGGGTACAATGGGTAAAATAGGATGCACCACTTATGGGGACTACAAGAGTGGAGGAGAAGATGTGGGTATCAGGATTAGGAGTTAGAAAGTGAACAGAATGAGGGGTGGAAGGGAAATAAAAGAAATAGGTGATGATAATTTCATATATCTCATCATATTTATAAATTTTTTCCTTAAAGTGTTTCCTTTGGTTATATATTGTATTTCATTTAATAGTTAAAGTCTTATCTAAGTAGGAAAATAACTCAATTTGCCCTTTGTTTGTATGTAATTTATTATTGATTCTTTACCTATTATTATGTCTAACTTGTAATAATAACATATTTTTGAGTATAAAAACACATCCCAATTGTGGGTTAATTTTGAGAAGGCAACACATAATTTTAGAAACTCTTTTTAGCTATAATTTGGAGGATTCAGTAAGTGACATCCAAAGATTCAACACTTTAAAGATGCTCCAAAAGTTCTCTAAATATAATTTGAGGATGATCTGTACATACAAACAAGATTCTTTGAAGAAGTCTAGGCATGATCTAAAGACCTATACAGAGTGATCTAACTACCTGTATAGGATGCTCTAAGGATACCCAAACATACTTTAAAGACCAACTAGATTCTACTAATTGAGATAGCAATTATATAGATAACTATAAATAGACTTTATAAATTTAGATGTCTTATTTTAGACATTACCATTCATGGTAATGGCATAAAATAGTCAAGATATATTTGTATCTCTATTTTTTAAAACTGGATAAGTATGTTTAGTATATGTTAGTTATTTTTTATCTATAGTTAATTAAGTTAGTTCCAATGCCTTCCTAGAAGCATGGGATTTGACTCCTAGATTATCTATATTTTTAATAAATAGATTTGGGCATTGTGATTGCCAAGATTTTGTACTCTATGAATAGATGTTGAGATGTGTTTAAATACACATATCCTTCTCATTCTAGATAGCTGGATAAAAATTAAATGAAGTTGAAAAACTAGTAGTTGCTAAATTTGAAATTAGAAGCATTTCATATCTATATATGTTCTTTTGAATGAAATAAATTTCAGCATTTCCATTATTCCTAAGTAAAGCTGTTCCTATTCTAAGGAAGGAGAAAGGGCCCACTTTTCTCAAAGGATGAGGATAAATTGGTATTTTTAGTTTAATATTTTAGAAGTATTTCTTAATTAAGGTATATTTCATTTACTATGGATTGTAATTTGATTTTAACCACAAGAGTGATTTATTTTAAACAAAGAGTGATTTCCTTTAAACAAAGAGTGATTTCCTTTCAAATCAAAGAGTTATTATTTTTAAATGCATGTGTAATTTACTTTTCAAAAACAAGTGTGAATTTTTTTTCAAATCAAGTGTGAATTTCCTTTAATGTAGTTGTGTTTCATTTACATGCAAGAGTTATTTCAATTCAATACGAGCAAGTTTCTTTTATGCAAGAGTGTATTTTCAAACTAGATTAAGTTTTTTAATTTATCTCATATTTAGAATTGTTTATAATCTATTTAAGTGATAATATACATAATTATTAGATTCTATAACATCACACTATCCTACCCAGCTAGGAAAGTTGATCAAGGATATCATATGTCCTATGCCAGATGTTCAAGTTATGGATGTTAATGGCGTGAATGCCAATAATAAATCTTCAATTAACAAAAAAAATATATTTACATTCTTAAAAACTAAAATTAGACTTTTAATTAATGTTTTTAGGATTTAAGAAACACAATAGAAGTAAATAAACTATACAACTCTAACATCAAATAGTCTCATCTTAAATAGCTATCAAGCACTACCCTAGTTAAAAATGACACCAATCCATTAGTTGGTTAAATTAGAGGTATAATAGTATCCTATCATTTTTTGTGCCATTATTAAGGACACATTCATCAATAAGTGTTAGTGATATCCTACATTAGAGTTATATAGGAAAATTTAAAAACATTCATAAAAATCAAAAACACAAACAATATAGGAATCTTTAGATTTATGAATCACTTAAGAGATTATCAAGGATGGTTTATCTCTAAGAGATCCCAAATAAATCAAGAAGAAGAGATGGTCCAATATTTTTTGGAAAGATCAGGAAGTGAAAGAAAGGCACTTGAAAGCCATTTTTATGATTCCTCTCTTATATAAGGTTCATCTTCATAAACAAATCCTACAATAAGAATCTTATTTATAAAATATTCTCCTATAAAGAGAATTGATCCTAAAAATCCTCTTTATAGAATAGTTAGATTTGATCCATAAGATCTACAAGAGCAATATCTAAATGAAGTCTCTCCTCCTAAGATAAACCATAGATTGAGTACCCAAGAAGAAAATATAGATTGGATTGATAACGAAAGTTGGGAAGGAAACATGGGAGATGAACATGCACATGTGAAAAACCCTAACCATTAACCCTAATAGGATAGAACTTTCTCTTATCTAGTCAGCCTAGGTCTTGATGATATAAATTCCATGAAATAAATATCACTATCCATTTTACCTAATTTTAGAGGTAAATCCTTAGAGGATTTAGATCAGTTCCTCTTTGAGTTTTAGGTTCCCTACCAAACATGTGATTATGCCACATAATCAAAAGTTGAAATTTTTCCCATCTATACTCAAATATGCATCCATGAGATGGTTCATGGGTCTTGAAGTCAACTCTATAACCATTTTGGATGAAATTAAAATTACATTTTTGGATAAATATTAGGATTATTGTAGAGTTAGAGAATGGAAGGAAGACTTTTTAAATATCAAACTCAATGAAGATGAAACCTTAGAACATTACCTTGACAAGTTTATATTTACCCATAAAAAGAGTGGTTACCAAACCACTAAGGAGGTTGTCATAATAGTATTTAATAAAGGGTTAGATGATGATGCATGAGATGCTTTGATTATAATAGGAAAATGTGACATTTAAAAGTTAACCTTTCATCAAATTTCACCATTGTGTACTAATTACTCTAGGATAAGACCTAGTATAAGGAAATCAAAGTTAGGTAAATCACCTAAAGTTGGTTAATTAATAGAAGAATTTTCCAATTTTAAGATAGACAATATAGTGAAATTGACATATAATTTAGATAACCTCAAATCAAAATTCAATGCTACCAATATTGAACAATTATCATTCTATTGTCTTATATGTAGACTCAAACATGCGGTAAAAGATTTCACCTTGGACAAAATAAAGTTCTATGGTTTTTTTGATCTAAATCATGACACTAAGAATTATAAAAATGTTCCTACTATAATAAATCAATTTAAACAAGTAGCACATACTATTGAGGAAGTAAACTTCATTCAAAGATAAGGAAACTAGTACTCTCAATCTCAAAATTAGTTTGGTCCAAGGTTTCCTCCCAATCTATGGATGGCACCATGGGATAGATAAGTCACACCACCAATATAGGAACCACCACAACCAAAAAAATGGGGTACTCAATAATGGATGCCACATATGTGGGGAATGCCTCAAAGTAAACCATGGGCATAATAACAAAATCAATAGCCACATTGGGTACAACAACCACAACCTCAATGGTCAAATAACCAGTATTAATCACAAAAAATATTTCCTCCATAGCAAGCTTGATGCCTCCACAACCTCATCCACCTCCACTTGAGTAGAAAGTTAACCAAACATATTCACTTGCCTAACTAGTGGTAAATCCAAAGAATATGCAAAATGCACTTGTCTATGGAGATGATCAACAAAGTAACATTGAAAATGGCTCAACTAAATGCATTGGTATTAAACTCATATTAGGGAAGGTATTAGGAGATACAACCATTACCATAACTAAAATTAATAATGATGACAATACTCTTAATCCACCTATAGTCCAAGAACCAATTGAAGAAAAGGTAGAAGCCACAACCAAACCAAAAAAAATTCAAGATTTCATCATTGTTCCATTTCATCAGAGACTTAATGAAGAGAAAAATATGGAATATTATAAATTTTTGCATGGATTAAATAAATAAAGATAGAAATTATGATATTAAGATCCATTAAATACATTATTGAGATTAATCAAATCATTAAAGGATTATGCATCAAAGCACTAAGAAGAAAGAAGCAATATCCCAAAATGATTCAAGTAACTAGAAAAATTACTAATCTACTAGAAGGAAACATATTTGTTCGTAAATATGGAGATCTAACAGTCCTGTGATGATTGTGAAAATTAGGAAAAAATCCATTCCTAATGTTGTTATATATCTAGGTGTTGCCATAAACATAATGACTATCAATAAAGTAGAGTCTTTATCTCTCATAAGGCTTCATCCTACCATAACAATCTTGTAAATGGAAGATCAATCCATTATTTCCTCTGAAGGAACCATAGAGAATATATCAATCACAAGTTAATCCTAGGAATACCCTATTTATTTCATGATCCTTCAACCTAAACCAAATAGGGTAGGGTATCCAATCATTCTTGGTAGACCTTGGTTAGCTATAGTTGTATCAAGAATTGACCATGTATATGGAAAAATGACTACTTATAATGTAATTAATGATAAATAAATATCTCTCTATCCACCTACTATACCTTCAATAGGTCTTTATAAATGAATCTATGTGGATCAACTTGAATAAAACTAGACTAGTGTGTTTTCCTTATCCATGTTTACCATCAAAGAACATGACCAAGAGTTTTAAGAACTAATAACAAAAGATTTAGACCAAGAGACCCTATATTCAAAGTTCAATAGTTTTTCTATAAATTTTGATAGTTTTGATTAAAATTTCAATAATTTTTTACCAAAGACTGATAGTCTTGATCTGAAGTTTAAAAGCTTAGCTTCAAAGACTAGTAACTTATCTCTGAAGACTAGCAGCTTAGCTTTAAAGACTAGTAGCTTAGCTCTAAAGATTGATAGCTATGATCAAAAGATGAAAATAATGAATGAGAATAGTCCACCTCCACTACTAAAAATCAAAATAATTCCATAACACCACCAAACATGTTATCTAGTCCATAAGGCATTCAAAAAGCTATAATTGATTAGGCTTAAAATGGGTAGAATTCATTTTTATTTGATTTTCATTATCCATTAACCAATATGCTTTCCACAAGTAAAAAATTTTACAAAGTCATATACATAATTGACATATTAATACCACACACATGTTCATTGAATTCCCTCATGAGTGCATACAAATAATTGAATTCCATTATTTTAAGAATCAAATAAATTGTAATTCAACCAGGTAAACTTTTAACTATCAATAGTTGGTTAACTAACCAACAAGAAAGAAAAGTATTTAATGTTTTGGTAAAACACAAAAAATATTTACTTGGGATTATAATTATATGAAAGTAATACATCCTAATGTTTGTACATATCACATATATACTAAAAATGTTAGGACAGTCATATAACCACAATGAAGGATTAACCAAGCTTTGAAGGAAATTGGTAAGAAAGAAATAGAAAATCTATTGGAAGTTGGTTTTATCTATCTTGTATCTAATAGCCAATGGGTTTCAAGTCTGGTTATTAAGATTAAAAATAATGGAAACTAGAGAGTTTATGTAGACTACAGATAACTAAACAAAGACAACATGAGAGACTATTTTCCATTGCCTTACATTGATCACTATAAAATATAATTTGGCAGGAAATAATATTTTTGTTTCTTAGATAGATTCAATGGATAAAATCAAATCATAATAGCACCTAAAAATCAAGACAAAATAGCATTTACCTACCCCTAGGGAACATATGCTTATATATTCCTTCCTTTTAGATTATGCAATGCACCTAAAACCTTTTAAAGAGTAGTATTATCAATATTTTCTAATCTTAAAAATGACTATGTGGAAGTGTACATGGATTATTTCATTGTCCATGGTATTAAATTGATGAAGCTTTACAAAAATTGGATAAAGTGCTTAATAGATGTGAAGATCACTAGGTATATTTAAGTCATAAAAAATGCATCATAATGGATGATGAAGGGATAGTCTTAGGACATCATATATTTTCTTAAGTAATAAAATTAGATCTTAAAAATGTTGATGTAATTTCTAACCTCTCCATTCCAAAATCACAAATCGATGTTAATTTTTTTTGGTCATGTAGGATATTATAGAAGATTCATTAAAGATTTTAGAAAAGTAAATACCCCTATGTTTTCTTTATTATCAAAAGATAGTGAATTTTTATGGACAAATAAATGTTAAGAAGCCTTTGAAACATTATAATATAAACTCATGACTACTCCTATACTGATGCTTCTACTACTACATTATGAGTAGTCTTAGGTCAAAGAGATGAGGATGGAAATATGTATGCCATTTATTATATCAACAAGAATCTTAACCTTGGAGAGAAGAACTGAACTACCATAGAAAAATAGTTTATTTTTATTATTTATGTTATAAAAAAATTTAGGCATTACATTATTGATTATCATGTATTCACACACACACACACACACACAATTCAATAATGAATTACTTAATTAATAAACTAGTAGTAAGTAGGAGAATAATTAGATGGATCCTGATGTTACAATAATTTTACATTACTATCATAGTCAAACTAGGGAATTATAATTTTGTTGCTAAATTTTTATCTAGATTGATCACTATAGGTGAAGATGAAGCTATGGAGGACTCTTCTCTATATGAATAACTATTTTAAATATTGACATACTCCCCATGGTTTGAAAATATGGAAAATTACTTGGCAATAGGGAAGTTTCCTCATTATTTTACCTCTAAATAAAGAAATTTTTTGGTTAGAGCTAGTTCTCATATTAAATGGTTTAAAGGCATATTTAAAACTAAACCTGATCATATACTTTGTAGGTGTGTCAAATAATATGAGGTGTATGAAATCATCAAAACATGCCATAGTGAACGAGGAGGAGGACATTATTTATCAAAAAGGATCATTCATAAGATCCTTGGTGTAGGTTACTACTGGTCATCTATTCACAAGACTATCAAAAGGTATGTATGGCAACGTGATCCTTGCCAAAAGATGGGTAAGCCTACTTTGTCTTCTAAAATGCCTCTTCATCCTCAAATAAGTTTACAACCATTTGAAAAATGAGGTTTAGACTTTATTGGACCAATCAACCCACCATTTCAAGGAAAGAAATATTTATTACTATGCACTGATCATGTTACTAAGTGGGCTAAAGTGTAGGCACTCACATTTTCTAGGGAAGAAATGGTTGTTGATTTTATATATAGTAAGATCATGCTGAGATTTGGAGCTCTTAGATCTATTATTTTAGATCAAGTACCCCAATTAATGTCCAAAATGATCAAAGCTTTTATAGAGTTGTATCAGATCAATTGCATGAAATCTTCACCATATCATCCCCAAGATAATGGCCAAGTGAATGTCACCAAC